>JANBXG010000003.1:671415-1088922 GCA_024271865.1 Nakazawaea ambrosiae | reverse complement strand
GCAAGAGTGGGTCAACCATTAGGAAAGAGAGAAGCAGAAGCTGATGCTGAGGCAGAGGCAGAGGCCGATGCTGAAGCCGAAGCTAAATGGTCCTGGATGAAAGCAAGAGTGGGTCAACCATTGGGAAAAAGAGAAGCAGATGCAGAAGCAGAAGCAGAAGCAAAAGCAGATGCTTAAGCATTGACTCTCGCTCCAGACCAAGCCAAACTAGGCCAATAGACAAAGACCTTTTGCGAATGTCTAGACTCACTTAGAAGGATCGCTCAAAGTACTCCGACAATATCCATGCCGTTTTACACCTCGTTTCAATTCTTTTCGTTTTTCAACTTCACTTTCTCTTATGTATCCCCAATTTAGCGGAACATCATCAAACTTTATTTTTCTGCCTTATTTTATTTTTCCGAGCCGGACTTTTTTTCCCTTGCAGGACATCTAGCCAGATAACAATAAATTTAATTTGAAAAGAAGTCGCCAGCATCTGTAAAGGATTCTCTAATTTAACTAAGTAAGCATGTCTTTGAGTGTCTCATGTTGCCCAAGAAATGGATCTGTCACTTCCTTGTCAAGTTTGAAACAGTGCTCATCAAAAGTGCACCCCCACGTCGGTGCTTGTTATAGAATGTGAGCCAGAAAAAAAAGGGCACAAAAAAATAGATAAAAACAATCAGATCTCTTATCGTCCAATCAGATTTCCGTATTTTGCGCTGATTGCTTATCAGCAGAATTATTTTTTAGGTATGCTTCAGTAAAGGGCTTGAAAAGGCTTAAGTAATCAAGAAGAGGAAAAAATGTCGATAACAGTGGGAGACACTTGTTTCAACTTGGGACAGGTTGGAACAGAGAAGAAACAGAGAAGAAACAGAATCAGAGAAGGAAGAGAGATAAGCTGTGGGAATGGTTGGGGAGAGTTGCAGTGAAGAGTTGCAGTGAAGAGTTGCAGTGGTGCAGTGAAGAGTTGCAATAGATGGTGATATATAAAAGTAGAACAAGATGGCACCTATTATAGGCCATTTCCAGTAAATTGTTTGTCTGTATGTGGAACTTGTGTATGGTAAATAATAAATGCGAGACTCTCGCCGGCAAAATCCATTCCAGAGCCATTTTTATTCGTTGTAGCCGATTATCACCTAGGCTTGTTATTGTGTCGTGCCCTTGAAAATATTTCCACTGGCGATCTTCATCTGGCCCTTGGCCTTCGAGTAGAGCAAGAGGATTGGTGAAGTTGAGCAAGGTGCAGGTGCTGAAAATACAAGCGACAAGGCCAAAGCAATAGAGGAGAGGAATAGGCAGAGCATGTATAGTGAACATAGCATAGTGATGGTAAATATGACCTTGCAAATTTCTTGTCAAAATTACTTACAACAGCCGTCGTACATAACTGCGCTCTCTCGCCAACGGTTCCCTGGCCAAGGCGATCCGATTAAATCAAATCCAAACTCACTGGAATAATACTAAAACTACAAAGTGCTTGTGCCCCTTGCCCTTTTGCTTATTTTATTTTTTTCTGCTTCCTTTTTTTCTACTTTTTTTTCGCAAGAGCTTTTCAAAGTATTTTTAATAAGATTGAAGGATAGCAAGAGCGGTAGACGAGATAATAGGTGAAAGAACAGTGAAAGAGTAGTGAAATAATAAATTGGAAACACCATTCAAGTAGAGGACAATTGATAAACCAGTGAAAAAGATACCACTTACACATCGATACCGCTTTTACATGCTCATATACTGAAACAAACACCAGAATGCCGCCAAAGAAACCGTTCAAAGAAGCGCCATCACAGACGATGGGGTCGCACCAGCTGCTGCTGCCGCACAAGGAGGCGCTCTTGCAAGACGACGACGTGTTGGCAGAGTCGTTGTGGAAAATGTACTCGAAACTGAAGACGTCGTTGCCTTACAAGTCGCGGATGGAGAATTTGACCTGGCGGATGATGTCGATCAAGCTCCGGAAGAAGAACTACGTCAAGATGACCAATAGGATTTCGATAGACGACAGTGCAACACGAAGCAATGGCAGCAAGAGTGTCACGGGGCACCATTCCAGCGCACCGGTGTCCATCTACGGCGCCTCCACGGCCACCACAGGGTCAAATCAACCACCACACGAACAGAATATTGCAGGCTGGCCTCAATATCCTTTGAAAAGTGACAGCAATGACCCTGATTACAGTAATAGTAATCGTAATAGTAATAGTAACGGCAAGCGGCCCTATTTCCGCGACTTTGACGTGCATTCCAGGACCTCGTCGGTGTCCAAGAGCAAGCCCAACAACGTGTCGGACCCGACGAGCGTGGAGTTCGACTACGTGCTGCATATCAAGAAGATCGGGCAGGAGGGTTACAGCAACGGGGGCAGCTCGGGCCAGGTGTCGTCATCGTCGTCGCCGCCGCGGCGGAACAACTCAAAGCGGCCGCTCGAGTTTTCCCCGATGACCAGCAAAGTAAATGACGATTTGATGAACGGCTTGGGAAATGGCTCTGGAAGCTCTACCAATGGCTCTGGCAACGTGTCTGTCCCGTTGAACACCGCCTCGCACGCCCCCTTTGTACCTAACAGAACCAGTAAATTGAGTGCCTCGCTCCTGGCGAACAACCTCCGGCAGAAACAGCAGCCGCAGCAACAGCCGGAGCCCTCCACCGCCGCACACGGCTACGATTTCGAGATGGAATCGTTCCCGCAAGTCAGCGGCACGTTCGACTTTGGCCCCGCCAGCTTGCCAGCGAATCTCGACATCCAGCACCACAGGCAGGACGAGATGCTCCTCGACATCCAGCACATTCCGTACCACCAGATCTCGAGTCTCAACGCCGCGGACGACATGGAGAGCCCGAACTCGCAGATCACCATGGGCCACGCGGTGCCGCACTCGCTGTTGCAGCCGTCGCACTCGTTCTCCCACGGGGGCACAGGCTTCTTCGGCAGCGAGATGTTCTCTCCGCCGCCCGAGTCCGTGTCCAGCGCCTCGCAGACGCCCGTGTTGGACAAGGACGGGGGCTACTTCGAGAACTACTGGGCCAAGAACCGCAAGTCGTCGAGCTCGAGCATTCCCCTACGCGGCGGGTTGCACAAGCTGAACAGTGTCGTTGGCGTGAACGAGTTCTACAACTTCAACCAGCAGCAGAAGCGGCAGGGCGGGCGCCTGCGGGTGCAGAAGCCGCTCGTGGCACCGAAATCGGCCACCGCCAGCACCACGGCATTCAACAACGACGACTTGTTGATCGAGTACGCACACAATCTCCAGCTCGAGGCCCAGGACGAGGACGAGAAGCCCAAGAAACGCAACTCCAAGCTGGGGCTGAAGCTGAAAAAGGGCTCTGTGGTGAAGGAGTCGCCGCTGTCGTCGTCCGACGTGATGGAGCAATCCAAGGAGTCGCCCTCCACGGGCACCACGACGGTGTGCTCCAACTGCAAAACCACCAAGACGCCGTTGTGGCGCCGCAACCTGCTCGGCGAGCCGCTCTGCAATGCGTGCGGCTTGTTCTTGAAGTTGCACGGCACCGTGCGGCCGCTCAAGTTGAAGACGGACGTGATCAAGAAGCGCCAGCGCGGCGTGAACAACGGTGCGGGCAAGCGGGCGTCGGTGTCGTCGGTGCAGGAGAAAAAGGCCTTGAAGGCCACCGACGGCGACGACTTGAACCCGACGCCGGTCTTGTTCAACGAGTTGGGCGGTGCCAGCAGCTTGCCCGAGGGCTCGGCCTCGCCCAGCGGGTCCAAGAAGAAGAAACTGCCCTCGCGGAAGTCTTCCAAGCAGGTCTCTCCGGCGTCGGCCTCGTCTTTTGCGACCTACGACCACCTCAACCTCGATTTGGCCGAGGTGCCGGGCCCGTTCCCCGCCCACCAGGGTGCCCACCCATTCCCGCACCACGAGGACTCCATGGACATCGACCCATTGAGCTTTGCCAATTTGAAAGAGGACGACATCCTGGACTTGAACATGCACTTCAGCCCGCACCACAAGTTTGCTGCGCCGCACGAATCGCTCCAGCACCAGGGCCATCAGGAGGAGATGTACGACGGGCTCATGCACGGGCTCGCGATGGGCCCGGAGGCGCCGCAGGAGGAGCCGGGCACCTCGGACCACAACGACTCGGAGAAGGGCAATGGCAATGGCAATGGCAATGGCAACTGGGAATGGCTCAGTATGGCATTGTAGACATAAGGCAGTGCTGTGCAGTGCTATTCAGTGCTATTCAGTGCTATTCAGTGCTATGGCGATACGCACCGTGTGACATGTTCGCCTGAGATTCATTCGTCTATATAGTACATCACTGGTGGTGATGTTTTACACTGGTGAGATAGACTGGAGATGTAATACAATGATGGTAGATATGTATTGTGCAAGTAGTACAATAATTGTACAGTAATTACAGTAATTATACAGTAGTTGTTCAATTAGTAGAGTAAATGGTCAAGTAATACAGTACTTGTACAATTATTTGTAAAGCTAATTCTAAATTATACAGTGATTATACTGTAATTGTACAGTGATTATACAGTAATTGTACAATAATTATACAGTAATTGTACGATAATTATACAGTAATGGTACAATAATTATACAGTAATTGTACAATAATTATACAGTAATTGTACAATAACTACACCAGTAGTTGTACAAGTACTGTGGATGTATTCTACAGTAATTATACAGTAACTGTGCAATCAATTTTGAAGCTAATTGTAAAAGTATTGTACAGTAATATACAGTAATTGTACCAGTATAGTATAGTAACTGCTCAAAGAATTGTAGAGCCAATTGTACAGTGATTAGAGAGTAATTATACCAGTATTTCACAGTGATTGTACAGTATCTACAAGTAATCTGCAATATTGTACTGTAATTGCACAATAACTATACCAGTTGTGCAAGTATTGTCAAGTATTCTACAATCTACAAATATTGTAAAAGTATTGTACAGATCATACCAGTATTTTACCAGTATTTTACCAGTATTGTGCAAGTATAATACAGTCTACCAGTATTGTGCTATGATTGCTGAACTATTGTACAGTAATTGAACGAGTAGTTATTCAAGTATTTGTAATTTACTACATTTACTCCACAAGTAGTTTACCAGTATTGCACAAGTATTCTACAGTAATTATACATTCATTTAGAGTAATTATACCAGTCCTCACATCAGTAATTCTCATAGTCGTACGATAACTATACAATTACTTACATCAATCATACCAATTGCAATCATTTTACCAATTGCAATCATTTTACCAATTGCAATCATTTTACCAATTGCAATAATCTTATCAATTACAATCATTTTACAAATTTCACACTAATTCCAATTGCACTATCACACCAACCAATTCACCATTGCATCATCACTACTGTTGCCTCGGAATAATTCAAGTCCTTGTCCCCAGAGGAAACTTATCCCAAACCGGATAAAAAAATTTTCCAGTCTGCAGCTCGATGTATGGTGAGATCACGATATTTATGCGTGGGTGAAGAAAATCCGAGAAGGTACCCCATAGTGGGTACCCCATGGGGATGTGGGGATGAACTTGGTTGGCATTAAATAGAATGGAATGGAATACGACAGCACGATTCGAATATTAGTCACCTGTTTTTGTGTCATCTCTGCTTTCATTCTCTCCTGCTTTTCCCTCTTTTCCTTCTCTCCCGCTTTCTCTCCGGCTTTCTCTCCCGTTTTTTCTCTTTTGTCTCCTGTTTTTGCTAAGGCTGCGCTTGCCTATTGCCTGTTTCTTTCCTTTCTTTCCTTTCTTTCCGTTCCTCACTTGTCTGCGCACTTGCCCAATGCCTAACCTCTTATTTCCCCACCTTTCATCTGTGTTGCTGTCTATCCGAGATGCTCTGCCAAGTTCAACTATTGTATCGGTTCCATCTGGTCTAGTAGCCCAATCAGTCTGTTATAACTGCTCATCCTTTATTCCCTCCCTCTCCCCTCCCCTCTTCACGTTCTCACTTTCTAACCGTCTTTCCCAATCCCTGTCTCTCCTCTTTCTCTCTTTTTTCGCCAATCCAATTCTGCCCTTATGCACCAAAAAAACTGGGGGCTCGTCTCCGGTTTTTTCATCACCAGACGTTAAAAATTTCGCTTGCCCAGTTTTTCCATATATAAAGAGATAATTAATACCAAGGTTTTGCCACAATTGGGGTATCCAATCAATCGAAACGAATCAATACAACATGTCTGTAGGCCAGAAATTACAAACGAAAGTGAACTCCATTGTCGAGGAGTTCACAGTGACTCCCGAGGTGTTGAACAAAGGTGTCGAGTTGTTCATCGAGAATGCCAAGAAAGGCTTGGAGCCTTCCGACGACGTCTATGGGTTGCCAATGATCCCAGCCTATGTCACCACCATTCCAAACGGCAGAGAGAGAGGTGTCTTGTTGGCGGCCGACTTGGGCGGAACCAATTTCAGAGTGTGTTCCGTGCAATTGAAAGGTGACCACACCTTTGTCATCAAGCAGGAGAAAAACCCAATCCCAATTGACTTGATGACAGCTCAAAGCTCCGACGAGTTGTTCCTCTATTTGGCCAAGAAAATCGGGGCCTTCATCGACCACAACCACGCGGAGGACGACGAGATCAAGAAGGGCTCCTCTTTGCCCTTGGGCTTCACCTTCAGCTTCCCTGTAGACCAAACCTCTTTGAATTCCGGCGCTTTGATCCGTTGGACCAAAGGTTTCGACATCAAGGACACCCCAGGTAAGGACATTGTGGCCCTCTTGCAGACGCACTTGGACGCGGAAAAGATCCCGGTCAATGTCGCCGCTTTGGCCAACGATACCGTGGGTACTTTGTTGTCCAGAGCCTACAGTGCTGGTGCCGTTGCCGGAGGACAGCAAGGTAAGACCATCATCGGGGCCATCTTTGGTACAGGTACCAACGGTGCGTACCTGGAGAAGTTGGAGAACATCAAGAAGTTGCCGCAGGAGGTGGTGGACAAGTTGAAGCTGAGCGGGAAGACCCACATGGTGATCAACACCGAGTGGGGGTCCTTCGACAACCACTTGAAAGTGCTCCCAACGACGAAATACGACGTTGCCATCGACAAGGAGACCTCGAACCCTGGTTTCCACATGTTCGAGAAGAGAGTCAGTGGCATGTTCTTGGGAGAGATCTTGAGAAACGTGATTGTAGACTTGTTCAACGAGGGTTTGATCTTGCAGCAGTACCCGGACTACGAGAGATTGCCCCACAGATTGAGACAACTGTGGAAGTTGGACAGTGAGGTGTTGTCGTACATCGAGATCGACGACTCCACCGAGTTGAAGGCCACGGAATTGGCCTTGTTGAACTCGTTGAGATTGCCAACCAACTATGAGGAGAGAATCATCTTGCAACAGTTGACGAGAGCCATTGCGCAGAGAGCCGCCTACTTGGCTCTGATCCCATTTGCCGGGTTGTTGATCATGTCCGGCGAGTTGGAGGGCCATAACAAGGAGGTTGACATCGGGGTCGATGGCTCCTTGGTGGAGTTCTACCCTGGTTTCAGGGCCATGATCCGTGATGCCTTGTCGTTGACCAGTATCGGCAACAAAGGTGAGAGAAGAGTCCATATCAACATTGCCAAGGACGGCAGTGGAGTGGGAGCTGCTTTGTGTGCTTTGGACAATTAATGTGTAGCGTATATACTGTATTGAATAAGTAATGACTTTGAATGTGATGTAGGTGGCTTCCTGGGGCTGGTGACTGGGGCTGGTGGCTTTAGTTGTGCTTCTACATAATTTATACTTGTTCTTTGTTATCAATTGTTATTGATCGGCACTGTTCTATGTGCACTGTTCTAATTGCACTGTCCTGTGTGCACCTTACCGTGCACTTGTAATTTCACTCTTCTTCCATATCATGACTCAGATGATTACTCTGAAAAACTGAGCAAATTACGAATTCTGATTGTGAGTTGAATTCATTGGGTGGTGACGGATGTATAACGGTGTGGTAGGTAGGTATTGGTGGGTGGTTGGATAGTGTGAGAGTGTGAGAGTGTGAGAGTGTGATAATATGATAGTGTAATAGAGATTTGTGTTTTACGTTTTATACCAAACCATTTCCTATAATTTCATCTTTGTGATCTATACCTTTATAGTATATTTCTTATATAAATCAGAAGATTGAAGAACGATCAAAGATTCAAGAAATGTAAAAATTATAGAATTAAAGAATCTATACCGACCAAATAATGAGTCAACGTAAAAGAGAACAGAAGTGTGAATGGTAGTCATGATAGTGTTGAAGATGCCATCGCTGCAGATTTTTTGTTAGAACCATTTTAGTAACATCTTGCTCGATAGTCTAAGTTAACAAAGCCAAGACACCACTTCGACATCCAAGAAGATTATGCAACTAAATGCAGAGATGCAAGGCAAACGGGTGCAAGAATACGGGGGATAGATAAGTTCAAGGTTTGGGTATGCAGTTCGTGGTGTGATTAGATTATTTGCAGAGTTGATGAAGCGGTGTGGGAGTCATTTGTCACACTGTGGAGACTTGGTACTGGTGGAGACGCAGAAGAAATTTCAAGTGATGGGCAGGGCAAATGGTGGAGTAAGAAGAAATGGTGGTGAAATTGTGCTTGCAAAATGCCACAAAATGCCACAAAATGCCCACAATACCAACAATACCAACAATCTTCCAACACCGACAATCTCCCAACACCAACAATACCCCAACACCAATGTCCAACAACCGTATCAAACACATCTTCCATCACCACCCCACTCCACCAATCCATACCCTCTCCGCCCCATCCTGCCCCTGCTTTATACCTCTGCTCCCGCCTTGGTCTTTTAGTCATTCCAGCTCTTTTTTCCTCTGCCCGAGCGAAAATAATTTCCTCAAGGAGCAAATTTTTTTTCACCAGCGACTTTTTCCACTGGAGCCTTTTGTTTATTAGGAAGGTCTAGCGACATTGATGAAAGAATAAGCCGATAGAGCAGGAGCAGATCAATAAGATGTCGTATATACCGGATGAGCAGACAGGGAGCGGGCGTGTGTCGCCGGAAAAGATCGTTTTCACGAAGCAGAAGATCGCTCCGCAGTCGTTCCAGTCGTCGCTCAGTTTGAGCAGAGGCATGATGCAAGAGCGAGCACCAGCGGGGCCAGCGCGGGAGCAAGGGGAGGACTTTGAGCAGGCAGATGGGCCAGTGGGGGGAATAATTGGTGGAGTAACTGGAGGAGTAATTGGGGGAGTGAATGAGCCACAGGGCTCAACACAGGAGCCACAAGAACCAGTAAGGGAGCCAGTAAATGATTTCGTAAATGAACCAGTAAAAGATTTCGTAAATGAACCAGCAAATGAGTCAAGAAATGAGCCGATAAATGAGCCGATAAATGAGTCAATAACCGAGCCAATAACCGAACCAATAACCGAACCAATAACCGAGCCAATAACAGAGCATATCACCGACCATATCACTGACCACACCCAGCCAAACGAACATACCCAACCAGCGGACAACACCCACACATTCCTGCAGTCAGACAACGCAGACGACCTGTACGACGAGGACATCGACGAGGACGAAAGACTAGCGCAGAACGACACCCTCGCGTTGAATGCGTTGAAAAAACTTTCGCTAAGGCACAAAAACAACACCGTGGACCAGGACAACATCGACCTCTCCACGTTTGCCTCGTTGACCAGACAGCCTCGGATCGGCTCGAGCTCGGACCTCAACGAGTCCAGTTTGTTGAACAACTTGGAGAGTGTCTCGTCTGAGATGCCGTACAACAACTCGACAGAGAGCGAAGGGTTGACCTTGAGGCCCATGCGCAGGAAGTCGCTGAATCCAATGCAGCACTATGAGAACCGTAGACCCGTCTCGCCCTCGCCGTTGTTGAAGGGCGAGCTTCTAGACTTGCCTGTGAAACCAGTGGTGCCACAGCACCAGCTGCCGCAGCTGCCACTTGTAGCAAACGATAGTAATGACGTTGCCAGGGACGAGAGGGTGCAAAGGCAGACGAGTTTCAGTCCTGTAGTACCGACACCATCCCAGGGGAGTGTGTCACTGGCCACAGGTCCAGGTGCAGCAGGTCTAACAGCCCCAGTTCTGCCAGCCCCAGCCCCAGTTTCTCACATCCCCCAAATGCAGAGACCCCCAACGGTGCCCGTTGCCCAGCCGGCATTGTCCAGCAATTCGATGCCACAGGTGGCCCAGATCTCGCACCACAGCATACACCACCCTGTTCCGCATTTACAGAGCAAACTCCAATCCCAGACGCATTCCAACCCGGCAATTCCCACAACGGGACTCGCTGGTAAAGAGGACGAGCGGTATAAAGACCCGCAGAGCATCAACAAGTTGAAACGGCCGTTGTACGTGCCTGCCGTGTTGCGGCCCACGTTGCTGAACTCGTACTCGGACCGTGCCTCGTCGCACTCGTCCATCAACTCCACCTTGACTGGGCTCACCAGCAATAACACCTGTAATTCCGACGGTCGCAACTTGCAAGAGCTCTCCAGAGACTTGATTCGGTACAAAGAGTACAACAATTTGAGTTTCACGAAGGATATGAACAAGTCGCCGTTGACCTCCGCGAGCATGACACCTTCCATGTCGCAGCAGTCGTCGATCTCGTCGTCTCCGGGCGCAGTGGGCCAACTGGGCAATAACAGTAAAATCTCCAAGATCCTCGACAGATTTATCGGAGGCAACGGGTCTGGTGCCGAAGCGGGCGACCATTTGCAACAGTCCGATGCCTCCTCGGTTTACTCCAACGGGTCAAGCAATTTGGATTGTGGACCTTCTAGAGACCATTGGAAGTCCGATACCGTGGTGCTCAGGTGCAAGAACTGTGACAAAGTGTTCACCAACTTTGGCAAAATAAGAAGAAAACACCATTGTAGATCTTGCGGGAACATCTTTTGTACAAACTGCATCAACCACTATATATATTTGAACAAGAATGCCGAGTTTGTGTTGATCGATGCATTTCCTGAGAAACAGAGCCAGGGCAAACCACGCGAGGAGAAGTTCTTGTCCAAAGTGTGTTACCAATGTTTCGAGAACTATGAGAATATGTTGAGACAAAAGAACCCAGCGATCTTCAATATTCCCCAGCCTGTGAACAACAGTGGTGGGAACGACAATGGGATGCTGTATGAAGAGTATCAAGCGGACGAGGAGGACGAAGATGAGTATACACTGACATATGAAGAGGAGAGTGGTAGTGGGAACAATTCCAATCTGAAGAATTCCAATCCGAAGGATGTCACGTTACCGGCCGATTGGAATTGGAGTTCGTTCTAAGTATGGTTATGTATAGAGATGGGTATATAAACGAATACTAATGATAATGAGCTAGTTATGAAGATATGGAGTAGGGATGGGTGTATGTGATGGGAGTCTTTTGGAAATGTAGTTGATTATTGATGGACCGGTGTATTTATGGCTTGCACTAGGGAGAAGGAATTACCATAAGAATATAATGAACTGAAGAAGTCATTATGGAATTAAAATCAATTATATAGTGGTGAACAAAAAATCCATCATTATGAACATGCTATTGATAATCATTTTGGTGAGATGTGTTTCTACCAAATATAGTAAACTATTAGTGATGATGACAATTCTGGAGATAATTAGAGTGACGTTACAGATAAATTATATTGATGAGAAGAAACGATGTCAATGGTAATAAGTGCAGCTAATGGAAAAGAGATTCTACTAGTTCAAGCTGGTGGGAATAACGTTCAACCACACTATATAGGTTCTCTATCACTATATAGGTTCTCTATCACTATATAGGTTCTCTATCACTATATAGGTTCTCTATCACTATATAGGTTCTCTATCACTATATAGGTTCTCTATCATTATATACGTTCTCTATCACCATCTCCACTAATAAAAACTACTCGAAACCCCACAACCGAACAACTTCTGCAAAAATTATCCTAATCCCCAATATTGATCTCCACTACTGCCAAACGTTAATCCGTCGATAACCTTTTTTCCGACACTAGAATGTCTACGCAGAACCTGACACTAAAAGTAAGGCAAATTTGCTAGGCAAGAGCGATACCATCCATGGCAAAAACTAAGGCAACTATATCAAACCAATGCAATGCCCAATAAAATGTCCAATGATTTCCAATGCAGCAACTTGGCCAGATCCGAATCCCACGCTCCGCATGACCCGTTGAACCTCTTGATAGCCTTGCAAACCTTATTTTGGCCCCATTCCATAGCCCACATTTGGAACAGCGGGGTAAAAAAGTGCAGAAAAACGGTTGCGGAACGTTGGGAGAGAAAGCTGCTAACTCCATTAAAGTCCTCTGCCGAGCGAGCTTTGAGGGCTCACCAGATCCTCAAGCAAACACCAGACCAAAAGACATTACAACCAAGACTCCCAACCCATGGCCACAACCGAGAGACAGAAAAGTGTCAAAAGAATCAGGGAAAGGCAAAAGCATGGGAAAAAGGCAGAAAATAGTTAAAAAAAAAATAAAAAGTCAAAAAAGTCAAAAAAGTCAAAAAAGTCAAAAAAGTCAAAAAAATAAAAAAATAAAAATCAAAAATAAGGAGTGAAATTCAATTTGTATTCATTGAAGTGATTGTTTTTCAGCAGCAACTGGTGCGAGCGAAGGCGGAAAAGAGGTTTGTAGATACAGACACAGCACGAAACAAGGACTACTGATTGCAAGAGCCAAAATCAGAGATCGATCGATTGGATTGCCACGGAGTTGGTCGTTTTGTTTAACTTAAGCGCCCATTGAACAACATCAAATGATCAAGAAGGAAGTATCAGAGCCTGGTGCTTTGCAAGGGCTGCACAGCGGCGTGGCGCTGAACGTCGCGGCCGCAGCGGTGGGTCCCACCGACCACGTTCCCCCTTCGGACCACCACAGCAGCCACGACGGCGCCGCCAGTGCCAACGGGGATGCCCCAAGAGCCGCCAGCAACCCCACAAACTCGAAGAAAACCACCATCAAGTTCAAGAGACCGCGCACCTCGCGGCTGTGCAAGACCTGCCACGACAGGAAGGTGAGATGCGACTCCCATTTAAAGGTCCCCTGCACCAATTGCGTCAGTTTCAACTGCGAGTGCATCCTCCCGTCTTTGAAGAGGGTGCGACGTACGAAGAAGGAGATCCGCGAGGAGCGCATGCGGAAGCTGCTGGAACAGGCGAAGCTCGGGCTCGCGCTGGGGCCGCTGCTGTCCCCGCAGGGCGGCTCGACGGCGTCGTCGCTGTCCCCACAACCAACATTGGGACACCACCAGTCTTCAACATCGGGACACCACGAACCTCCAACATCGGGACACCAGCTGGCGCCGCCCGCAAAGAACGACCCCATCGCCGTCATCACCGCAGTGGACCTCCGCGAGACGTGCCCAGACTTCAACCACATGATCACCGCACACAAGTCCGACCTCTTGTACCTCGGGAGCTCCGTGGTGTTGTCCAGCGCCAACCACTACAAGAAAGAGGCCGAGGGCACCCACGAGGAGCTCGACGAGTTGGACTTGCAGATCTTGACGTTGAAGCAGTGCTTCAAGTTGCCCGAGCCCGCGGTGTGCCACGAGCTCTTGGACCTCTACTTTGCGCACGTGCACCCGTACATGCCGATCTTGAACCGGACCGAGTTTGTGCGGACCTACTACCACAACTTGCAGAGCCCGCCGTCGTTGTTGTTGCTCCAGAGCGTGCTCATGGCCGGGTCGCGGTACTCACGCAACCCGCAGCTCTTGGACGAGCACGGCGACGTGGACCGCGTGTCGCATGCGTTCTACCAGCGGGCCAAGGCGCTCTTCGACGCACGCTTGGGCAACAGGCCCTTGGAGTTGGTGCAGCTGGTGTTGATCTTGGGCTGGTTCTGGGACGGACCCGAGGACGTGACGCAGAACATCTTTTACTGGACCCGCGTGCTGATCACGTTGCTGCAGGGGTACGGCTTCCACAAGACCAATGCGCTGTTGTTGCCGCAGGAGGCCAAGGAGTGGCGCCGGTGCTGGTGGACGCTCTTCACGCGGGACCGCACGGTGCTGTTGAGCTTCGGGCGCAGCATCGTGATCGACCTCGAGGACTGCGACGTGGCGATGCTCACGTTGGCAGACTTTGACGAGAGCCCGCTGGGGGACGACTCGAGTCCGTACAACTTGACCTTGACGCAGCGATTGTACTCGATCAACTACATCAAGATGTGCGAGATCATCGGGATCGTGTTGAAGCAGAAGTACACCGTGCAGCTGGAAAAATCTCTCGACGACGAGAACCACTTGTCGTTCATCAAGAAGTGCGACTTGATGATGGTGAACTGGTTGAACAACCTCCCCGTGGAGTTGCAGTACTCCATTACGGACAAGCACCGCCAGAACCAGTACGCCTCGATGATTATGTGCTTGTACTACGTCACGTTGTCGTTGATCCACCGCACCAACATCTTGCGGCGCTCGCTCTTCCGCAAGGGCCGCTTGTCCCAGGAGTACTACCCGAGCTGGGGCATCACCTTCCAGAGCTCCCACATGATCGTGATCATCTGCAAGAACATGATGGACCGCGGCGAGTTGCGCTTCTTGCCCTCCATCATTGTGGCCACCTTGTTCAGCGCCGCGATCATGTTGATCTATCACATCGACAACAAGAACCCCAAGGTGAGCTCCACGCTGGAGAAGTTGTTGGACATCTGCTCCAAGCTGATGATGGTGGTGAGCAAGCAGTGGAGTGTCGGCTACATCTGCTTGCAGATGGCGGACACCTTGCGCACCAACAAGTCCAAGCGCAGCATCGTCATCCGCCGCACCTTGGCCTCGTCCTCGGCCTCCACGAAGAAGAAGGTGACCGACGACATCGACAGGCGCTTGGCGCTGAACGAGTCCATCTTGCAGAAGAGCGTCGGCTCCATCCGCGACTTCAAGCCGTCGCAGTTGTTCCCCAGCATCGAGACGCTGCCCCGGGGAAGGGACCTGCTCCAGAATGCCAGTAAATTCACCACTCCAGGTGCCGTAGACAACATAGAAGGTGCCGGCCCGGGCGCAGACTTGTCCATCGCTTTGGACCATTTGAAGCTGGACGGGCTCGGTGGACAGAGAACCGAATTTCCGATCTTGGCACAGCAGCACTTGTCCGATTTGCGCAGCAGCAGCACCACTCCTGCGTCGGTGCCCTTGGCAAGAGACCACAGTGGCACCGGCTTGACCGATTTGTACGACTTGCAGTTCTACAACTACGATGCCATGGACAACGGCGACGGCGCCATCCCTGCCTTTGACATCTTGAACAACGAGAACTTCCCCAGGTTGTCGGAGTCCAACTCCAACAGCGAGAACAACTCGATCAGTGGGGTTGGTATGTCCCCGGTGGACGATTTCGGACTGCATCTGCAGCAACAGCACCAGGACACGGAACTGCTAGTTGACAGGTCGCAGCAGAACCAGCTGGACCAGCTGTTTATGGGTGATGTGACGGCGAACGGCCATGTTCCTAACAGTTTGAATATTGGGGACTGGTTCAATTTTTTGCAGTACTAGAATGCGTGGGTAAGAGCGGGTGGGGGTGGTGCAAGATGTAAGATGAAGTAAGATACTAGAAGTAAAATACTGTAAACTTGTAGACAAACTCTTTGTTGCGAATGTTATTCGTTGTAGAAGATTCGTTGTGGACTATTCGTTATTGCTGACGCTATTCGTTATCGTTGCAGACGTTATTCGTTGAATAAATGTAGTTCAAGTATTCTGTGGTTAAAGGTTAAGTAATTGTTGGGGACACAGCGAAGATGTTTATGTATATATTTGTAAATTATAATAGATCGTTTGTGACAGTGATGTAGCATATGAAAGAAACAACGCAAGTGAGCTTGAAAGAATAGAGGTAACACAGCTTGAAAGAATAGAGGTGATAGAGAATGGTGGAAATATGAGCAAAGGTGCAGATTTCTAGAGGTAGTGAAAGAATAACTTATAATCTAGTTCAGTATCTGACTATATGTGAGTGCTCTGATTGTATAGTATAATCCGACTAAAAGGCAGAATCTGACTATATGATAGTAATTATTGTATGTTAAGTAATTATTGTATGACAGAATCTGATTTTATGTTGATATCATTGTGTCTGTCAGTATTATTGTACGTTTGTCTAAAGTACGTTAGTATTATTATGTAGTATCTATACTCCTATAATCTGATTCCGATAAGGAAACCCTTCATTAATTATTATATATTACGGCTGTTCTAAAATAAAGAAACTGAATATTAAAGAGCTAGTAGCCAAAAGAGTGAAAATGGTGGGATACTAAGTTAAACCAAAGGAATAGGAGGATGATGGGAGAGCAAAAGAGAGAGATGAAAAAACATTTAACAAGCAAGGCCAGTTTATAAAAAGGAAATTGACATTTCACGAATATAAAGATTATTAAAGTTTATCATATTTGGATTTGTGGTATTGGAATGGTAAATCCCCTAAAAATTAAATGAAAAAGATAAGAAAATTAATTAAAAGTTTCAATCACTCAAAAAAGCATAACTTAAGGTGGAAAAAACAACTTAGCAAAAGATGGAATTTTGTCTAAATTTGAGAAATCTAAGTTGATTTTTCGTGTTGAGTGGAGACACGTTGCATGGCGTAAACGAAGTCTTCAATTGATCTTTGTGGCTTCTCTTCCTTTCTTGGTTTACCGTTCATGACTCTGTCGAAGGATTCGGACTCAGACATCAAGACGTAAGCACCACCCATGACACAGAAGACACCGAAGGACCAGATCCAGACACGGGTAATGGTAACGATGTCGTTCCAGTTTTGAGACCACCAACCGAACAAAGCGAAACAGGTGGCGATGACATCAACAATGAAGACGGCACCAGATAATTGCCATGATGGAACGGAGGACCAGAAGGCACCTTGAGCTCTGGTGATGAAAATCAACCAGTTCTCAGTCAAGGAGATTTGCAAGAACAAGACACCGTCGATGGAACCGAAGTTTTGGATGATACCACCCTTCTTCATGAACATGGTGGTCAAGGTGATCCAGGTACCGACAGCCAAAATTATACCCAAGATGATAGACATACCCCATAATCTTGGCAAGTTCCATTTAACTGGTTTTGGGTCGAATGGAGCGTTATCGTAAGCAATGGCCAAGGTGGCAACATCGGCAAAGATAGCAATGAAGACAACCAAGTCAATGTTCAAAGATTCGTTCAAGATGGCAATCCATAAACCTAAGAAGATTTCCAAGTGCAAGGACAAAGCGATACGGTAGACAACGTAGGAGTACATTCTGTGGAAAATTTGTCTGGATGTCTTCAAGGCATCGATAATGGCAGACAAACCTGGGGCTAAGAAAACAATATCGGCAGCGGATCTGGCGGCATCGGTGGCACCTTCAACGGCAATACCAGTGTCGGCCTTCTTCAAGGATGGGGCATCGTTAACACCGTCACCAGTCATGGCAACCAAGTAACCTCTTTGTTGCAAGATCTCAACGACATTGTACTTGTGTTGTGGGAAAACTTCAGCGAAACCATCGGCATTTTCAACAAAGTCGGCAATTTCAGAACCTGGCATGTCTCCTCCACCGGATAAACCTAATCTTTCAGCGTTGTAAATGTTAGTACCCAAACCCAATTGTCTAGAAGTTTCCTTGGCAATACCAACGGCATCACCAGTCAACATCTTGACTCTCAAACCCAAGTGTCTGGCTTCAGCAACAGTCTTAGCAGTGTCGTCTCTTGGAGGGTCCATACATGGCATGATACCCAAGATTTCCCAGTGACCTTCACCTCTCTTTCTAGCAACACCCAAGGATCTGAAACCTCTGGAGGCGAACTCAGCAACCTTGTTTTCGTAGTTGTCGTGGATGTCTTCAGGAATTGGGTGGTCTTCTTCAACAGTCTTCAAAACGAACAATGGAGCACCTTTGACACAGATGATTCTCTCTCCCTCTGGGGATTCAACGTAGGCAGTGACCTTCTTGGAAACAGGGTCGAAAGGTTGGAATTCAATAACTTTGTACTTGGTCAAGGCAGCCTTGGCTCTTGGGTAGGAGATCAAGGACTTCAAGAAGGCCTTGTCAATAGCATCCAAACCCTTCTTCTTTCTGGAAGCGGCCAAACAGGCGGTCAACATCAAATCATCGGCCTCAACACCTTCAACAGTGTATGGCTCGTGCAAGGACAACTTGTTCTTGGTCAAGGTACCTGTCTTGTCTGAACATAAGATTTCAACACCGGCTAAGGATTCAATGGCACTCAATTTTTGGACAATGGCTTGTTTCTTGGCCAAGTAAGCAGCACCGACAGCCATGGTAGTTGTAACGACAGCAGGTAAACCGACTGGAACACCGACAATGGTGATAGCCAAAGTGTATCTCAAGATCTTGACAATCTTGTTAGATCTGTAGAAACCGGCAGTCCAGACAACCAATAAGGTCAAGATGACCAAAACCAACAAAGTAGTACCGATACCGTTCAAAACTTCGGTGAAGTGACCGGAACCAGCGGAAGCCTTGTTGACCAAGGCGGCGGCACGACCGACAAAGGTGTTGTCACCGGTGGCGGTGACAATCATGAAAGCTTCACCTCTCTTGACGGTAGAGGAAGAGTAACAGGCATCGGCGTGTCTCTTGTCAACAGCCAAGGACTCACCAGTGATGGCAGATTGATCAACTTGCAAAAGACAGTCCTCGGTAACGATTCTACCATCGGCTGGGATGACAACACCATCTTCCAATTGCAAGATATCACCTGGGACAACATCAACAGATCCAACTTCAACCAATTGACCGTCTCTGATAACGTTAGCAGAGTTGGCCAAGGTCTTTTTCAATTCTTCGACAATGGAACCGGCTTGGAATTCTTGGATGAAACCAACGGCGGCGTTCAACAACAACAAGGCACAGATAACACCGAAATCAACCCAATCCTCTAAACCAGCGGCCAAGATGGCAGCGGCCTCCATCACGAATTGAATTGGACCGATGAAGAACATACAGAACTTGACAATCAAATTTTCCTTTTCTTCAGCCATTTGATTCAAACCGTACTTCTTTCTTCTTTTGGTGACATCCTCGGAGGACAAACCGTACTTAGGGTCGGTTTGCAACAATTCCTCTGGGACTTGCACAAAGGAGGCGCCGTCGTCAGACTCTTCGAAATCGTCTTCATCGTTTCCACCCTTGTCGGATTGCAAATCCAAGATTAATTGATCGATATCTTCATCTTCTCCTTCATCATCAGATGCAGGGATACGTTCTTTAGTTGGTTCAGTTGCAGACATCTTAAGCGCTGGATGTTAGTAATGGACTTTGCTAATATCTCAACTCTTTAACAAGATAATGGGAAACAAAAAGGAGAACAAAAAATTGGGGGATGCCGACTTTTCCAAAAATATTTAAATGAAAAAAATGTCGAATGGAAAAAAGTGAATTAATTTTTTGGGACTTGAAAAAAACCAGCCATAAGTGGGAAAAGGAAAATAATCAAAGAGAAAAAAAAATGGAAATAAAGCAGCACAAGGCAGCAGAAAGGCAAACATTTTTTGCGCAACGTACGGGAAAAAGTGCTTCGTAACCCAAAAAAATTCGCTCAAAAAAAAAGATAATAGAATGGGCAGATATGGGATTAGAGGGCAGAAAAAATTTTCTGTTCTGAAACTGCACCGGGCAAGAAAAAAATGTCTCATAGTAATCAAAAAAAAGAAAAATGGTAGTGCAAATGTCGAAATCCCGATCAGTGGAAAAAATCGCTTAATCTAATATGATGGCTTTATCTGTGGTTTGTCCAATGTTTGTTTTTCTCCGATGATTTTTTTCACTTCTCCTGATTTTTTCCCTCCATTATCTCGTATACAAGTTGTGGAATGAATGTGAAATACTTACTTTGAACTATATAATAATGACAAATTGACAAATTGGTTGTAATTCGCAATTACTATAATTGATAGACTTAATAATCAACAACTAATTATAAGAAGTAATATAAAGAAGGGAAGAAAGAAAGAACAGAAAGGTAATTTGAAAATTGAAATGGATTCAATTTCATTTATATAAGATTTCTGGCCTTCCTTCAATTGAGATTGGGTTTGGGAAAAAAAACCTGAAAAAAAAAATTCAACTTCGTATGGGAGGGAAAAAATGTCCTCTTTTTCCTTGTTTCCCACCGCTTTTCTTGTTTATAATTATCCTTTTTCTGCTATGAAAAGAGCCTTTTTTCCTTTCTGTTCTGGAAAAAAAAATAACTCAAAACAAAAAGAAAGAAAAAAAAAAGAAAGAAAATAATAATAATATTGAAAAACATGAAAATTGTCCCGTTCCCGTCCAAATCTGCAGAACAAAAGAAAGAGCCATTATATCTCCGGCACTTGTCGGCGGGCTTAAAATTGTGTTTTAGGAGAACGAGGAGGAGGATAATAGTGAGTTTGAGAAAGATTTTGTGTCCAAGTGGACGAATGTTCAACCTCTCACACTGGAAATTAAAAAACTTTTGTCGGTTTTTGTTTTTTTCTCGTCTTCGAAGTCGGGCTTACGTCAGATTTGCAAAGTAGTTTGGCTAATTGGTTGAATTTGGGAGGTCCTTTGTAGGTTTATTTCGTCAATCTCTTAGAGATTTGGTTCAATTACAATGACAATGTATATGTGTGGACCGTTGCATTCGGCCCATTCGAATCCTCGCTACTACTGTTCCATCTCTGGCCGCTCTTCCTGCTCGCAGACGATCTCCCGTTGTTACCACCCTATACAACAACAACAAAAGAAAAAAAACTACAATGCTAATCAATTGATCTTCTCTCTTCAAAGGTGCCGTTTTCTTTTTACTCAATTAGATAACACCAAACAATCCTCCTCACCTATTCACTCAATGGCTCATAGAAAAGAAAAAAAAACACACAAATATTAGAATGTATCTCCATCGGATTAAATGTGAACAACGGCTTTGAGTTATTTTTTATTCTCGCAACTAACAAATATGATTGACTGTGATTAATTAGGTACAGAATATAAATGCAAGCCACTTTATTAGCCAGGCATGGCTCGTGTGCTAAGTTAGGCAATAAATATACACATTAAAGTAAACAGAAAAAAAAAACCACCATCTCCTGTGACAAATCCTTACAGCTTCGGCCATTTTCACCTTGTTACATCTGGCAACAGCAGTCATATTGAGTTGTGTCGACTTCAGACCGACTGATAAAGTACTCTGTGCTATGAGATGCTCCCTTGCAAGCCTCTTGAAAAATTATCCGCGTTTCCATTGGCTGCAGAGCAGTGTTTTAATTTTAAAATTTAAATCTGTGCTAGCGAATTGGAGGGGAAAACGAAAAGCTCCCCCTCTTCGCGGTACTGGACAGCACCCAGTCCAGCAGAAACATCACTAGCTAAAGATCTTCGAATCAAATTCAAAGAGCTTGACTTGCCTTCTTTCTGCCCTTCAAGGGTACCGGCCTTCCTCCACCTTTTCAACTTTCTCTTCGCTCTTCCCCCCGCCCGTCCAGAAAGGAGCCGAAAATTTCCTGAAGAGGTAGGGTATAGGGCAATGGGGCAAACATTTTCGACAAAACTTCAGAATGCTGGACTTACTTTGTACAAGTAGATGGAGTTAGTTCCAAATACAGTAACTGAGAGAGGACAGGAAAATGAACTGCATATTCAGAATAGTTTAGCTAATAAAAAAGAAGTACATTTTTGAACGTCACTACTGGTTATTCGGTTAATATAATTTCCACACACACACACACACACATTGTATCTAATTTTTTTTTTTCCCCCAAGATGTAAGTCGCAGCAAGTTGCAATCCAGTTATTACCACTTCTCTTTGCACCTTCGGCATAAAACTTGTAATCAGGAATCTCTGCAAAATTATTTGTCGATTCTGTTTCTCTATCGAAACAATAGAAAAAAGGCCATTGCAAAGTTTGTGATTCAATTTCAAACTTGACTTTGTTCTGCTCGGTTCTTTTTTTCATTTTCGTCTTTTCTTTTTCTCCTGTCTCTTTGTGAGATGCTTATCTAACCAGCCAATTTATTTTTAATTAACGATATGAAATTAAATTAAGTGCTTCCATTACTGCTCTGTGTAAGTTGTGCTGCTGCTGCTGCTTTTCGATCATCTTGGCTCGGGCGAAATGCCTGGGAACTGTGAAACGTTTTCAGGTCTCGCCATTCTCAAATTAGGTTTCGAAATTTCATCAGTCTCGATAAGATGAGCACGCAATTCCGAGGCAGTCGAGTCGTTTTCTGTGAAAGGTTGAATTGGTCGCAAGCGACTGACAATGGATATAGTTTCTGGCGAAAAGTTGTAGTTGCAACAGATTCGTAATGTCTCAAGTTGACTAAATAGCTGCCACACCCTTTTGTTCGTTTCAAAAATGAGTCTAGTTAATACCTGTTCTGCCTTGCATTGTGTCAAATATAGAGATTTTTACTTCGAAGTGATAATATGAAAATTTAGTCCACTCTACATTATCTCACTGAGAAGGCATTATAGAAGCCTGCAACAGATATATATCTTGGACAAGTGTGGGAAAGTCCATGTTCACCTTACCGAGGCTTGCCAAGATAACTTGTCCTTGTCCAATTACACTAAAACTCAATAATACTTTACTCACCTCATCTGAACTCTCAACTCAACTATCGTTTGATGTACTGTGAAAGGGGAAAAGTACAAGAAAACAAAAAAAAAGAAACAATTGTCTTGCTTGACCTTTTGTTCTTCTCTTTTCTTTTTAATTGCCTCTTGTGTGTTTTAGGGCTTTAATGAAAAGAAAAAAAAAAAGAAGGTCTCAACTTCTCAGGCAGGCCGGCCCAATTCTCCAGGTTTGTTACGATAGGGCTTTTTCATCGATGAAGCACAAATCCGACCATTCTCGAAGGAGTAATAACTCCTGCTCGCTGAACTTTACTTTAGTTCTCTCCCACCCTTGTAAAATAATAACCTCTGGCGATATCAGAACACAAATCGACAAAAGGCTTTCACTGTTTTGATCGGCAATTATTCAGGATTCAACAAGTAAGAGCAAGAGTCTTGGCCGTAAGCAGTGCTTTGTTTATCTATAGCTAAATTTTTCAACTCTGACCTCGAAGGAAAAAAAAAAAAAAAACTTGCCAATAGTCTTCTATGGCTCGGCTCGGCTCTTAAATGTAAAGATTGAAATTTTTTTTTTTTTCATGTTTTACCAGATTATTCGATCAAAATTAAGGTATCGACTAATCGAATTTGAGAGAGCAGGTGTGGTTCTTACGGTTTCGCGTTTTGTTTCTTGACTTTCTGGGTGTTCTGAATCTGTTGGAAGTTGTTTTACTCTTTGTTTAGAGCTGCTCTGTCTCTAGTTGCCGAGGTTTTTCATCGTTATTCAATTCGAAACCTTTTCCAAGTCCCCACAAAGGCCCCCAGCCCAGCATTCAGTGCTACAGTATGTGCCAAGGAATCCCATGGATTTACCTGCAATATCCTGATTTTGTGTCCCTCTCAATACCGGCCATCCCACAATTCTGAATGTATTATATCTCCCATTACGTCAGTGTAGAGTGAAAAAAAAAAAATTTTTCATCTGTCTCTCTTGTATTATTGTATTGTCAAATGTTCAACCGCGAGGCAAAACAGATGGCGCCAACGGATTTGAGTGAGAAATGGGACTCACTTCTTGCGTGGTGATTTAGTTTTCCGGGCACAGATGACATTGGCCAATAACCGTTGAGACTTAAGATTAGAGTTTGATCTGACGATGAACTGGGGATGCATCAAAGTTTGGTCGAGGGGGGTGAGTGGTGAATGGAGGTGGCGGTTGCTTCGGTAGGAGTGGAGTGGGTAGGAATGGCATTGGCAGAGTGGTGAAAGTGAAGAATAGGTAGTGCGTACTGGTGAAAGTGAAGAGTAGGTAGTGCATAGTGGTGAAAGTGAAGAGCATAAATAGTAGTGCACACTTAAGCAGAACACTCTTAGTACTAGTGAAGAGAAGAGTAGTGTGGTGCTAATATTCACACAGTGTGGTAGACACATGGAAGCAGTGATGGTGAATAGACGACAACTCATTGCACTATTGCGTTATTGCATTATAGCACCATTGCACTACCATGGCTTCTCAACCTGCTACACTCTGCTCTGTGTCTTTGTCTTTATGCTATTAAACACTTGCAATATTGTTTCTACAAGGTATTCACTGTAGCACCTGGCTACTCTTATTTACTACTTCCTTATTTGAGTATTGAGGACACCTTACCTAACTGCCTTGCTCATTTACGTCAGTTGAGTGATATTATTTAATATTATCTTATTTGATATTATCTTATTTGATATTATCTTATTCACTATTCTCTCTTTCAATATGATGTTATTTACTACTTTCTTGTTCAAGTACTACCTTATTGGGACTTTTCTTACTACCTTATTTGCTAGTAACCTTACTCAACTGCTATTCAATTCAACTACCTTGATATATTACTATTATCTTAGTAACTAATACCTTATTTGATTACTTCCTTATCTAATTGCTTTCTTATTTAATTACTTCCTTACTTGATTGCTTCCTTACTTAATTACTAGTATTTAGTTTGATTACTTCCTTACTTGATTACTATTATATTATTTACTGTCTTACTTAACTACTACCTTACTTGACTACTACCTTACTTGACTACTAACTTAATTAAATACTGCCTTACTTTATCTTGTTTGATTTCTACCTTACTCAATTACTCTCTTATTTAATATGACCTTATTTGAATGCTTCCTCACTCTATTCTTTAGATAATTGCCATCTTACATGATCATCCTGATTACTAGTGCCTTATTTACTGGTACCTTATTCAACAATTACAGTACTTAACTATTACCTTCATTTACTGCCTTAATGAACGACCTTATTTACTCCCTTATTTAACTACCTTATTTACTCCCTTATTTATTTAACTACCTAATTTACTACCTTATTTACTCCCTTATTTAACTACCTTATTTACTCCCTTATTTATTTAACTACCTAATTTACTACCTTATTTACTCCCTTATTTAACTACCTTATTTACTCCCTTATTTAACTACCTTATTTACTCCCTTATTTACTCCCTTATTTAACTACCTTATTTACTCCCTTATTTAACTACCTTATTTACTCCCTTATTTACTCCCTTATTTACTCCCTTATTTAACTACCTTATTTACTCCCTTATTTACTCCCTTATTTACTCCCTTATTTACTCCCTTATTTACTCCCTTATTTAACTACCTTATTTACTCCCTTATTTACTCCCTTATTTACTCCCTTATTTACTCCCTTATTTAACTACCTTGGTTAGCTATTGCCTGTTATTAAGTACTATCTCATACCTGCAATAGAAATGAGATTAACTTCTACCACTTCACTATTTCAATTCACTACTTCACCACTCACTACTTCACCACTCACTACTTCACCACTCACTACTTCACCACTCACCACTCACCATTCACCACTCCACCACTCACCACTTCACCCCATTTCCACCCATTCCTCCACCCTCCGATCTGCTCTGCACGACCACTTACTATACCCTTTCAGGAAATCGGCCTTTCTGCGGTTATTTTTTCACGCTGAAATCTTTTAGGCCCGCAGGAATGGGACCAAGTCGAGAGTCACTAGCTTCACTAGAATTCACTGAATTGCACTAAATTGTACTAAATTGCACTAGATTACACCGATTACACCGACTACACCGAGTACATCTCACACATACACACATACACACACTTACACACATTCACATTCACATTCACTTTCACACCCACTTTCACACATGTCTCTATCCCTGTCGACCCTGCCCACCCTCAAAACACACCACTTCACAGTGCTCTACTTCCCACCCGAGCAGGGCGAGCGCCCGCAGTACGCGGTTCAGTCGCAAGAAGACTTCCACGCCGCCGCCGCCCTGGTGAAACTCCCCATGATCAAAGGCGACCAATTGCAAGTGAGCAGCACCCGCGAAGTCATCTTCAACAAGACCAACTTGGGCGAGATCTCGCAGCACCCGCGGGAGGTGGACCAGTTTCTCGCCCTGTGGCAGCGCGGGTTGGCGCTAGTGGCGGAGGACCCTGAATTGCACGTGCAGGAGAGTAGCAGCAACATTTTGGGCACCTTGCGGCAGGTGTTGGAGTTGTCCCGCGACCAGTTCACCTACTCCGCCCAGATCAACACCAGAATCGTGTCCTGGAACTTGCACGGGGACGCCATCTACGAGAAGGAGGACGAGAAGTTCGACCGCTTGTTGAAGGACCGTCTGCAGGACGACTCGTGCGACTTGCTCGTTGTGTGTTTCCAGGAAACCATCCCTTTGAACGCCAAGAACTTGTCCTCCTCGCTGGAGAGGGTCTCCCTGTGGGCGGGCCGCCTCTTGAGCTACCTTCCGGCGGGTTTCACGCAGATAGCGACCAACCGGTTGCTCGGGTTGACCGTGATGGTGTTCGCGTCGAGCAGGCTCGCAGACCAGGTCAGCGGCGTGCAGACGGCCACCATCGGCACGGGGCTCTTGGGGCTCTGGGCCAACAAGGGCGCCATCGTGATGAGCCTCCGGCTCGGCGCCGACGAGCACCTGGGCGTGGAGGGCTTGGAGTTGCAGCTTTTCAACTGCCACTTGGCCTCGGGCCACGGCATCGAGATGTTGGACCATCGCCGCAAGGAGTTGTACGACATCCAGCGCAAGTTCCGCATCGTGGGCGACGGCGAGTTGGTGAACGAGAACTGGGCCGGAGCGGAGCTTGATGGGGAGGGGGCTTACGATTATTACGAGCTCGAGAGGGAAATGACACACGTAGAGATCGGCGACGACGAGTTTGAGATCGAAGACGACGAAGACGGAGGTGGGGCTGCGGCGAGTGGGGCTAGTAATGCGGCGAGTGGGGCGAGTGATGTGGCTAGCAATGTGGCTAGCTCGGTTGATGACCCAAATGACACGAGGAACGGCTCCAACGAAGCCGCCAACCACTCCAGCGACTCGGACGCCTCCAGCCAGCACACGGCCACCTCCAGCCAGCACACAGCCTCCGCCAGCAGCTCCCCCGGGATCACCTTCTACTGCGGAGACCTCAACTACCGCATCTTCATGGCCCGCGAAGAGCTCGACGAGCTGCTCCAGGCCGGCAACATCGGGGCCTTGCTCGCGGCCGACGGCCTCAACCAGGAAAGGGACGCCGGCAAGATCTTCCTCAACTTCAAAGAGGGCCCGATCACCTTCAACCCGACCTACAAGTACCGCGTGGGCAGCAACGACTACGTGCTGAACAGGATCCCCTCCTACTGCGACCGCATCCTCTACACGCCGCACCCGGCGCTCGAGCAGCGCAGCTACGGGCCCTGCACCGACTTGCTCAGCTCCGACCACAAGCCGATCGCCGCCAACTTCACCTTGAACTGCCAGTTGATCGACTACAAGGCCCGGTCCCAGATCGTGACCCAGTTCTTGAAGAAGCAGGACAAGTTGGAGAACGACTCGCGGCCCGTGGTGGAGATCTCGCGGCAGGACATCCCGCAGTTGACCAACCACTTCTTGATCCCGAACTCCACCTCGACGATCTTGAAGAACAACGGGCCCATCAAGTTGAGCTGGGAGATCGTGATGGTAGAGAGCGCACGTGATGGTGCACGTGACACTGCCCAGGCCGTGGTGTCTGTTTCGCCGATGGCAGGCGAGTTGGACCCGGGCCTGGACCAGGTCATCGACGTCACGGGCGTGCTCCCCATCGGCGTGCCCGAGTTCCACAGCACCTGCATCTTGCGGGTCCACCACGCGCAGGACTTCTTCATCAGCTACTCGTTCAAGTGCCGCGACGACACCGTCTTCGGCAAGGACTTGTCGCTCATGGCAGCCAGCAGCGGCATCCCCAAGGAGATCTACCAGTACGTCAACTACTTGGGCGAGCACAACTACCAGGGCATGTTCGCAGAGAACAAGGACACGGCGCAGTTGACCGCCTTGGACCAGCAGTTGATCCGCGACTTGGACCAGGGCAAGGACTTGGACTTGGACTTGCTTGCGTCCAAGTTGATGATCGAGTCCATCAAGTCCGTGGCCAAGATCTTGTATCTGTTGCTCAGGTCCATCCCCAACGGCGTTGTCTCGAGCGACATCACGTTGCAGTTGATCAACCACTTCTACAACGAGAGCAAGAACAGGAACTTGCTCAAGAAGCCCACCGCCAGCGAGGAGATCACCGCCTACTTGTTGGAGATCTCGCCCAAAGTGCAGCTGAACTGCTTGATCTTCTTGGCCAACTTCTTGAAAGTGTTAATCAAGGACTACAACTTCGACCGCGACAAGCTCATGAAGGATTTCCAGGGCATCTTGTTCCAGATCCCGTCCAAGTTGAGCAAGCGCAAGATGGTGACTGACTCGAATGTGCGGAATTTGAAGAAGAGACGGAATGAGTTGTTGAAGATCTTGTTGAAGTACTAGGGCGTGGGAGCTATGAGCATGGAGCATAGACGCTGGAGCAGTTGGAGCAGTTGGAGCAGTTGGAGCAGCTATGAGATGATAAATGACCATAAAAATGGCACCAAGTGCCAATATAGAGGAAGTATATAGATATATATGAATGAATAAATGACTATAAACCAAGCGTTGGAGTGTTAAAGAGCACCATCTATGAATTATCACTATATAACAAATATCATTGAAACTTCTACACATGTTGATTGAAGTACTAATTCTATAATTTGAGCATCGTGTGTTGACTGAATACGCACTATCAAACACTAAACAGCATCAAAGTACTAATTCTATAAATGAAGCATAATATGAATTAGTACTTTGATGCTGTTTGTCGTTGAAGCTTCCATTTTGTTGAGAGTAAATGATTATACATAAATGCCATCGGAGTCTATAGATAAGGCATCTAATTATCGACAATAATGACTGTTAATTCTGAAAAGCATTGAAGTACCAATTTCTTAAAAGAAGCATCTATATATCAACTAAATAACCACTAAACAGTCTCAATTGAAGTACTGATTCCATCTGTACAATGACTAAACACCAAGGCCACAGCCCTCACCATACCCTGTCCCACCAATGCTTGGTGTTCTTCTCAGGGTTCGGCAACAACACCCAACAGCCCATGGTCAATCCATAGAGAATCAACAGCACCGGGAAAATTACAAACGAACCAAATTTATCCGAGATGAGACCCACGATAAATGGAAAGATCGCACCACCGCTGGAGCCGAACGACGACATGATCGTCAACGAGATGATTTGGATCTTACGAGGAAGGATCTTGGTGCTGACCTGGATCAAAAGCGGATATGTAGGTCCTATAAAGACTCCGGCGATCGAGATGAACACCAGTTCCAGAATTATGTTAGACACCACCCAGGTCAACAGGATAAACACCATTGCTATCAACGACAAAATCAACCCACCTCTTTTCAAGCCCAATTTCTGGGCTGCAATCGGTACCAAGAACACTCTTCCTAATGTGAGACCTCCCCAGTATCCAGATGCAACGTATCCAATCTTGGACTCCACTCCAGATCGGTAGTCGATCATGTAACTTACGATAAATCCACCAAGGGCCACCTCGAGACCTTGATAGAATAACAAAAAAAACGAGATCAACCACGTTTGGTAGTTTTGCAATGCCAACTTCACTCTGCTATTGGCCTCGAGTCCAATGTCTTCATCTGTGCTACTAGTCTTTTGATTATTTATTCCGTATTCATTCAAATCGTCGTCGATGCCTTTGAACGCACCAAACACATTGAAGATGTTACAACACATCAGACCCAAGGCAATAAGGTAGAAATAGTTCCATTTGACACCGTTGGACAACATCACCGTTGCTACTATAGGAGAAATTGTCAGTCCCAACCCATAGCTTCCATGAAATATTCCCAAATATTTCGGGCAATTCTCGAAATTTGACAAGATAACATTCAACTGCGAGAGCCCCATCAGGGAGCCTATGCCCCCGATCATGAACCCCACCACGATTACTGGGAATTTGGTGCCTGAAGAAATAATCAGCGTCATTGTGATCATCAAGACACAAGAAGTGACAATGATACGGTGATTGTTCAAGAACTTGTTGATATAATGGGACCCCAACAGCACAGCAATGAACCCGATCAGTGAGCCGATCCATATAAGACTCACTTTCAGGTAGTTCAAACCGTAGGCCAGTTCCATGTATGGTAATAAACATCCTGGAGCACCGTCATTCCAGCCTCCCAAGACACTCCATAGACAGGCACTTATGAATCTCCATTTGTTTCGCCTTGGAGAGTGGATCCCGAACAACGGGACGGGCAGTTGCTGCTCTGTCTCGAGCAAAGCCAAGTCTGGGGTCTTGAAAGGGTCCAAAGTGGAGTCATTGCTCAACACATTAACAATGGAAGATCTCCGTCTTGATTTCTTTGTATGAGCAGTCGAAGAAGCGACAGCGAGAGATTTCAAATTGAAGTCGTCCTGACTGGTCACGGTGTGAAGTTCCATTATTGTGTGACGTGAGTAGGAATTTCAGCTGACAATTGTGTGGAGTGACGTCTGTATTATACTGGCCATCTGCCGAATATCAGCCATCTCATCGCTGAAAAGTTCAAGTGAAAAAAAAAACTGAAAAAAAAAAAAAATATTGATAAATCCGGCGGTGAGCGAAGTATTAAGGAGAGATGGCGCGACGGGGATGGTGAGTGGTGGGATGAAAATGGAATAAGATGGGAATGAAAAAGGGATAAAGATGGGGATTGATAATGAGTGAGAATTGAGTATTAGTGGGTGAAGATAAGTAATAGTGAGTGAAAGTGATGATAAGTGATTGAGTTGTAGATTGGATATTTGAAGCTTGCAGTGAATATATTTTTTATAAACCATAAAAGATTTGGAGAATACCCGAGGAAGGGGAATCAAGGGAAAATAAAAGTAAGGAAAAATGACATAAAAGTGGATTTTCCGACTTACAGAAGCATTAGAAGGAGCTGTGATGCAATAGTATGAGTGTGACTTATGCGAATAACTTCCAAATCACCAATATGCCAGTGTTTCATCGGAGGAACCAGACACATTTCATAAAGCGCTCAAGAAGCATTTTATCAAAACAAGTAAAAAGACAAGTAAAAAGTAAAGAGAAGTAAAAACAAAGAGCGAAAAAAATGAAAGCGAGCACCGAGGCAAAGTAAGGCTTAGTGGCAGAAGGTGCAGTGAGATATTTTCTTCAGCTAATTACAAATCACATGCTAATTTTGGATGAGCGTGGTGCAGTAGTTTAGCAGTGATTGAGTGTGGATTAGTATGGTTTAGTATGTTCAGTGTAGTTTAGTATGCTTAGCAAGGTTTAACATGGTAGCGTTGAGCATGAGAAGAACAGACAATACTGAAGTTGGTCTGTAGTAATGAACAGATCTAGCCAAGCCCAACCGATCAAACTAAAACTGAATTAAAGTTCGAGTCGAAGTTGGTTTCGATTCGGAGTGTAATTTGCCCTGAAGGGCAAATGGGTAGTGGAATAAAGAGGAATAGGGAAAAGATGGAGTAGGAATAAGAGAGGGGTTGTAGTGATTAAGAGAGGGATTGTAGTGAATAAAAGAGGTATAGTAGTGAATAAAAGAGGTACATTAGTTGATAAATGAGGCAGAGTAAGCAACAAAAGAGGTAGAGTAAGCAATAAAAGAAGTAATAGAGCGGAAAGGTGTCACGTTCAGAGAGCAAGCAGTTCAAAAGTACTCGTACCACACTCGTACCAAACTCGCACCACTCAGGGCAAGCTCGCAAAACACCGAGGGCACAAAAAACGCAAGCCAATTTGAAGGAAAAAATACAAGGCAAAAAGTAAAGTATCATCAAATTGCGATTCTAATTAATTAAGTGTGTTAGCAGTGGTTCCATCAGCGGTAAGTAGAGAGAGACAGTTGTGATTTAGACAACAGGTAACGCCATTATACACTATTGCACCATCTTACAGCCATCATACCACTACCAAATATATACAATTCCAATTGATTTACCACCATTTACGCACCGCGCCCTCAATCTATTGATCCTTGTTCACCGCAAATTCCATTCTCCTGATCGATTAATCAAATAAATTCAGTGCAAACGCGGGCTTCCAGTATTAAGATCGGTCTGAATCATCAAAATCATCAAAATCAACATTTCCCACTTGTTTCCCATTTAATTCCCACATTTCCCACTCATTTCCCAAATCTGCATTGCCAATGTCTCAGGATATCTTTCAAACATCGGTGAATGAGGCCATCCAGGCGTCGCTTGCACAGGACAAAATTTTGCTTATATACTTGTCCGACGAGTCTGCACAGTCGGTGCAGTTTGGCGACACGTTGATCGTCCACAACGCCCACCTACGTCGCCTTGTCGAGACGCAGTTTGTGTTGTTGAAGTTGGTCAAGGACACTCAAGAGTACTCCTTTTACGAGCAGGTGTTCACAGTGCGGAGGGTGCCTAGTGTGCATGCGTTGAAGGGCGGCGTGACGTTGGACGTGATCTATGCGGAGGCGGAGCAGTTGGGCGTGGAGGAGTTCAATCGGCGGATCAATGAGGTGATCGAGAAGGCCAGGACAGAGAATAACCTGAATACAAACGCCACACAGCCAGCAACACCTCAGGCAACACCGTCCGCATCTACACCGTCCACCAACTCCACTAACTCCACCAACTCCACAAATTCCACAAATTCCACAAATTCTACTCATTCCACCCGTCCAAATCCACCTACACCACTTTCCAACCCGGCACCATCGCGCCCGGCCGCCCACAGAAACCTAAAAGAAGAAGCAGCAGAAGTGGCTGCCAGCAAATACAGAGAACAGATCCTCAAACAGCAACGGCAGGAGAAAGAAGAGCGCGAGCGGATCTTGCGGTTGTTGAAACTGGACAAGGAGGAGCGCAGAAAACGTAGACAGGCTGCGCCGGTGTCGGCAGGGCCGCACGAAGCAGCCAGCGAGAGCCCCGCCAGGCGCAGCGAGGACTCCAGCCCACAACCCGCCGTTCTCAAGGAGAATCTTGACCCTGCCAAGCACAATGAGGACACCGAGTACAAGATTCAGCTCAAGTTGTTCAATGGCCAGTCCTTGAGACAGAGTTTCCCGCCCTCCACGACGTTGTCCGAGATCCGCGAGTTCATCAACGAGAAGTATCCGGAGTATCAGATGGCGGCATACTACTTCTACAAGCCCATCGAGCGGATCACGTACTCGGACATGGACGAGTTGAACAAGAACTTGAAAGAGTTGAACTTGAACCGGTCGCTCTTGATCATCAAGCCCAGCGACCACTACGGCGCCTCAGGGGACATGAAAAAACAGCTGTTCCAGAACTTGGCGAACCAACAGTCGTCGTTCCAATGGCTCAAGTCCAGTGTTGGCACGATATTCGAGTCCATCTTTGGCGCAGGAAGACCCATCCACGAGCTCGGCAACGACATCAGCAATGCAGAAAACGATCGTTTATCAACGGGCCATGCACCAACGGCACTAGCGAACGCCTCAGCCACGCTGTTGGCTTCAAATAGCAGTTCGGGAGCACCCTTGATGGCCCCGATCATTGCCAACGACATTAACGTGCTCGACTCCATCACTTCCGACCATTCGCAGTACTCCACGCCGGTGATCCGGTCGCTGGAGTCGTCCCGACTGTCCACGCCGCGACCAGCATTGATGTTGAGCGACTCTACCAACAACTTCAGTATCTTGGCGTCCAACGACCACGCCAGCAGTGCAGGAGGCGCACCTTCGGCGTCTTCGATGACGAAGTCAGATTCGGACGACTCTAAACGTGACAAGAGATTGGTGTACAACGGCAACGAGTTGAGTTTGGAGGACGACAAGAAGAAGGGCAAGTTTTGAGCAGCTCGGTATGTAGGAGATGTTAATAAATAAATGATTTATATGCGAATAATAAGAGATAGTTGATGAATGAATGATTTGTATGCGAGATACACAGATGGCCTGCCTAATAGCTTAAGATTGGCTAAGATTGGCTTAATAACGGTTTAGAATGGCTTTTATATCTTCACAGACTTCAAATTTTTGAGGTGCAGTTGAAAAGAGAAGTGTCATATTGAAAATTGTTCAATTCCTTGTCGTCTGTGGGTCTTCACAGACCCGGCTCTTGCAATTCTTACAGTTCTGTTTTCACCTTTTCTGCATTGTTCTAGACTCAACTGCCGCTGAGGTAGTGTACATCATACAAGACATGCCGGAGTCGAAGGGGTACAGGGGTAAGACTGGGGCTGTTGGATGAAGGTCAGCCTCATTGCGATTCAAGGCGTGGGTGAGACTAGAGGGTAGTGGAGTAGGTGGGTGTGGATGGGACAGTGGACAGAGTATCAAAGAAGGAGGTTCGCAGAATGGCGTTGCAAATATGACGAGTCGTCTGGAAAAATGACAGCGATAGTGTGGTAAGTGGAGACCTTGCATGAGGTGGAGTGAGCTAGTGAGAGAAAGCGTAAGTTTGAGTAGAGTTTGAAATGGGTTGAGTAGATTGAGCGAATTTAAGCACACTTTGAATAGATTTAAGCTCAGTTTAAGCACATTCTGAGTAAACTTTGAGTACGGTTTATCTCAACAAAGCGGAGAAGCACACTCACTTTTTGGTACTAATTAAATACATCTCTTATGTGCAGTTGCAGTTTTGTCTGTGCAGGCTAAAGTTTAGATGGTGCAAGAGAAAGCTGGACAAGGCAACTGGACAAGGCAACTGGACAAGGTAGCGGACAAGGTAGCGGACAAAGCTGACAACGCAATTGAAGTGGAATATAAGGAAAGCGTGTTTGTGACCACCATGTCCATTTCTAGTTTGTTTTGGTTCTTGTTTCAGATCGAGTTGACCTCAGGCGTTGTGTCTATGGCTGTATTTTTCACCCTTAAAAATTTTCAAACTTTAAATAATTTAACCTTATTGAGAAATGGAGAAGGAAGGGGCTTCACAGCTGGTGAGCATGAACATAGTGAAGTGAAGCTGTAAGTAAGTAGTAGGTAAGAAGAAGAGAAGGAAATGAAGCAGTAAGAACGTGAAGCAGTAAGAAAGTGAAGCAGTAAACTTACACATCTTTGTAACAAATTCTTTGTTGATTTTGAACAATACCAGGCAGTGTCTGAACTTTGAGTGAAGTAAACTAGCAATGCATTAAAACATCAAACATCTGAAAAATAAAATATAATTAATAGTGGAGGGACATAGTACAGAGCAGTACAAGAGAGTGAAAACTGAAATTTGGACTGAACACTACTAAATGCTAACACTAACCCCACCAGCCTTACACTACACTGCACTAACATTATACTAAATCACACTATACTAAATCACACTACACTTACAGTAAATATAAAACATAAACACCACTAAACACTGACACTGAATTTAAGCAAAACAACAACACACAACAACACAAAACAACACAAAAGTTAACACAAAACGAACACTAACCAATACAACACCTCAATACCTCTACACCACTACACTTATCCTAACAAACACCATTACACATTCCCTCACATTCCCCCATCCCCTTCTCATCCCAATAACCAACCTCCTTCTTCCACGCAAAACGCCATTTCCCTCACAGAAAGAAAAAGCGAAAAAGGAAATCTTCAAATGCGACGCGACTTGAAATTTTTTTCTCTGCCTTAATTTTTGGCCTGTCCCTTTTTTTTTTTTTTACTTCAATTTTGAACTTCATTTAAATAAATTTAAACGCTGACTTTAGGCGAATTTGATTTTTCAAACACATTTTGCATTGGGGATTGGTAGACAGTGAGCAAGTACTGAGACGAGCGAGGCGCCAGCGTGCAAGAAGGAATACAATAAGCAGAGAAGGCTCCAAAGGTAGAAGAACTTCAGAAGGCTATAATACTAGAAGCATACAGAGCAAGTAATTAAATCATAAGTCAAACAAGTGCGAGGTTTCAAGATATAGAAAGGATAATAATTAGGTTAGAATCCGACAAGAATCAAATAAGAATCAAATAAGAATCAAATTGGAATCACTATCAGATCACAATCACTACCGGATCACATCATATTCAGATTTGTACCCACCAGAACAAATCCCACCATCACCCTCTTCCATCGCATCCCCTTCACAGATGACATCTACAGCTCCCGGTTACAACTACAACACCACGCTGAAAAAGTTTTACAGCCATAGCATCAAATCTGAATCCACCGACATGACAGAAGAAGATGAAGACTTTCACAACTTCTCCAACTCTTCGTCCTTCCAGACGAGCACAACCAACTCGTCGCCGGTGAATATCAAGCTCGACGCTGAAGACCAGATGTTGTACCTGCAAGGTTTCTACTCCGGGGCCTCCTTGAGCCACAAGAGCCACTCCAGCTTCGTCCGGCGGTCCATCATCCTGTCCCCGTCCATGCGCAACTTCAACAACGAGCTGTTCAGTGGCTCCGTGGCCATGAAGGCAGAGACCCCGACCTTCGGGCTCACCAGCAGTCCCAGCATGAAGGCGTTGGAGTCCATTTTGAACGAAAAGACCAGCAATGCCGCCAAACTGGCACCTCTAATAGACACCATCAACGAGGAACCTTCAGAGGCACACCCGCAAGCAAAGATTATGCCGCCTTTGCAACCGTATTCACACAACAACGTCTCCATTTCGTCATTCCACACTGCAAACTCCGGCACAAGTGAGCCAGATTTCGCCGAGAGACAGAACTTGTTGGCCTCCGAGGCCACCACCACCCACCACTTGTACAACAACAACGATAATACCGACATGCATGGCTTGCCGTCGCCTGGCATGGAGCCGATCACCAAATTGGGCATTTTTTCGCCGGTGACACTGCCTGGATTTTCCAACGGCGATGCCAACGGCCGCGGCAGCGAGCCTCGTAAGCGTTCGATGCTTTTAGACGACCAAGAGACCGAAGTCGAGGCGCTGGCCAGCGGGAACAAGCAGGATTTGTTACAAAAACCGCCAATCGAGTACTCGAGACGGTCTCCCAGACTCGACCGAGGCGATTTCGAGAGACCAGATAATGTAGAGAAGCTGGAGAAGCTGCTGCCTATAGCCGAGAGGCCTCTGCAGAGAGTAGACAAGACCGACGAGATCAAGAAAAGCAGACGCAAGAGCTTGGTTGGGTTCTTGAAGAACCGGAAATCGGCCTCTTCTGCCAATTTGGTGGAAGATGCCGCTGTAGTTGACCACGCCCGCGCCAGACCGGAGCTCAAGGCCAGCTCCAAGGCCAAGTCGACGTCGGACATCCCCATTTACCAGAAGGGCAAGTCCAAGAGCATGTCGAACTTGGAGTTGATGTCGCATGTAGAGAACGGCGAGGGCAAAGGGCAGAGCCAGAGCCAGAGCCAGAGCCAGAGCCAGAGCCAGAGCCAGAGCCACAATAGATCCAAATCGATCTTCTCCGCGTTCAAACGTAAAAGTGCATATGCTGTGGTCACCGAGCAGCCAAAGGCCAAGGCCAAATCTCGCCCGGAGCCTGGGAGCAAGAGCAACATTGTCACTCTGCTTCCAAGGAAACCAGAGTCCCAACAGTACGACGATGCCGTAGACTGTAAAGTCATCAAGGAGTCCGAGTTGACCAACTCGAAGAGGAACTCGATCCTCGTGCCAAGTCCAACGATGGACCAGGCGCAGTTCGAGGTCCAGCAGTTGGCGTCGCTGGCCCCAATCAAGGCCGGGCTTTTCAAAGACTTGAGCTTCTCTGCATCGATGGTGTCTTCTATCAACCACAACTACGACATCGTTGAGCATTCGATGATCGAAGAGGCCCAAGAGGCGCTCGGAAACGACAACGACACCGACGACGAGTTCAACTCGAGCTTCAACACCATCAAAAAATCCTACTCGGGCGACTTGTCCCCGCCAACCATCGTCCTACCTCGGGACATCAGTGTCGGCAGTCTTCGGTTGGACTTTGACAACTTCAACATCGACGACTACTCGGTCTCGCCAATGAAACCGCACGCTGTCCACGACGCCAGCACCGATTTTGTAACAGCTGCTAACTCCCCGGCCCGTAAACTGCAACACCACAAGTCCCCGTCCAAGATCCAGAACCTTCTCGGCGAGGCCTTGTTCCCGAAGTCGTTGGACATCCACGAGGTCACCAGCATCACCACTTTGGAGAGGTCGCGCTCGTTGAAGTCGATCAGGTCTTCCAACGGCGGGAACAACTCGTTTCGCGACTCCTTGATGGCCGATGGCATGACCGTGGTGTCGATGTCGTCGCCAAAGCACGAACCCAACCAGCTTCTCTCTTCGCCGAGCAGTATTTTGAAGAGAAGATCGTTAGAATACGGCGACGACAGCGGCAAGGAATACGACCACGATTACGATAACGAGTTGGAGCAGTTTGCTAAGATGATCAATTTTGGAGATGATGAGGATTTTGCCGAGGATCTTGGACTTGACATCGGCAGTGACAGTGGCAGTATCCATAAGACAGGTTCCAGCTTCAGATTGGATCCATCTTATGCTGCCACGAGTTCCCCCGTGGCCGCCAACGTCAAGCCGTTGCCTTCTCTACCGTCGAGAGAGACACTCGAAGACAACGATACCCAGATCAAGAAAGAGTTGTTGGTGGATTTCCTGCCTGGTAGTCCTCTTGATGAGGAGCAGAATCCGTTTGGCGAGTCTTTTGAGATCAAGAGAGAAGATGAGAGCGAGGTGATGGTTGCAGTAAAACAGGAGGAGTCTGATTTTGAATTTGGCTTCAAAGAGGAAGAGGAAGATGAGCAAGTGGAGCAAGTGGCTAATCTGGTGGAATTTGGTGGAAATGATGATCAGTATGACCAGTATGACGAGGAGTACGACGACTACAACGAGGACGAGTACGACCAATACGACGACACTTACTCTGTCAAAATCAAGAAGGAACCCGACTTTGAGGAGGACTTCAACTCGTACGAGTATGCCGAGAAACCTTCGCCAACGATCAACGCATATATACCTCCTACTGAGGACTCCAACACCGGCAAAAGACCCATTTCAATGTCACTGCGTGGCTTGAACGGTCCCAAATTCGGCGAGGCCAACAAATTGGTTCAGTCGAGCTCCACCTCTCATTCTCTCTACATGACCCTTCCGGAAGAGTCAGCCTCCCAGCAGTACTTGCAAACATCTCCTTCGAGATTGAACTTGAATGAAAAAATCTTGCGAAACTACTACAACAATGGAGCGTCCAAGAAAGTTTCGTTTTCATCAAGAATCTTGCTCTTTGATACATATCATGAGGAAGAGTACGACCGTCACCCTGAGATCGCCACTTGTAACCAGTTGACCCCGTTGTTGGCGCAACAGATCAAGGAGGAATTGAACCTTATCAAGAGTCAAATGCCAGTTCATGAATCTTCTAAATGCTATACCCAATTTTTCTGAGTGTTTTCTTTATATATTGTTCATAAATGCGTAATATTGGTGTTGAGAGTGATGTAGTGGATGATATGTAGTGAGTGATATTAGAGAGTAGAAACTACTGATGAGTAGATGTTAGTGATGAGTAGATATGGATATAGTGAGTAATATCACTGCAATATCCCACTACAGTAAATATTGATAGCAAAACATTCAATCAACTTAACTCAACGTTTGAAAATAATTCTTAAACCGATCTTAAAAACTAACTCTTAAATCAATATCAAGAAACAGTTCTTAAGTCAATGTCCAGAAATAACTCTCAAATCAATGTTTAGAAATAATTCTTAAATCAATGTTGATAAACAGTTCTTGAATCAACGACCAGAAATAATCCTCAAATCAACTGATTCTTCAATGTCCAGAAATAGTTCTGAATCAATATCAAGAGACAGTCCATCCATACTACTCAAGGCCAAATTTAAACCACAAATATTCTAATGTAATAAATAACAGAACTCTACACAGAACTCTACACAGAACTCTACCCAGTTCAACTAAATGGCACACTGTCACCATCGTCCCAAAACAAATTGTCGCTGATCTTGTCGCCATAACTAATCCCGTGCAACAACCAGTTCTTCTTCACCTTCCCCAATGACATCTCGGCACTCCCTATTCCATAAGATATCATCTCGTTGAAACAAGTCTCAATGATAAGCTTGTCAATTGGCCTATAAGCACAGATCCCGCAGATGAGCAAGGGCCACTGGATCATGATGATACGGTGGTCGAACTGCGTCCGGAGATACCTGGTATAGTCCAACTTGGGTTTTACAAACTTCTTCTTCTTACCGTTTGCACCGAGATCGGCACTATTCTGCTGATCGTCGGTGATTCCACCTTCATCCTCGTCGTCAGCCTCCTCCTCCTCCTCATCTGCCGTCTCATTTACGATTTCAAGCCGATTGGGATCATCATCATCGTCGTCTTCCTTGCCATTGGCATCGCTGCGGTCTCCACTGACAAGCGACGAGATGATGCTCTTGTCGTTGTCATCGAGCACGCCGTAGTAATCTCGCAACAGCTTGGCGTCTTGCTCCGAGTACTCCTTCACCTGCACGAAGAACAAGTTGGACAAGATCTTCTTCACCAAATGCTGCAGCAGCGAGGCGGTGCTTCGCATGGCAAGCACTTTGTCCGCGAGCATGAACCGTAAAGTGGCGGCATCTACATACGACTGGTGGCAGAGATCGTACCAGGAGTACCATTTACAGTCCATCTCGTTGTAGAAGTAGCACGACACCGGCACCCGGTCCTCCAAGTTCTGGCTGGAGTTGACAGGATGGTATTTGGAGTCGTGCGGGATCTCAAAGGGGCTCTTCTTGGTGATGATGTACACGTTGGAGGCCTTGTGGAGGAGCAGGAACACCTTGAGAATCTGCGGAGCGGCGAGCTGCGGCCGGTTGTTGACCATATCGATCATCAGAGAGAGCTTAGGGTCCAGATCCTCGTCGCTACTTTTGTTTCTAGTACGTCTAATAGCTTCTAGAGACAAGATGATCTCTTTTAGAGCTCTGGTGACCTCGTTGGAGTGGCCAAAGTACATGTTGTAGGTGTGTGGGATTACGATTTCGTTGGTGTTGCCATTGCCGTCGTCGTCTTCCGAGTATCGTGCATCCAAGGCGAGCCCGTAATAGCTCAAGTACTTGCCATAGTCGGAGTCGCTCAAATTCAACAACTGGTCCAACTCTTTGGAGTTGTGGATGGTGCCTCCGATGGAAACGGTCATCGACAGCAACATTTCCATGGAGCTGAAGATGGTGCGGGAGAGAAGGAGACTTACGCTGTTCAGGGAAGTGTAACTGGAGTACTTCAACAACAAGTCCTTGGCACCTCGCAAGTGAGCTCGCCAGTTGGAACCTGTAGAGGACGAGAAGTCGCACGCCAAGATCAAGGTGGTGAACAAGAGACTCTCGATGTTATTTACGATTTCGTCTTTTTTACGGAGGACAGAGTCCAAGGAGTTGAGGCAGCTCGAGAGATAGTACGATCTCAACTTGCCGTGGATTTTCAAGCTGGATTGGTCGGTTTTCTTGTTCAAGAGCTGGTAGTACTCGTATCTGGCGGAGATGGCAAGGATCGCCGACAAGAGGTACGGCGATTTCTTCAGCTGTACGAGGATGTTGTTCATGAAAGCGTTGTGGAGGTACAGCGTGGTGAAGGGCATCAAGTTCACATGCACTTTGGTGACAAACGTCTTCAAGTAGTTGATGTGCGAAGACGAGCCACTCAACTGGAAAAAATTCGAGATGCTCACGATGTCCAGCTGGGTAATTGAGTTTTCGAGCACGCTCAAGATCTGGAAACTGGAGCTGTTGTGGCTCGGTTCCAGTTTGGGAATCACGGGCGCATGGATAATCAAGTCTTCGTCGATGTTGTTGATGCTGGGGAGCCCCAGAAACTCCTGCTTGGAGCCGTTGTCGAACAAGAAGGGCACGTCGCTGTTGATCAACTCATTCAAATCGTTGATCAAGGACGACAGGTCGTTCATCAACTCGTTGTAGAGCCCCGGGTACAGCAGCGTGTTGAGTGTGGGCGGTGGCAGCGTGTGGAACCCGAAGGTGTCGGGGCCCCCCACAAGGTGGTGTCCCGATGTTCCAGAGTGGTGTACCGATGTTCGAGCGCCCAAGGGCAACAATTCCCTAACGGCGGCCTGTTGCGAGGGAATTGAGAAGGTGGACGACGGGTTGTTGATGCTTTTCGACAGCGGCAACAGGGCCTGGCTGTTGCCATGCGCCTGTTGGAGGTTCACCAACTTCTCGCTCTTGGAATTGACCGTGAAGATCCGCGAATTGTTGAATTTGATCGCCTTCTCGTATAAACAGTCGGAGCTTCGATTCGAGTTTAGACATTGGCCACAAACAGGGTGCACTTCGTCGCATTTGAGCTTTCTTTTCTTGCACACTTTGCACCCGTTTCTGGAGTAGCTTCTCTTCTTGAGCGGCGGTTCCTTGCCCGACTCTGATACATCGCTCATCGGCCTCTTCTGATCACGAGTACTATCTCGTTTGGCTGTTCAACAAGTTTAGTACTCGATTTTTTAAACAAGAAAAAAAAGGCGGCGAGATTTTGCGGCCAGGGGCAGGGGCAGAAGGGACAGGGACGAGGGACACAAAATTGGGGGTGGAGGGGTTAGAAGAGACTTTGTGAGAAGGTGAGTAGTGCTCTAGTGGAGGTGAAAGAGAGACTAGGCGAGTGTGAGGTATTCAAGTGAGTGTGAGGTATTCAAGTGAGTGTGAGGTATTCAAGTGAGTATGAGCTATTATTGAATTAAATGAATTAAATGAATTAAATGAATTAAATGAATTAAATGAATTAAATGAATTAAATGAATTAAATGAATTAAATGAATTAAATGAATTAAATGAATTAAATGAACTGAATGAACTAAATGAACTAATTAAACAATCGAACCAATTGACCAGTTGACCAATATTCAACCAATCAAACAATTAAACAAATAAACCAATTGACCAATATCAACCAACTAACAATGAGTAACTCACCAACCAATCAAACCATATCTATACTCTATAAACAGTAAGTCAACATCTTAGCCACTCATCTATCTATGAGTCTCTAAACTAATTGACAGACAACCAACCATTCTAACGTCAGCAATTCTGATCTATTAAATTACCAAAATACAGCCCATTCTATACTACACCACTTCCTACCTGTACATCCTCTCCCACAGATTCATTGTCTCCCCCTCGCTCAACACTATCTCGTGCTGCACCAAGTCGTACTGCCCCACCCACGGCATCAACTTGAAGTACACAAACCAGTAACCGGCACACCCCACCAAGCAGGATACCCCGCAGTAGGCAAACAACTTGTCTCCGCCCGAGCCCACCAACGGACACACCATCAAGAACACCAGCACCAGCACATACAAGGCACAGCACCATAGCGGGGCCCGGTGGATGTCCCTCAAGTACAGATACCTGTGCCGGAGCTTCCACACGCCGAGCCCGAGCAAGAGAGCGAAGAAGTTGGTCGGGTACGAGTCCAAGTTGACGATGAAGTCGTAGAGATCGTTACTCAACGGGAGGAAAAGAACCACGGAGGAGATGGCGAGACACAACAACAAGCCCGGCAACGGCGTGGAGAAGGGCCAGTTGGACAGCATGAGCCGCGAGAAGGGCAAGAAGCCCTCGCGGAACAGCTCCTGGTTGACTCTGCCGCACGCATAGATGGTGATCAACACGTTGCCGAAGCACGAGAAGGCCACGCTCAGAGTGAGAAACTTGGAGCCGAACGACTGGCCAAAGATCTTGCCGAACAAGACGGCGCCGACCAACTCGTCGCTGCCCATCATCTCCTCGAAGGGAATGGCAGACAAGTAGGCGAGGTTGATCACGAGATAGCATGCAAAGACGATAAACATCAGCAGCGGGCACGACACACGCAAGGTCCTGTTCGGGTCGATGACCTCGCCGGTGAACACCGCCACCAGCTGGTACCCGCCGGTGCTCGCGACGCACTTCAACATCAGCGAGGTGAACTTGACCAACGAGAAGTTGTCGTGGTCTATGAAGAAGAAGCTGGAGTCGAACCGGAGGTTGTCGTTGTAGGTGACGCCGGTCCAAGTGCTGGGCAAGACGACGTACAAGCTGGCCAGCGACATCACGGCCAACAACAGGAACTTCAAAGTGCCGATGAGGTTCTGCATGAAGACGGCACTCTTGACGGAGGTGCCGTAGAGGGCCGTGCCGAAGACCAAGAGCGCCAAAGCGGTGAGTCTGACGGCGTGCTGGCCGGCCTCTGCGTCGGCAGAGGTGTCCATTCCAAAAAGCGCGAGCGTGTACTTGGCGAAGATGATTGAGTTGGCCACGGGCTGCCCGAAGAGCACCATGGTGATGCTCACGATGCAGTTGATGAGCATCACCGGCCGGCGGTAGAGAAACTGTAAGAAGGTCTTGGTGCCGCCGTTTTTGTTGACCAGTGTGCTGAACTCCACGTAGATCAGCATCCCGCTGTACGCCACCAGCATGGCCACCAACCAGCACGCAAAATAGAGCACGGGCGAGCCGTCCACGTTCTGGTAGACAATGGCTGGCGTCGCAAAGATGCCCGACCCGAAGGTCTTGGAGATGATCAAGAGCCCCACAGACATAACGCCCAAGTTCCTGTGCAAATGGAGCGACGGCGACAAGTAGTACGAGTCGTGCTCCAACCGCTCCCGCGAAAAGCGGTACCGGAAGATCTCTGCCTCGTAGTTGGACGAGTACGAGCTCTTCCGCAAAGCTGTGGCGGCGTAGTGATGAGATGTGGAGTCGCGGCGGGCGGCGTCAACGAGGCTCGACGTCTCCGACAGCGAGTCGTTGGCGACCGCGACCACGGCCACGGACAGCTGCAGCTGGCTCTTCTTGGGGTTGTCCAATATGATCGCAGGCATCGTGTGTGGCTCCTGGCTCCTGCAGATCACTAATGCTCCACAAACTGGCCTTTAAGTATTTTTTTTTTTTTCAACTTGGCCGAAAAAGTGATAAGATAAAGGGGGTGGCGAGTGTGGCGCGTGTGGCAGAGGGGTGATCTGGAGTTACCATGTGCAGGAGGATTTGAAATATACAGTGGTGTGACAATGTTTGATATAAAAAGGGGTCGGGATCTTAACAAAGTCCGCAATTGCATCAGAAGTAGCCTCAATACAACTCTATATGTATGCATCAATCTGCACCGAGCTGCATTTATTTGTCACCCTCAAGTACTGTGCCTGATCTGGTGCTACGATGTTCGGCACATTCGATCTAATTGTATCTAGACTATATAATATGGGTGGCCGGGCAAGAGCATAGCAAGGTGCTCACCCTAAAATACATATGGAATAAATAAATATGGACATTCCTTCAAGTATCTGTCCCAGTCTTCTCCATACTTCTTCGCACACTTATTGTTATCTCTCCAGGCCCTGTGTGTCAACACCACGAAGAAGAAACAAGGATAGAAGAACGGCAATGGGCTGCCGAAACCACAGATCAACGCCCAGGTAAGCGACTGGCACCAGTCCACAGTGTAGTGGATCTTTCTGGCATACTTGTACCAACCATCGGTCAACAACACCGATCCGTTCTTACATTTGATGTACTTCGGGTTCTTCAACACCTGGTAAGGCAAGAATGGGAAAGTCTTTCTCACGTGGGTGTCGCCGCTCATGATCTTGCGGAAAGAGTTCTTTTGCCCGTTGGTGGTGTCGAAAAAGTAGTAGGCAACGGTCAAGACTACGAACAACGAGGTGTTGTAAAGAGTGGACCACTGGTATTCAGAAGGCTCGTGGTAGTAAAGGTACAACGTGCACTGGCAGTAGGTGTACGGGACCCCGGCAATGTTCCAGAAGATCAACATGAACCCGAACTTCTCGTACGCCATGTCCCAAGTTGGCACGATCAACTCCTCACCTTTGGAGCAGGCATTCGCATAAAGGTAGTGTGCGTACAAGACAAAGGCCGCCTGAGGACTCACGTACCCGTAGGTGTCGTACTGGTACAAGCACAACAGCGAGGAAAGGAAAAACAAGGTGTACCACGGCAATCTCACTTCGAAGAACATCTTCAAGTCGATGATTCCGATACGAGGGTTCAACGGGGCACCCATGAACATGTCGTAGATATGGTTGCCCGTCATTCTGTGGTAGTCCTTCGAGACAAACAAGGTGAAGAGGTACAACGAGATGCTGAACGTGAATCCCAAGGCGATGGCCACGGTCATGATCTGTGGGAACAACTCCAAGATGGTGTACAACTTGAACCAGCCGGTCACGTGCAACACCAGCGCAATGGCAATGCTCGTATAGAAAGACCACATGGCGTTGCAGAAGTAGGGCAACTGCTTGCCTTGCAAGTGTTTCAACGGCTGGCCTTTGGTCCAGATGCCCGGCAACACCACGTAGAACACCATCTGCGTGAACAAGAAGGTCAAGAAGATTCTCCATGCCCTCAAACCTGGTACTGCGTGCTCTTTGAAGATCGTGTAAAGATGGCCAATGAAAGCGGACCACGTCTCGTCGTCCTGTGGCCATGGAAGTGAGCCTTGGTAGAACAGGGCTCCGATCCACATGTAGTACATCAACAGCGGGAATCCAACCATCATGCCCACGGCACCAACGGGACCCCCGAATTCGTATTCGATCTCTTCCTCTGTGTGGTCTTTTGGCGTTGTTTGTCCATTGCTTAACAATGGAGCGCTCTCCACACCAGCACCGGCTACGTTCTTGACTTTTCTGTTTTTAGACATCTTCTCAATGAGTGCTAGTATGCTTTTCCAACACGGGTTGTTCGATGTCCTCGATTTTATATTTAGATCAACAACTTTGCAATTATCTGGCGTCTCTCGAACAAACTTTTTTCAATACGAAAACAAACGTCAAGTGAAAAATTCGCGATCCTCGTATATAAAAATAACTTTTTTTGTTCTGCAGATGTTTACGAGGCAGTGATGGAGGAGTAGTGTATGGTATGATGCGAAGGCAGGGTATGATTGATGGGGTATGATTGATGGGGTATGATTGATGGGGTATGATTGATGAATTTGGCGCATCGTTGTATTTGGTAGTATGTATTTGAAGTGGGTGTCAATTTAATATCTTGCTTATTAAAGTTTAGTAGTTGTGCCTTAGGCCGTATTTCAGTCTCGTATGTAAAATTAGTAGTGCAAGCTGCAATAGTGTGAGTGGTGGAATAAAGGTGTACAATGTAGCTGGGTGTGTTAGCTTTGATCCTAGTGGTGGTTCAGTAGTTCTAGTAGTTCTGGTAATTCTAGTAGTTCTGGTAATTCTAGTAGTTCTAGTAGTTCTAGTAATTCTAGTAATTTTAGTAATTCTAGTAATTCTAGTAGTTCTAGTAGTTCTAGTAATTCTAGTAATTTTAGTAATTCTAGTAATTCTAGTAGTTCTAGTAAATCTAGTAATTAGACTAACTCTAGTTATTTTAACGATGTAGTAAATCTAGTTATTCTAATAATCTTGTAAATCAGGAAATTTTAGTGAGTCTAGTGATTCTGATAACTCTAATAATTCTAGCTAGCTAGCCTAATTATTTTGGTAGTTTTGATTGTTCTAGTTATTCTAGTAAATTTGGTAAATCAAGTAAATTTGGTAAATCAAGTAAATTTGGTAAATCAAGTAAATTTGGTAAATCAAGTAAATCAAGTAAATCAAGTAAATCAAGTAAATCAAGTAAATCAAGTAAATCAAGTAAATCAAGTAAATCAAGTAAATCAAGTAATTCTACTAGTTCTAGTAATCCGGATCCACTATTCATCCACTGTTCATTCACTTCATCCATTATTTATCCACTTTCTCCACTTTCTCCACTTTCTCCACTATACTAAATCAAATCTTTACTCTTCTACTACTCGATCAATCTACTCTAATTCACTTTATACAAAACTATAATAGAATTACACCTCAATCTTGTTCTGCAATCGAAACCAATCTCTCGTTGATCTCAGGTGTCGACAATACTCTGAAACCGGAGTCCTTCAAAGCAACTCCAATCTCCAAGTCATCTTTTCTGAACTCAGTACTCAAGACATTACTCAATTGAATGACGGCAAACTCTACCACGTCTTGCCAATTTCCCTTGACGAGGCTCGTTTGAGTGGACTTGACCTTCTTTTGAGCTTTTTCCAACGAGGTGATCACCTGCTGCTGTTTTGGACCAGTGGAGGTCAGTTTTGACGAATAGTAGTAACCTGCAGGATCACATTTATAAATACAAGGTCCCAATTCCTCGTCTACACTGATGAATGTCAATGCCACACCTAAAGGTCTCATATAGGCCCTTTGAGTATATATTTGAGACAAGTTGGCCATTCTTTTACTCAAGACATCACATGGCATCTCGTAGCCGTATTTGTATCTGAATTCCGCCAGTTCCAGTCTAGCTCTTAACAGTTGCAGTCTTGCATCGGCAATGGACCCGTTGCAGCACAACCCGATGCTTGGTGTGATTTGGAAAAGATATGTGATGGTGCTGGCGTCTAACAACTTATCTGGGATCTTCTTTTGTGATATTACAACAACGCTGTCTTCTCCACAAACAGCGATCGATGTGATGTTGGAGGAGTTGATCGCTTTGAATGCATATTCAACTTGGTATAATCTTCCCTCAGGGGAGAAAATGGTGATATGTCTATCGAAACCGGAGCCTGTTGAACCAAGAGGTGAAGGGTTTTGTTAGTACAAGGGTCAATTGTTCAACATTGGGTGTTCACACTTACTAGACATTATAAAATAACTATATGGAGCAAACTTTTTGGTGGAATCAATGTGATCTCAGATATCCTCGTACACTGGAACTGTGATTAGCGGCTCAATTGATTCTGTTCGTTCCCAATGCGGTCCTATTCACTACAATTCAGCGCTTCAATTGAAAACTGCTTCAAAATTATTTCGCCTCTAAGATTTTTTTGGTTTTCTGATTTTTCTGATTTTTGTTCGCCACTACGGTTGATTACTGGATGCGGTAGTGCTGGATGCGGTAATTTGCCTGGGCATACACGGTGGTGTTACGATGTTAGGGGTGGGTGTAAGGTATGTGGAAGTAGGTGTACAAGTTGGTGTAGAAGTAGATGTAGAAGTAGTTATAGATATTGATATTTTAAATAGAATTCGTATAAATAATGTGTATAAGTTACAATAGTGGCCAATTTTTGTGCAATCGTCTACTACGACTTATTTCCCATGGTTTTGCTGTAAAATCCTCTCGCCATATCTCGCGAAGTCCTCCGTCGAGTTCACCTTGTCCTGCAAACTTGGCTGACAGAACACTGCCAAGGTATTACGAGCAATGTTGTTGGCCAACTTGCCGTTTTTCACGAAATGTGGCACCAGCTTGAACTTGTTGTCACTAACCTCTTGGAGACAGCTCCCAGTTTGGAAAGCCAAGCAGTCCGCTGGAATATTCACCTTATACACTTGACCTGACCTGCTCTTGATGAAGAGCCCCGACTCAGGGTCTGGGTTTTGCACAATCTCGTCAGTGGTCTCGTCGATAAAGAGAGCACTGGTAAGACCTGTCAAGCAAGAGTGGTCTAAATGTTCCCCGCACCAATCGTCGTCGTCCTCATCGGCCGCAGCATCTGTGCTTCTCGGATAGTAATGTAACAATCTGGCTTTTGTAGTGTACGAATTTTCAACAATCCTTGCAAGATAACCGGGCTCGTACCCGTCTAACTTCGCCGCACAGTACCTATCGCAGTTTTGGGCCACTTGCACACTTACTCCGATGATCAAGTTGATCAATTTTTTACAATTACTCTGGAATTCAGGTATCAAATTGTCAGAAGGCCAGATGTTCGGAGATGTGTACGCTTTGAAATTCTCATAACCTTGGATCTCTTCATCGTAGGGGCCTTCCTTGTTGTAGTCTTTGTAGAAGGAGCAATTGATGTAGTAAGAGCCTTTGTAAAGGTCTGGCTTACCGTTCAACATCTCTTTGCCCAAAGACCAGCCCACCAACCAAACGGCTTCTTCGTTTTCCAATTTCGACAATTCCTCCTTTGGAAGTGCTGCCAATTGCGACGCTTGTCTCAATACTTTTGAGCGTAGTTCATGGTATTCTGTTGGCAAGTCCTTCACGATGATGACACCTAAGGAGTCTTCATCAAACAGCGCTTCCAAGGTGGAAAACGGGATCAGGTTCTCTTTCAAAGAAGCAAGGGAGACGGTGACTGGTGATGCAATGGAGGTCATATTGAGGGGGGGGAGCCGATGGCAGAAGCTGCGATGAAAATGTCGATGCGGAAAAAATTAAGTTGCAGAAAAAGGTGCGGAACGGTCTTCTTATCTAGTTTTTTTGGAGTCGAGCTTGAGTTGATATTTGTTGGAGAAGGTGAGGTGAGATAATTATAGCCTGAATTTGGAATAAATGTGAAATGGGTTTGGGATAAATATAAAATAAATATGGGGGATTATGGAAATTTAGGGGATCGGATTAGGAACGAATAATTGATGATTGAGTTGATTGAATCCATTGGGTTAACATTTGTTTTAGATAACTTGACAGTAGACAATTGAGTCTTAGATAAAGTGTATTGTAGATAATATCGTATAATATGCTATAGCGATTAAAATGTGTTCTCGATAAATTGTATAGTGGATAAAATTATATGATGAAAAAATGTATAGCGAGTAAAATTACAGTGAGTAAAATTACAGTGAGTAAAATTACAGTGAGTAAAATTATAGTGAGTAAAATGTACAGTAAATGAAATTGGTTAGGATAGAATAAAGTGTAGTTAAGTGTAGTAGAATAAGGTGTGATGGTATTGTAGAGTGAGTAATATTATATGGGGAAGTGTATTATACAGTGAATGGAGATATACAATGTATAATATAATACAGTGCATATTATTGTAGAGAGGTTAATGTTATACAGTGAAAAATATTGTGCAGTGAAAAAATATTCTACAGTGAATAATATTCTACAGTGAATAATATTGTACAGTGAATAATATTGTACAGTGGAAAGTATTGTACTGTGAATAATATTGTATGGTTAATAATATTGGGGAGAACAGTGTTTATAGAATAGTGTTCATAGAATAAAGGAGGATAGAATAAAGGAGGATAGAAGTTTAGATACTAAGTAGAAACGCACAATGAACAAAAACTATGCAGTGAAAATAATTGTACAGTAAAAGCATTATACAGTGAAAAGTACTGTGTGCAGTGAAAAACATTGCACACTGAAAATATTACTGTGAGTCGTACTGTACAATTATATGTAGTAACATATTTGTGTCATGATGACCAAACTAGATCCTGAAAATTTCGAGAGTATTTATGGTAATTAGTTGGAGTGATCATTGGAGTGATCATTGGAATTGTATGTAGTGGAATGAACTGGAAAGAAGCAGATAAGAGCAGAGGACAGAGACAGAGAGAAACAGAGAGACAGAGACAGAGAGACAGAGACAGAGAGACAGAAACAGAGAGAAACCAGAGAGAAAAAAAAGTCAAAAATTTCGAGAAATAAAAAAGTCAAAAAGTCAAAAATAAAAAGTTGAATATTAAAAAAAAATGTAAAAACTAAAAACCAAGAAGCCAAAAAAGCCAGCCAAAACCAAAGACATCCAAAACCAAGCCAAGTCAGGCCAACCCAGTTAAAGACAACTCGACTACTGAGCGCGCTATCTTCACCCTGCTAAGACTGTAACAACGCCGGCACATTTATCACCGCCTCCATGTCTTTCACCTGGGGAGAAGATGAAACCTTCCAGCAGGATTTCAAATCCTTAAAATACAAACCGCTATACGAACTCAACTCCAACTTCAACCAGCAATACAAACCAAGAATATCGTACCACTACAACCCGGACTTGCTGCAGTACCACTATGGCGTAAGACATCCGATGAAACCGTTCAGATTGATGCTCACGGACCACCTTGTGTCCGCTTACAAGTTGGACGAGCAAGTGGACATTTACAGGCCTCGACGCGCCACGAAGCAGGAAATGGTGGAATTCCACTCGGAAAACTACATCGACTTCCTCGCCAGCATCACCCCGGACAAGCTGTCGCAGAAACTGTACCAAAGACAGCTAGAGGAGTTCAACATTGGCGACGACTGCCCGGTATTCGATGGAATGTACGACTATCTGTCCATCTACACGGGGCTGTCCTTGGACCTGACGAGCAAAATCTTGAACGGACAAAGCGACATCCTGATCAACTGGTCCGGAGGGTTGCACCACGCCAAAAAATTGGAGCCGTCCGGTTTTTGCTACGTCAACGACATCGTGTTGTCCATCTTGAACCTCTTGAGAATCTATCCACGGGTGATGTACATCGATATCGACATCCACCACGGCGACGGAGTGCAGGATGCGTTCTATCTCAGCGACAGAGTGATGACGTGCTCGTTCCACAAGTACGACGGCAATTTCTTCCCCTCCACGGGCAACCACACCGAGGTGGGCTTGCAAGAAGGTAAAAACTACTCCATCAACGTGCCTTTGCGGGACGGGATCGACGACGAAAACTACATACGGCTCTTCAAGTCGATCATGGAGCCGCTGATCAACCAGTTCCAGCCTTCTGTCATCGTGCAGCAGTGCGGTGCTGACTCCTTGGGCTGTGATCGGTTGGGTGTCTTCAATTTGAACATCAAGGCCCACGGCGAATGTGTGAATTTCATCAAAAGTTTTGGTATTCCGATGCTCGTCTTGGGCGGCGGAGGCTACACGCCGCGGAATGTCAGTCGGTTGTGGTGCTACGAGACCTCGTTGTTGACGAATGTCAAATTGGACAACAAGTTGCCCGAGTCGTTGCCCTTCAGAAACTGGTTCAAGCCGGATTTCTCCTTGCATCCGAATTTGGACGGCAAGATCGAAAACAAGAACAACCGCAAGTATCTCGACAACTTGAAGACCACCATTTTGGAGAAGTTGCGGTTCTTGAACGGGGCTCCCAGTGTGCAAATGGCCGAGATCCCTCCAGATATCCGGAATTTCAACATTGACGGCGACGAGGCGGTGATCTACGAGACGTTGCGGTCGCAATTGCAGCAGGATGAGTACTTTGACGGGGCCGAGAGGGAGAAATTGAACAAAGGCGACGAGGCAAGAGTGGGGGAATTGATGAGCTGAGTGGGCTGAAATATGTATATTAAAAAGTTAGATTTGAGTTGGGTCGTATAGAATGGGCTCATACACGTGGCAGCCCTTGCCATGCTTGGCATGGCCATGGCATTGCCTCCACGTTATTCGTGTGATCTTGTATATTAGAATTAATATTATTAATGGTTAATCATGTTATATATAGTGGATAGCAGTATCGGGCAAACGAGGGCTGTTCATGCAGGAAGCGGTTTCTTGTCTTCTTCTGTCGTGCCAGCCTCAGTTTTTCCTGATTCGGTTTTACCTGCTTCAGTTTTACCTGCCTCAGTTTTACCTGCCTCAGTTTTACCTGCCTCAGTTTTACCTGCCTCAGTTTTACCAGCTTCAGTCTTTCCAGCTTCAGTCTTTCCAGCTTCGGTCTTTCCAGCTTCAGTCTTACCAACCTCCGTCTTTCCAGCCTCAGTCTTACCCAACTGAGCTTTACTACCGACCTTAGCGGACCCATCATCCACTCCAAACTCAGTCTTTGTCAAAGAAGAGCCCTTGAGCTTGTTCAACCTACTCTCCAATTGTGCATCTTGCAGCTTCTCCTTGGACTCTATCTCCTTCTTTACCTGGCTATTCAATTCGTCCAACTCCAGCTCGACTTCCTGCTCGTCAACCTCGCCTCCAACATTCGACGACAACAACGCATCGATCTTCTTCGACTCTTCAATATTGTCACTCATACTGTCTACAACTTGCTCCAATTGGTCAAGGTCTGTGGACTGGTTCAATTTCAGTAATAATTGCGAATTCAGAGTTATAGTCTCGATGAGAATGCTATTGAAACTCTGCAGGTTGATCTGATCTAGCAATGTGGTGAGATTGGTCAATTGCACACTTTGTTTCTCCAAGGTTGCCTCAATTTTTTTCAAATTAGCAACCAAATGCCTAGCGTAGCTCTTATTGTTGCTTTTTAAACGACAAAGTGCCTCGCTCTTAATTTCCTCTTGTCTCTTGGTGAGCAGGGTGATGACATTGCCGATTTTGTAGATTGTATATTTAAGTAGGGCAATACTTTGGTCTGTCTCTTCAATTTCCACTTGTTCTTTGTCATTTAGCCCACCTTTGAATCGGATCACGTCTTTGGTCACTCTAATTTTCTTCAACTCTCTTTCAAGGTAGATCACCACCAACTTGAAGTCTAGTGGGGAAACATGCGGCAATGTGCCCTTGGCATTCAGGGCACTCACAAGACTGTATAAGTGGTCTTTTGCAATCACATAGTCACTGAATTCCTCCAAACTGAGATACTCGTATTTATACCACTCGTAGATCTGAAGACTCAATTTTCGCAACTCTTGTAATGAGACCAACGTGTCGGGCTTCAAGCTGCCATCCTTCGCCAGAACGTTGTAATTCAAGTTGTAGATAGTGGAGCTTATAATAGAATGCATCAATCTTGTCATCGTGGACTTGGCCAAACCGCTAGTACTGGACTCGAATCGAGCCAAAGGTATCAACTGCTCGGACTCGTTGACCATCGAGTTGACCACCACACTCAAGATGTTCTTGCCCAAGGTGAAATGACGTCCCAGAGAGTTTGTGATCTGTAGATCGTTGAACAGTGCGGTGCTCATACATGTGGAGTCCGGTGTGAACACACCGCGCTTGAATAACTGCTCGATCACCAACTTCCAGTTGTTCAAATTGGCCAAGTACCCGTCGTAGTTGACTTCTTTCAACTGGACAAGGTCCTTGGTGAACAAGGACTCGAGTCTGGAGTCTTTTATGTTTTGTAGAATGGTTTCTTCCATGGAATAGGCTCGACGGGCTCGATAGGTTCGATGCTGTGTGATGCTCGGCAGTACAATTGTGTCAAGTTGATTTTTTTATCTTTACGAAGGTCGTGTCTGAGCGCGATGGGCTTGAATTAAGGCTGGGTAAGGCTAAAGGGTGATCTAAATTGAGAAGGTGATGAGAAGTGGTGTGAAGGCGATGAGAAGGTGAAGTCGTTAAGTGAAGTCGGTAAGTGAAGTCGGTAAGTGAAGTTGTGTAGTTTATCAATATGACGCCACCGTGCTTGACAGAGAGAACATGCCTCGTACCGCAATCCCTGCTCTCACGGCGCCATATTTTCCTTTCATTTCTTTTCGAAGGATGATGAGCTGAAAGGGAGCTTTGGCTAGCGCGCTGCTAGTGCAGTGCTAATGCGTTTTGCTAGTGCGTTTTGCTAGAGGCTTTCGTTAGGCTGCGCGTTTCATTGTTGGACGCTCGTCCAAATGATAATTAAGGGGGTCTTTGGTCTTGATCTTTTTGGTAGTTTATTATTACTTTGTTAATTACTTTATTAATAACTTTATTAATAACTTTATGAATAACTTTATTAATAACTTTATTGATTAATTTGATTTGATCTTTACTTAATTACTTTCTTGATTACTTACTTTATTGATTACTTACTTTATTGATTACTTACTTTATCAATTAGTTAGTCTATAATTTAGTCCTTTATTAATCACTTTATCTATTGGTTCATTAATCATTTAATTATTTAATTATTGACAATCCATCAATTAATTACTTTATTGATTATTTGTTAGTTATTCTATAAATTAATCAATTTTTGCTTCTTCGCTATGCTTCACTCTTCACTATTCTTCAATCATTCTTTATTTATTCTTTATTCTTTTTCATTTTTTTAATTCTTTCATTCCTTCATTCTTTCACCTCTTCAGTCTTATTCTTTCATCCTTTCATTCTTTGAGTGTCTGGACAACTAGATCAATGCCAGTTGAGTAATCACCAGTATCCACTACTATTCACACTACTATCACTCAATTATACTGTTCACTTAATTATACTGTTCACTCAATTGCCTTTACAGATATAAGTAACCCCTTTTTATCCTTTTCTGAGATTCTTCAAACAACTAACACAGCGTTCAAGCTAATCATATGCGAAACCCAATCACCATCAAATTTGCCCAAAATCACATCAATTCACACCAAATAACTTTCATTCACCCACCAATCCACCACCGATCACCGACCACCGACCATCCCCTAATGTCTATCTATCCCATCCTGTCTACTTCCCACTCAATTCTGCGTGCTGAGGATTTTTTCGTTTTCCATTTTATTTTTTTGAAAAACTCACTTTGAGATTATTTGAGGTTCTTTGACATTACTTGAAATCATTTGACATTCAAGATTCTTTGACATCCTTTGACTTTTCTTAGACTTTGTCAAGTCAATACCCAAAATGGACTTGGACAACTCGATTACAAGGTTGAACGAACAACTCCAGTCGCTGGGGAAACTCGATATCCCCTCCTTGGACAAGATCAATCGCGAATTGACCGTGTGCCCTGAGTACCAGAACGACTCTCTACTCAAAACCTTGATCTCATTTCTTAACGAGGACGACATCGTTTACAGACCGGAGCACGAGGCCTTGTTGAAAGTGTTTGACAACTTGAGCGACCACTACGACTTTGACACCTTCGACTCCCGCATTTGTGCCTTGAACCAGCTCATCAGGCACCTCGATGCCACTGAAAACTCCATGGTGTTCGCCAGTCTCCTGCGTCTAGTCATGAAACTGGACCCTATCGAGATCTTGGCCAACACAGACTTGTTCAAGGTGTTGCTCAAGAAGTTGAGCTCGGCAACGGTGTCCGTGCGTATCGTCAGCGGTGCCGAGAAGTTGATATACGAGCTCAGCCAGCGAGACGAGCTCTTCAAGAGGAGATTGCTTTCCAATGAAGTGGTGTCGCTCTTGCTCCAAATGCGCAGCTCGGCCCATTTGGAAGTGGTTGCCCGCTTGATGGACTTGCTTGTCACCTCTTATTTGGGCTTGTTGCTCCAGCTGCCGTCGTCGTCGTCCGCTACCACCTCGCCCATATTGCCGGCTCAACTTTTCCAGTTCTCTGATCGGGAAATATTGAACGATGACTTCATGTACCCTGCCACCATTGTTCAATTCTATTGTAAAATCTTGCATGAGTTGGTGAGACCGCAGAAAACGGTGTCGGGGAACAGTCTGATCGAAATAACTCCGGCCTTGGCGTCCACTCCAACAACAACTGCACATTCCGTAGACAAGATCCGTAAAGTACTATCGTTATTAGATGTCCAGAAGACAGCCCAGTTGTTGTTGCTAAACGACTTCATTTATATCGGCATCATCAAGAAGGACGTGGCGGAGATGGTTGGCTTGTACTCCAAATGCCTCTGCACCATCAAGGAAGAGTCCACGTTCTTGGACCAATTGATGTCCCACGCCATTGCGAAATACGTAGAGGAAGAAGATCAAGTTGCCTCGATGCTCTTGGCACATTGGGAACCGTCGAGCTTCCTCACTAGGGGTGAGTTTGTAGCCAACTTGTCGCTCAATGCCAAGAATTTGCCCATCGTTTGCAATCTCCTAGCCAATGAGCAAGTTTTCAAAAACTACGTCAAGTCCAAGCTGACCACGCAGCTGATTCGCAATCTTGGACCTCTAAACGTTATTTTGGAGTTTTTGATCGAGGTGACTCGTTATTCTTGGTCTGCTGACCATTTACTCAATGGGCTTCCTTCCATCATGAACTTGGTCTTGGATGCCGAGGTGACGAACCAGGAGATCTTGGTGCTCAGACAGACATTTGTGGACCAGTTGATTCAGGGCTACGCTCGTGGGACCATTTGGGAGCAGAGAATATTAGAATTGGCGGATAAAAACCACCTGCTACTGCCGATTCCAGATGTTGCTACGATGTTTAATTGAATCTCTTTGTATTTTCTCAAAAATGCTGGTTATATGCACTTTGGGACCATTTTGGAGCTGAAAATATGAGAACCGACCGATAACAACCACCTTTTACTGCCAATGCCAGAGGCACTACAATGTTCAATTAAAAACTTTTGTTTTTTCTCTAAAACTCTGGCTCAACCATCTCTTATAGCCAATTCCAGCCGCACTACAAGGCTCACTTAAAAACTGTTAGTTATATGCAATTTGTCACTATTTTCAAAATATATAGATGTCTCCGCTTGCCTTCCTGATGGCCTTCTCTTCGTCGACATTGGCCCCCTGGTCGTCCGACACAATCTCACCACATTCGTCCTGCTCGTTTTCCACTGAGTTCAACTTCAATTTGATTCTTCTCCATTTTTCTCTGTCGTACTCACCAAAGCCACCGCTTGGACAAGGACTAGCCGAGTCGCTCAGAGGCGTGGAAGAAGAGTCGTTGCCGGGCTCAACAGGATCCAGCTGCTTTGCCGGTGTAGCAATATGGTCTCGCTTCACTGGAGACAACGACTTGGCCTTGCGCGGGGTCATTGGATGCTGGTGGTGTGCCGATGGTTGTGCGGCTGACAACTGGTGGAGAAATTTGAGTTTCGACGACAGTTCGAGATTGAACATGGATCTTGAATGGCGATGGTGCGACGAGGGCTGCGAATCTGCGGCAATAGACCCCCACGAGGACGTAGGCTTGTGGTGGAAATGGTGCGACTCGGAAATGGAACTGGAAAAAAACTTCTTAATCGGCGAAGAAGACTTGGATCTTATCGATTTTGAGAAAGAGTGCGTGCGGGACCGGGATCTGGAGATGGAGAGCGATTTTCTAGGTGAAGGTGTCTTGGCCTTGATATCTGCCTCTGTGAACAAGGCCTGCACGGGTTTCGCATCGGACATCGACTGCTGTACTAATTTGAAATCTTCCGACGAGATAGATAACGAATCTATACTTGGTGGATACGATGCATCAGATTTCTGTTTGCGGGGTGTTTCAAATTTGAAGTCGGTCACGTGGTCATTCAATTGTGAATTGTCTGGTAAATTCTTTGTCTCTTCTTCTTCTTCCGGCAATGTCATGGTCATGTCCTCGTTAGAGGTCTCAAGTATTGTCAACGTCATATTAGATGCTGCTCTCATGTATCCCGGTCTTGGTCCACCCCTCTGTTGCTCCCAGTCCGATTTATTCTGCTCCCAGTCCTGGAGCGAGATGAAATTATGTGTGGAATTTTCTTCTTTCTCTATGGTGGTGGTGGAAAAATTCAGCCATTCATGTGTATAGTTTGTAGGCACCCTTGGGATCGATTCTGTCACAATAGGAGCATTTTCCGGCTCCTCTTGACTCTGCTTACGGAGCAGTATGATGTCACTTTCACCTTTCTGAAGATGTGGGGGAAGCAAGGAGTTGGAAAGATTGGCGAGCATGGACTTTTCCCGCTGAATTAGGTTCGAGTCCTGATAAGGCTTGCTGTGGTGCTGCTGGCAATCAATGTTATCGACAGAGTGGATAATCAAGTTGACCTGCGACGAGTTCTGCGACAGGTCACGTGACTTGTCGTTTATCAGCATCAAGTCGTATGACGAGCCAGGGTCGTTTCTGACTTTGTAAACGTTCAAAAGCGAGTGGTTGGGCACCAAGGTTTGGAGTGAGTCCTTGTTGATGAGGTTTTGCGGCTGGTTCAAGGCGACTGGCTTCTGAAGGCTCTGGAAAACAGTGTTGTCGCTGCAATTTCTCGATTCCAATTTCACAGTTTTGTGACTTTCCTCGTCAGACAAGCTTTCATGAGCGCCCGGGTGTTGGTGCTGGTGCGAATTGTGTGTTCTGTCCAGGAATAGCACGCCCCAATGCCATGTGACCAGTCCTTTAAAGAACTGCGAAACGATGAAGAGCTGGAAAAGTGCCAATTTCAACCTTTTGCTGTGTGTTTGGGTAGTGGACAAACTAACCAATTCCGAGCGAGTCCAGGCCATGCCCGATGCTAATGATAAGAAAGATGCAAAGATGAAGGTGATGGAGGATGCTTTGAGGAGCGGAGCTCGTGAGATGAGTAGTGGCAGGGCCATGAATGTGCTGACGAGTTCTGCGGCCGCCAAGATGGTCAATTCGACGGTTGCGTGCTTGAGTCTGACCGATATCACTATTGCTATAGTTATTATGGCTGCTGAGAGTAGCAGGCTAAGGAGTTGTAAAAATCGTATCATTGTTGCATTTGTGTGGTGTGGTGTGGTGTGTATTGTATGGTGTGTATTGTATAGCGTGGTATGTTGCGATATGATCTGTGCTCGGACCCAAGTCAACTAACTCTGGTAATGTGATTGATCAAGAAAAGAAAAAAGTATGAAAAGTAAAACAAAATGAGTTAAACGAAAAACAAAAGCGAAACAAAACGGTTGTACGACGGAAAGCTCGCTTTGGGAAGGGCAAGAAGGTTTCACAATTGGTTCCGGAAGGAGCAAAGCGTCCAAAGTGATTCACACGGTTGTTCTTTTGTTTCGTGAAGTTAAGACAGATATATAGAAATAATGAGAGATAGTATCTTGAATTGAAAAAAGCCTGAAAACTTTTCCAACCACCCATTCTCTCCATGCCAGGAGACCCAGTGTATTTCAGCTGCCCGTACTTTACGCCTGTGGAATTTGAAGTGGACCAGCATAGAAGACGAGGAAGAATTTGGAAAGAATAATATTTACACTTTGCCTAAAGCGGCAGGAATTGAAATTTTTCCTCTTCGCTAGCGCTCGGTGGTGTCTTGATGTTGGAGCGAAGGGGAGCCGATGCTCAGTGAAGCGGGAGGTGCAGCGTAGAGGTGGACGTGAGAGATGTAGCGGGATGTGCAGAGATGTGCAGAGATGCAGCAGGCACCACAAATTGTCAATTGTAAGTAGTTGTTAATTGGGATTTTATTACTATCCAGCTTAGTACTCTTAAGGTTACTAGTGTCCAGATCTATATCCATATCAGGCCATATCAGATCGAGATGCACTACCAATATTATGTGGCACCCCTCTCTACTGTCTACAGCCCTCGATTACAATGCGCCCTATATCTTATTACACCCCTATACCTATATCAGATCTTATTACACTATCTGTCACACTATCTGTCACACTATCTATCACACTATCTATCACACTATCTATCATACTCTACACAATCAATCCGCCTTATCGTTCATCACCTGCTTCACAGGCTCCTTGTCGTACAAGTAAAGCCCGTGCTCCTGGATGTACCGGATCACCGAGTTGGGCAAAAGATACTGCACACTCATGCCCCTCCTGATGAAAAGTCGTACCTTGGTAGAGCTGATATCGTTGTAGATCAACTGCTTGATGACAAGGATGTTCTTGCGGTGCTCGTACATGATGTCGTGGCTCAACAAGAACGACCGCACGTCGGAGCCCGTCCGCTCCACAATAAGACAGCCGTATTTGCCCAAGATATGGTGGAGATCAGTCTCTGCCCACACGTTGGGCTCGCCCATGCTCTCGATCAAGTCACCCCCTGCAAGCAACATGATTTTTACCCCGCGCGACCGGCCCGAGCTGTCCTTGATCCCGCCCCTTTTCAAGTTGATCTCCTGGTTGAAGTGGTCCAAAACGAGGGCTGTGCGTGTGTACTGCAATTGCAACGACTCCCACGCGTCCACCATCAACCAGGAGGAGGTGCGCTCGCAGGCCAACTCGCACATGCGCACGCGGTGGTGGTGCGGGGCGAGGCCTTGCTTTTTGTAGTTGTCGCTCACCGGGGAGTAGTAACCGCCAATGACTTCGAACTTGGTGTCCTCGCGGATCAGGTCCATGGCCATCTCGAACATCCGGAGATGCAAGTAGGTCACTGGCGAGAAGGATCCACACAGCACGATCACAAGCGGGAATTTCGAGTTGTCCTTCAACACTGTCGAGAGTCGGTGTGTCGGGAACTCGTAGTCTTTTAGCGTCTTCAGCTGCCTGACGATGCCGTGCGGTACTTCCTCGAGATCCGCTATTTGGTACGAGTGGATCTTGTTTTCGTTGACTGCGGCGCTCTCCACGTGCGCGGAGTCATCCATCTCGGTGTCAGAATTTGACTCTGAGCTCTTCACAGAGCCCGAGTCTTGGAGCTCGGTGGTGGTTCTTGGGATTTTTTTGTGGGGGAAATGCGACGAGGAGCTGAACGAGGAGGGGGACGTGGAGTACGATGACGGGTGCGGCAGTGGCGCATCAATGGCCTCGTTGTAGTCGGCCAACACGTACGGTTGGATCGTGGGGTTGTGTGGGATCTTGGATGGTTCCAGTGGGGGAACGAGCTTCGGGTTGGACGATGGAGGGATGAAGTTTGGGTCTTGTGTTGGGTCCATGATGGGTTGGGTTTGGTTTGGTTTGGTGCTTTGGATTGGTACTTTGATTGGTGGTTTGATTGGTACTTTGATTGGTGGTTTGCTTTGGCTTTGGTTTGGACTGCTTTGACTTTGTTTTGCTTTTCTTTGCTTTGGTTTGTGCTTTAACTTTGCTTGACTTTGCTTTGCTTCGCTTACTTTTAATTGAACTTCGCTGCACTTGCACTTATAACCTTAATTATCTCTGCAGTCGATCGAATTTCTTTTACCCCTTAATTAGTGCTTCAAATACTTCAACTTGATAATATTTAACAATATTCTCAACCTTATTCTTTTCTTTTTTCACCGCTTTCTTTTGATCTTGTTATATCGAAAACAACAAAAGGAGTATTTCAAAATTCCAAAAGGAAAAAAAAATTATTCGTCTTGTGCTAATTTTGGTATTGAGCCTCTTTTATGATTTTTGCTTCCCACCTAAGTAGTCACTTTTTTTGCTCTATCGTAGGCTCTCTTGTGCGTTTCCTCTTCCATTGGAGCAGCCCAAAACTGAGGAGCGGCGGGACTCCGGCAGGAATAAGGCAGAGAGACTTGGTCAGGACGGCGATACTGCGCGGGAGCGCGGAAGAAGAAAATTTTTTACTGGCACCTTCTGATGGTCATTGGATTGAGGGTCGTGCGTGGTGGGCAAGGAAGATAAGGAAGTGAAGATAGTGAGACTGTGTGTATAAACAAGGGCTGTATAAAAAGTGTGTAGGGCGTGGAGGAGGTATATATAAGGACTGCATAAAATAAGTAAATAAGTAGTAGGATAAGCACTGTCTACTGTCTTGCACTGTCCAACTGTCTTGCACTGTCCAACTGTCTTGCACTGTCTAAGTGCCTTGCACTGTCTAACTGTCTTGCACTGTCTAGAATGCCTTACTTTTACTTCTGCGCATCCAGCACGGCTCCCTGTTGTCAATTGGTTTCTTCTGCCTGCTCTTGAATCCCCCTGAACCACTCACAAACACACTATTCACATGGAAACGGTGTGTCTCAATGCTATGTCTTAGCGAATGGTAGTGAGGCCAAGGCAAAACGTTGTCTTATCCCTGTGACGGAGCTTCGAAGTAGTGTACAAGGGCACAATCTCACGCAAGCGGAAAACAAATTGGCTTGCATGATGGTAGTGCAAGTGACTTCGTAACATACTCAACGGACGGGTTGTTCAGGTTGCGATCAGTGTCGAAAAACATTACAGAGAGGTGAAATGCAACGTCAAAGAGCATTTGAATTGTTGATCCACCTTGAAAGTAAACTATGGGCCGGAACTATGGACCAACGATAATGCCAGATGAGTTAATCTGTAGGAAAAACTAGAAAGCAACAGTTGGAGGAGGAAAAAAATCCAGATTGGGATACGAGAAGCGGAGGTCGGACAGGCCAGGACAGATGTAATGGACCAGAAGTGTGGGCTAAGGTGTGCACTGAAGTTGGCTGGAACAGGTCTTGATGTCAAGTGTGATCTAAACCACTGTTCATGAGAAGTTGATTTTTTTTTTAATTATAGAACATTTACTGCAGTGTATTAGACACAGGGGTGTTGCGGAATGCTGCTGTACTTAATATAGATAGGAAAAATGAGGGTTAGACATTTTTCACACTCAATTTTTGAAAAGGTTTTTCGAGGTGAGAGGGAGAAGTCAAACAAAATGCGGGATAGAGTGAAACTGTGGTTTAACGAACAGAGGTGGAGAAAATGAAGATCAGAAGATCGATCAGAAGAAGAGAAGATCAATCACGATCAGAAACTACGAGTTCAATCACAACCTCAATCACAATCAAGTACAACCGCAAGTTGATCACATTTTCACGACTTTCCAATATCAAAACATGTGAAGATCAAGCGCAAACAATGCCATCCAGAAAATAAACAACGCTAAAATATGCGCGTGATCTACAAAATAGAAGAAGGATGCTTAGGAATGGTGCTTGGTAGTAGGATGTCTTATAGTTTGTGGTTGTGATTGTGGTTGTAGCAGGAGATGGATGAAGTGTTTGGAACAAAAGGAAGTGAAGTCAGGTGTAAGGGATGGGATTCAAAGTAAGGGGGAGACCAGGTAAGTAGTGTGAATGAAACAAAGTATGAAATGTAGGTGGATCATTTTCATTGTAGTGTAGCATTATTGGTGGTAGTTTTTTTGCAGCAAGTAGTTTATTATGATGCCGACCAGAATCTGTGACTCGACGCAGATACCGTTTAATCTAGGGAGAGACTGATTACAGAAATTATCAGGATATGTGGATTATTAGAAGAAATGCTATTTGTAGCTGAACCGCTGTTCGTATCTAAAATGCCATCTGTTATCTGTCAACACACGTAAAAATTGTTCTAATAGTAAGCCAGACCTTAAAATTCTTGTTATTCAAAGATTTACTATTGGGAGCCAAATGAAATTTAATTTCCACCCAAGTTTCAAAAGAAATTTTCCGGCCATGGCAAAAGTTTAAATAATAAAAAAATAATACAACAAGGTTTTTCTTGGGTTGCAGTCTTGTTGCGAAAAGAAACTTCCCTTTGAATTCCCGGTGCAAAAAAAAAGAAACAAAAACAAACAAACAGCAGAAAATTTTCAGCTAAAAAAAGAAAAGAGGTCAGTAAAGCAAAGGCGAACGAAAGAAAAAAAACCAGCTAAGCAGCGCAAAAAAAAAGAAAGGAGGAAAAAAACTTAGCTTAACTGTGTGTTTTACATTTACTTTTCTTTTTTTTTTCTGTAAATTTTTCCCTAAATGAACGAAAAGAAAGTTTAAAATAATATTATAGTAGGGGAAAAATCATATTGAAAAAAGAAAAAAAAAAAAAAAGAAAGGAAAAACTGCAAAAAAAAAAAAAGTAAAAAAGAAAGAAAAAAAATTATCATAATTTATCATTTTTATCCTTTCTCACTTTTTTTAAATTAAATTAATCCTTTTATCCACTTGTTCATTAATCTATCATCCATCCATCTATATACCCAACCATCATCATTCACTCCTGTCGATTCGCTCCCCTTTGCATTTGAGTTGTTTTCCATCATTCATCCCCATCATTAAAAGAATCAAAAAAAATTAAAGTAGAACAAAAGATAAAGAACCGTTGTGTGATTCCCTGTTATCCGCCAGATAGACTAGACCTAATTAATTAAGCGCCCATATACATCACCCGAGAGACGACGCCATGAACTCGCAAGTGAATAACCAACAGCTGGAAAACCAGCAGGACTTCCCGTCGTCCACCTCTGCAGCCACCGCCACCGCGACGGCCTCCAACACCGGCAACAGCGCTGCTGCCAGCACGCTGAACTCCAACTCGCAGTCGAAATCCAGCAACTCGCTGCTGCTGGCGCTGGCTCTGCTGCTGGCTCTGCTGCTGCTAGACGACCACCACCATCATCATCACCACTTGCGCCACCACCAGTTACATTCCAACAAGAACAACTTCAGACCGGTCTTTTACGACTCCAACAAGCGGTCGAGTCCCGGCCAGGTGGCGCTGACGGCGGCCAGCCACGAGTCCGCCAACAAGCGCGCCCGCATCGACTTGTCGGATATCGAGGACGACTCGTACACGGGTGGCATGTTGACGCCATCGCTGGACGTTGACGGCGCCAGCAATTCGTCCATGAGCACATCCATGAACACATCCATGTCCACCGCGTCGCAAGCCTCCGCCACTGCATCCGCATCTTCTCGCATACTAATCCCTACCCCTATCAGTCCCAGCAACAAGGCCAAGCCGCTTCCGACCACCACCTCCAACACGCCTGTAAATACGTCGAAAAAGAACAAAAAGACCGACCAGCCCGCCCAGCACCACCATCACCACCACCACCCGAACCTCTCCAACATCAAGCGCTACCGCTCCAGATCGCTTCCCAACGTGATCTTCTCCGCCTTGCGCCGTCATTCGTACCACTCCCAGCAGCGCTTCGGTACCCCCTCGGAGCAGGTGGTCAACGCGGTGCCTTCGATGGCCTTCACGTTCCCTCCGCAGCAGCCTTTCTTCCCGCTGGCGCACGGCCCACCGCACGCGCACGCGGCCACCATGTTGCCGCCGCCCTTGCCGCCGGTGTCGCTTCAGAGCCTCCGCGAGATCGACCTCCACGAGATCTTGAAGAACCCGCAGCTCAGGCACGACATCTTGTTCGACCCGCAGTTGCAGTTCCGGCCGAACTTGGACGGCGAGCGGGGCCGCAAGAAGAAGCTCGCCGTAGACAAGTACTGGGACGATGTGCAGCGCGAGTGCGAGTTGTACATTGTGAGCGGCGAGTTCAAGCCGGAGCAGTCGCGCTTACCACCATTGTTCCAGACGTTGAAGGAAATCTTGATCTCGTTGTTGCCCTCCAAGGACGTGGACCAGGTCAACGAGGTGATGGACATTGAGTTGTTGAACCAGCAGTTGAAGAACTTTGCCGTGGACTTTGTCGCATTGCTGCGGTGGCTCGCCCAGATCTTTAAGAGCCACTGTGCGCCGATGCGCGACTCGTGGGTCGACGAGATGACCTTGAAGTTTGTGCGCCTGAAGGAGACCAGCTCGGTCACCAGCTTGGTGGACGGGCTCCGCATGATCTTCAGCATCTTGGAGCTGATGAAGTTGGACGTGGCCAACCACCAGATCCGCATCTTGCGCCCAGTCTTGGTCGAGACCCTGGTGGACTTTGAGCGCAACTACTTCACCCAGATGATCACCCGTTGCAAGTTGAACTTGCACGACTCCACGGACTGGATCGTGTGCAACTACAAGCAGGAGGAGGCCGCCGGTGCGGGCAAGATCGTGTTGAAGGAGCTCTGCACCAAGTCCATCTTGAAGTTGTTGTCCTGCCGCCACATGGTGACGCAGTTCCCGGGCTCCTTGTCCTTCGACCACGCCAGATTGGTGCTTTTGAGGGCCGAGATCCGCCAGTTGGTGTGCTTGCAATTGTGTGTCTTACTCTACAAGCAGATGGTGCACCAGCACGCCGCCTCGTTGCCGTTCAAGCAGAGTTTGCTCAAGCCGGCGCTGATCAACAACTTGAAAAGAGAGGTGTTGGCCATCGTCACCGATGACAACGGCAACGTGAAGTGGACCCGCAACGTGAGAAGCATCCTGTTGCAGTTGTGCAAGCTGTGTGTGCAGGACCCGGTCCTGCGCGAGGCCACCGCTGTGGAGTCGTTGTTGAAGGCCCCGCCGTCAGAGTCGATGGTTGAGTTTCTGTTCAACTGGCTTTTGAAGCAGACACAGCCTTCGTCACAGGTGTACGGCATCATGGAGGAGAAGATCTTCCAGAAGGTGGGCGAGTTTGTCAACAACTCCAAGGAGGAGGACTCGTTGAAGGAGGAAGCAACTCCAAGCGATGCCTCTTGCTCGGCAGCTGCTGACGAAGACGCCGACTTGAATCTGTTGGGTTCAAAAGTTGCCAAGTTGTGTAATTTCCATTGGAGTGTTTTTGGATCGACCTACACAGATGCCGTGCAACTGTGGATTGAGAAGAAGTGAACGACATTTACAAACGAAACGAATCTAAATGAATTTAAATGAGCTTTTAATTAGGATATTCAATTTTTTACATATATAAAGTATATATTAATCATTATAATCTACGAGAAACGTGTAAATGTCCATCGCACCGTTCAATACAACACCACAGGCACCTGCTCCGACGACAACTCCGGCAAGAAAACCGATCTTTGCACACTTTTCTCTGTGATTGGAAGTATCAACCTGTAGGCATCGTGAGTATTCACATAGTATCTGTACAATCTCTTGACCCGGATGAACCCAAACTGCTCGTACAACCGAAGCAGGTTCAGGTTTACCACTTCCGTCTCCAACATGACCTCGTCGCAGTGCAGGGCGATCATGGCATTTATGTTCAAGTCGATCAACTTCTTGGCAATGCCGTTGGACCTGTACGGAGACAGCACAGTCAACATGCCGATGTAACCTCTGATCTTCTTGGACCTGTGCGACTCGATCTTGGATATTATCACCCCGATGATCTCCTGTGTGGACTTGAGCCGGACGATATGGCACAAGTTGGGCCAATTGTTGATGAAGAACCTGTACACATATATACAGTAAGGCTCGCTCAAGTTCTCGTTGATTAATTGCATGATTTTGGAGAAGTCTTGCTGGCAAGAGTCTTTTTGGAAGTCGAAGGTTGAGTATATGAGGTCGTCGTTGGAGACTTTGATAGGTGGGGTGGAATTAGCGCTGGAATTGGCATTGGCATTGGCATTGGCATCAACATTAACATTAGCACTACCAGCATTAGCCCCAATAGTATTCTCACTCATATTTGCGCTGCTCATATTATCCAAAAATGTCCTTCGCGCTCAAGTATTAATCCACTTCACTCGATTCACTTCACTGACTCAACTAAGCTAAATGGTGGGACCAATTTTCAAGTCAGGCCAATTTTTAACCCAAGAAAAGTTAGCGAAAAATCAAAAAAATCAAAAATCAAAAATCAAAAGTTGAAATCAAAAATCAAAATCAAAATTAAAATCAAAAACCAAAAAGTCAAATTGAAAAGCCAGATATTTTTAAAGATCAAAAGAAACTCATTTTTCAATATTCAGTCATATTTATCCACCCAAGCTATACAAAAACATTCTCTTCCTCCAGCACAACACTGTACCAGCTGATTCCAATACCCAAGTTGAAAGGATTCTCGGTCTCGTCTTTTAAATTCTCCTCGTTTATCTTATGCTCCTCTATGGCCTTGATCCGCAGGACAAGCCAGTCTCTATTACTCAATTCTATTACATTTTCACTGTTATCCAAGAAAAAATGAGGTGCTCCAATGTTGAACAGGGCCCATTGTTTCTTGTCGATGCTTTTTTTATTGTTGTCGGTGCTACGGTTGAATTCGTCCGTCGTTGGCAAGAACAAAACCAAATCTTCAACTTGGAAGTTTCTAATGGAAATCTTGGAGCTCAACAACGTTTGCAAATCTTGAATCTCTTCTTTATCGTGATTCAAATCTTTCTGGAACTTTCTTGCCAAGTTCTCGACATCCTTGAATCTCTTGATTATGCTTTCAACCATCAAGCCGTCTTTCAAAAATAACGACTGCACGAATCCCTCGTAGTTCAATTCGAATTCGTCGTTGTTGAATTTATGGATTAGAGATTTGGAATGGATGTCGAGCTCGGTAATTAATGAATGGTCTACGTCGTCTGTTCTGTCGGCATCTTCATCTGCATCCCTAGCACCGTCCCTGTCCTCTGTCCCTTCATTTGCATCTCCAGCACCGTCCCTGTCCTCGGTGCCCTCTGCCTCTTTTCCAATAATTGCAGAATTCACAAGTGGGCTGCTCTTCATCATCTCCTTCACCGAAGTTGTCTCATTTTCGATCGATAGTTCTGTCCAATACAAATTTTTTTCAATCTCAGAGACAAAATCCGAATTGAACTTAGGCAACTGGTCGCCGTACCCTTTCGATTTCTTCAATCCCTTGACTCTTATAATCTTGAACCGGTCGCCGGATTCGTCTTCTCTCACCAACAACAACCCTATTGACTCCAATATCAAACAGAAATCACACTTGTCGATATACGTCTTCCTACTCAAGTCTTTCAACTTCATGTACATGGACTCTACGATACTGCACAAACCGCTAATCACTTGGTTCTTGTCGTTCAAAGCATCGTTTAGTTTCAAGAGAGTCATTGTGTTCTCCTCATTTGATTGCTGTAACTCTTCTACTTGATACTTTAACTCGTTGATCTCGTGCAAATAGTTGGTGCGTTCTTCTTCGTGGTCTTTCTGCAAAGCTGCCATGTTCTCGATAAGATCGTTTTTCATCGAATTTGCTTCTTCGTAGTCTACTTTGAACTTTTGTCTCTCTTTGGTGAAGGACTCTTTCATTGCTTCTAGTTGATCGGCAAGTGCTTTTTCTCTCTCTTTTAAAGTCTTGATCTCGTTGTCATCATGAGCCTGGTTGTTTTCCGCTGTTAATTTTGGATTCTCATCCTTGAGTCTCTCAATGTCCACCTTCACACTCTCATTTTCCGCCTTCAACGCTTGGTTCTCCTCGTGACTCTTGGCCAATTGCTCCTTCAAACTCTGAATCTGTTTCAAAAGGTCTGAGTCGTTGGCGTCTACATGGCCCTGATGGTCCTTGACCTCTACAGTTTCACCATCGTTGCTCTCGGAGCTGAATTTCCTACCACGAGGCAACGAAATGAGCATTCCATGATGGTATTGTGGCTGTGACGACGACGGGGACACTGATGCGGACTTGGATGGGCCATTCAACGTGTCTACATTCATTGGATTCACGTTCCGATGCGTTCTGGGCTTGAACTCCTGGTTGAATTGCAAAAACTGCTGTTGATGTAACAAGTTCTCCAACTTCTTGATCCTGTTTTCGTATCCTTTCACTGTGTCGTCATTTCTCGTGGGCACGATCTCCTTCTGTTTCTCGCCAAACTCAATTACAAACCCATCGAGATCATAGTTTTTCAAGAATTTCTTATAAAACTTGATAAAGTTCAAGTCATTTACATCGAAGGTTGGCTCTACAGGGCCCGGATCGGGGCCCGGATCGGGGCCCACATGGACCCCACTGAGCTCGTTTACGCTGTTCTGCAACTTCTTCACGATCGAATGGTTCTCTCCCAAGACGGGATTCAACTTCTGGACATATTGCTGGATTTCCAGGATCTTGGTCACTTGGAGATGGTTCCAGATACAAGAATTGTCAACTGTGTCGTCGGTCGAACTGTTTCCGACACTGCTGTTCAATGTATTGATGAACTTGTTCAAGGCATTCTTGTCCGGGAACCGACGGTTTTCCTTCTCCATCACCACCTTGAAACGCTCCAAGTTGCCCCGGTGGTTGGGCTTTAAACTGGACTCGAACACCGGTAGGTAGTCGCTGACAAACTCTTCCTGTTTCAAGACCCCAATGAGGTTCAGATACTGGTTCAAGACCAAATGGTCGAACGAACTGGACGTGAACTGGCTCGAGACGTTGCCGTTGCCATTGCCATGGCCTCCGATGAACTTCTCCACCCACTTGGTTCTCCCGTCGAGCTCGATGATCCTCATCATCTCGAAAATCTCCGTCGTCTTGAAGAAGATCTTTTTGAAATTCTCAAACCAGCGGTAATTCTTGAACTTGGAGATCATCAAGATGCCGAAAATCAATGGGAGGTCGATCACGATGGACAACTGCACTTCAAGCGTTTGCAATCTCTGCAATTTCGGCTGCAACTCGTTGACTATGGTCTTCTGTGTGTTGATGAGGTTGATCTGGATCGCCAGAACACGGTTGAAGATGAACTCGAACAAGCTCTTTTGGAGCGATTTCTTGGATTTGCCGAGGCTCACGTCGGAGCGGTAGATCTCGTTGACGATGCTGGAGATCTGCGGGATTACGGAGTGGAGGTGCCTTTGGTAGCACGAGTTTATCGCGTGGAAGTCGTCTGCGTTGGTCTTGTTAGTGGCAGTGGTGAGCAACGTTGGCAAGTCGTTCACGTCCTCGATGATCTGCTGCACAAGAGACTCCAATTGTAGTAGAGGATCCGCAGGCGGGTCGTTTGGCAGGGCCTCCGGTGTCGCCTCGCGTATATGATAGTACTTGTCTCTGATCAAACTGTAGTCCAGCTCTAGTCGCCGCTTGGACCCCACGATCTCGTTGTCCACCTTGTCCCGGACCAGCTCCAAGATCGTGTCGATCTCCAGCGACAAGCTGGAGGCCTCCCTTGCCACCTTGAGCAACTCGGCCTTGTTCAACGAGTGTGCCAAGTTGAACAGCAAGGGGCTGCCGTTCTGGCCCGTTCCCAAGGGCAGCAACTTGATCTCGATCTTCTTCAAGTCTCTGTAGTGCGGCTCCCATTGGTCCACCATGGAGTTCTGCTTCAAGGACTCGTAGTACTCGAGCGACGTGGTGAAGTTCTTCTGCAAAGTCTGGGCAGTGAGACTCAAATACTGGATCAAAACGTTCAGCGACCGCACCACGATCTGGATGGAGCTGGGCTGCGATGGAGCTGCGGCACCTGGGGCCACTTTCTTCTTACAGTCGGACAACATCGCCGCAGCCCAGCCAGAGTTCCGCTTCAACGCATTGACCGTCCCGCGCAAGTTCTCCTCCTGGTACACCTCCTGGTACGCCGCCAAGGGCGACTCGACAGGTCTGAGCATGTGCAAGGACGACTCCTGCTCGGTTACGAGAGCCAGTTTGGTCAGTTCGCTGTTGTTCAAGTTGAAGCAGTTGCGGTCAAACACATAGAGCTCGTTGACTTGGTCATGCAAGATCATGGAGAACTTCAACTTGATTCCAAACGGTGTGAGGATGAACAAATTCGCCTGTGGGATGTTGAAACAAGATGCGATGTGGTCTTTTAAAGCGTCTAGGGAGTTGAAACTGAACGGGTTGATCAGTAATTGGGAGCCCGTCAACGAGTTGAAGATGGATATTGTGGCGGCATCGTGCGGGAGATGGTGCGACTGGCGGCGGCGCTGGGTCTTGTGTTGGTCCTGATGCTGAATGTGATGCTGCTGATGCTGCTGATGCTGGTGCTGCTGATGCTGGTGCTGGCTTTGGCTGGGCTTCTCGCTGCCCGCCAAAAACTGAGACGAATAGATTCGGTTTTTATCGGATTTGATATACGACATGGTTTATTTAGTTGTGTAGTTTTGCTGCAGTGCTCAATCCTTCCATCGTACGTCTATATATATTTTGTCTTGCCTCGATTGTCGCCACACTCCCTTTCAATAAACTAAAATGATCTTTTTTTATCTCTGCCTTTTTTTTTGTCTCAGCGTGAGAATGAGCAGAAAAGAAATGTGAGAGAATATTCGGTGAGAACAATTGGTAACGAATGGTAACGATTGGTAACAATTGGTGGAAACAGTTCAAAAAATAACTGATGAGGGGAACAATTCGGTGAGTGAATGTTGGCCAATCTTGGTCAATGTTTTGAATTGTGGATGTGTGTTCAAATCTCGTAATTCACCAGCCTTGCCTCGTTGTGAAGCTTATCGGTATATTAATTAAGAAAATTACCCAATACAGTAATTGGATCTGGTGATGAGATGGGTCAAGTAATATGGGAGAGTGGTGACTGTGGTGAGTCTGGTGAGTCTGGTGAGTCTGGTAGCAGTATAGTGGTAATTGAAATTGAAAAATCAAAAGCAAGAAAAGTGAGCAAATACAATGGGACACTTTGCAAGCACTGGTCATGAGTCACTGTCACCACTGTACTCACTGAACCACCATCGTTATGTATTTGAAAATATGATGTAATTTTTTCGCTAATAAAATGACTGATCATTTTGCTGATGGTTTTTTTTACTAAATCGATAACTGAACACATGGCTGAAATGTGACTCATTCGATGACCCGTTATTAGCTGGTCTTTGGATTATCTCTCCACTCACAAGATCTTACCTCAAAGGAGTCAACTTTCACCCAACTTTCAAACAGTATCTCTCTCTTAGTCTTCCCTAAATTAATTTATATTTCCAATTCCTACTATAAAACTAATATAATCAGGTAACCGTCTAAGACCATGTTCACAATAAAACCCATAGCCAATTCCTACTCATTTTAACTATTTTCACCTTCGCCCTTGCCTCTAGCTAACATCAAAACACCAGATCACCTTTCACACCCGGTCACCTTTCACACCCCATGCTCCACTGTCTTCACTGTCTTCACTGCTTCATCTGAAAGATCGGCTCAAATTGCTCAAACCGAGAGCAAATTACGAAACCCGAGCCTATTTTTTCGCAAGTTTCCCTTTTTTTCTCTTTTTTCTTAATTTGCTAAGAGCCGATAAAATAGCCTTGCTGTGCCGAGAAAAGGTAGCAGCCGACATTTGTCATCATTAATTCGTTTTTCAAATTCGTATTAATCAAACTATTTATCATTCCACCACACATTACCAAACAAATAAACCACATATTATACAACCATGGGATTGAAGAAATACTTCCAACCTCCAGAACCTGAAACCAGAGAAGAGAACAATGCCAATCTCGTCACTCTAGGGGTCCCGGTGAAAAATTTAACCAGGAAATCGAAAAACAGATTCAGTCATTTCAACCTGTACTCGAAACTGAAGAGGGAACAGACCCTGGACAAGTACAAACCGGTGCCAGTGTCTGTTCGCACTCCTGAAACCGTCGAAACTCCATCGACTTTCCCGCAGACGCCAACCTCTCCACTGGTGTCCAAGCCGAACCCGTATGCCGATTATGAATTTGAGGCAACGGAACAGAAATACCCAACTGGTTTTGGAAAATCGTCATACGACAACTCCGATGGTTACCCCAGCAGTGAGCTCTTGTCCAGATCGACCTACGGAACCAACTCAAGATCGGTTTCTGCTCCAACCACGGACAACGAGTACCAGAACAAGTACCCAAGCACGGAGCTCACCTCGACTCCGCCGATCTCACCTCTGTTTTCCAACTCCAGAAGCTTCTCGAGGTACAGCAACGGCAACTCCACCTTCAGCCCATCTGCCTCGCACCACACACAGGACACTTTTGACCAGGAATACACCCGCAAACCCTCGATAAACCACGATTGGTCCCAACTGTACGAGGTGGAACAGCAGCAAGAAGAAGAGGAAGACTTGAACGCCATGCCGCAGTACGAGGAAAGCGTAGTGGATCTCAACCAGGTGCCAGAAGAGTACGTGGACAGCACCTTCTTAGAGGAAGAGCAACAAAGGGAACAGCTGAGACTCGAGCAAGAGCAAGAAGACGAAGACGTGGACAGAATCAAGCAGGACATTCGGTTCACCAAGCAGGCCTCGGTGGCCTCGACGAGGAACACAATGAGAATGGCCAGCGAGGCGGAGGTGTCGGGCCAGAATACCTTGGGGATGTTGGGGGCCCAGAGCGAGAAGTTGTACGAGATCGAGAGAGACATGTTGTTGGCCAAGACGCAGAACCAGATCGCCACGGACAAAGTGAAGGAGATGGCCAAGATCGACCGTAGTTTCATGTTGGTGCATGTGACGAACCCGTTCAACACCAAGCGCAAGTTGCAACTGCAGGAGAACAAGATCAGAAACCAGATGAAGGAGGACAAATTGATCCAGCAGAAGCTCAGATCGCAGCAGTACAGGACGGAGATGAGCTTGGTGAATGGAATCAAAGAGGCCGAGAGTGGTGAGGCTGGCGAGGAAGCAGAGCCGTCGAGACTGTTCTTGACAGACGGGGAAAGGCTCGAGGAGTCCAAGAAGTTCCAGTTTGAAAACGATAAAGAAGACGATGATATGGAGTTGGAGATCAGCAAGAACTTGGATGCGATCGAGAACTCGACGAGGAGATTGAACCGGATGGCCAATGTCATTGGGGACGAGATGGAGAGCCAGCAGAAGAGATGGAGGAAGGTGGAGAATGATGCGGACCATTTGGATATGGAGGTGCATTTGAACAACCACCGGTTGGCTGGGGTGATGAAATGAAGAGATGGAATGATTGGGGAAGTAATTGGGTAAGTGATAGGGGAAGTAATTGGGGAAGTAATTGGGAAGTAATTGGGTAAGTGATAGGGGAAGTAATTGGTGTAGATGAGTAATTTGATATAGAAAAGGTATAGGTGATATGTGTAATGAAGCGAAGCTGAAGGTAATTCAATTGAAAGAGATACCAAATAATATATAATGATGTGATATTGATATAATATTGATATAATATTGATATAATATTGATATAATATTGATATAATAATGATATAATAATGATATAATAATGAATAGAACATGTTCTAATACAGATATGAAATAAATATGATAACACATATTTGATAAACTTCTGTAATCTTACAGTCGTAATATACGAGATATTAACTGGTTAATACATGAAGTTGAATAAAATGTCCGAATACATATATATGTTCAATTGCATGATTAGGGTGACGAGAAGAGCTGGACCATGGTTTTTATAAATAAAATGCTCTGATACTTGGTTCTAATATATGCCGAATAGATCTGAGAGTGCATGGTGCGATATATAAACAAACGAATATACATAAACATATTTGTATGTTTATAGATGCAAATATATTATACATAAATATATATTGTAAATATATTCATCAATATATATTCATACATACAAATATATATATTACATATATACATTCAAATATATATATTAATACATAAATATATATATATTAATACATAAAAATATATATACTACATATATAGATACATATATATACTATACATACAAATATATTCATACACACAAATATATTCATACACACAAATATATATTATAAATATATACATACTTATATATCCAGACACACATATATATTTCACATACAATTATTTATATATATGTGTATAATATTGTTTTTCCCGACCACATATCGATGCCCTATTGGACTACTAACATATGATAATACATATACATAGTCTATAACCCCTTACAGACTTGTCAATACCTAATGCATATTATATACACAGCAATGCTTATACAGAAATTATTTCAATTACATCTTACAAACTATAGTCAATGTCTCCACTCCATTCATCAACAAGACCATATTTGATCCAGCTTCAACTTATAGGGTTCACCTAATGCAACCATAGTCACTATTCAACACAATTTATAATTATCTTTGGTCGATATTAATAAGACCATTATCAGTCACCATCATCACAACCATCACCATTCACTCACCATCACCATTCACTCACCATCACCATTCACTCACCATCACCATAATCACATCCATCCCCTTCATCATCACCCCCAAAGTGAAATCTGAAAATTCCATACTTAAGCCGAAAGAAGAAATCTAAAAAGTGAAAATCAGTCTGCTAACAAAACTGAAGAACTAAATTGCTAAGAATAATTTCTACTAACAATCATTTTTTTTACTAACAATTAATTTCTGACAATTATTTTTCACTCTCATTTTTCACTAACAAAATCAGATTACTAGCAGTGAAAAATTCCAACGCGTCTGAATCTTTTCATTTTCACCGAACCGAGTTTTAAGGATTCGTTGACCAAGTACCAGAATCGATAAAGAACACCAATACATAAAAAACACCATGTCATTGTGGGTGGATAAGTACAGACCCAAGACATTGGAGAAACTAGACTACCATGACGATATCTCCAAAAGATTAAGAGCTCTTGTAAGTGAATCCCCAAGGAAGGCTTGCCCCCCCATCCCCAAAGGCATCTTACTAACACCCGACCCCTTCAATTTTTAGGCAGCTTCAGGCGATTTCCCACACTTGTTGGTGTACGGACCATCAGGAGCAGGCAAGAAGACCCGTGTCTTGGCCACGTTGAGAGAATTGTACGGCCCAGGTGTAGAGAAACTCAAAATCGATATCAAGACTTTTGTCACGGCCACCAACAGGAAGTTGGAATTCAATGTGATCTCGTCGCCGTACCATTTGGAAATCACGCCAAGCGACATGATGAACAACGACAGAATCGTCATCCAGGACTTGTTGAAGGAAATTGCCCAGACAGAGTCTGTGGACTTCACCAACGTGGTGTCGAATTTGAAGCCCACCAACAAGAAGAACAAGTTCAAAGTGGTGATAATCAACGAGGCAGAGTTGTTGACGAGAGATGCACAAGCGGCATTGAGAAGGACGATGGAAAAATACTCGAGTAACATCAGATTGATCTTACTTTGCAACTCCACCTCCAACATCATCGCCCCGATCAAGTCCAGAACCTTGTTGGTGAGAGTGTCTGCTCCTAAAAACGACGAGATCGTCCGGTGTTTCAACAAGGTGATCAAGAGGGAGGAAATCTCGCGGGTTTTCCCAAAGGACGATCTGGAAAGAGCCCAGGTGTTCGACAGAATCATCGCTCTGTCCGAGAGAAACCTCCGCAAGTGCATCTTGATGCTCGAGTCGATGTACATGAACAACGACCAGATCTCGGCACAGACCCCGGCCATCAAGTTGGACTGGGAAGAGGTGTTGCAAAGCTTGGCGGTGAATTTGATGACCACACGCACGGTAGCGAAGGTGCAGCAGATCAGAACCACCTTGTACGAGTTGATCAGCCATTGCATCCCTCCAAAGATCATCTTGCAGACGTTGGTCACCAATATCTGGGGCAATATCGACAATGCCAAGTTCAACGTGAAGCATATCGACCAGGTGAAGTTGGACATTGTCGATGCCGGGGCCTTGTTCGACGAGAGATTGAGTCTTGGCAGTAAAGAGATCTTCCATCTTGAGGGTTTTGTCATCAGGGCCATGTTCATATTGGAGAGGGATTCAGTGAATTAGACAGTTCAGTAATAAAGTTTGTCTTTCCAAGTGGTTATCTAGAGTTGTATCCTATATTCAAGTACTTTTGTAGAGTTCATTCTTATGTGAAGTACTTATGTAGAGTTCTTTATTCTGAGATTCAGTCAATTAGGCAGAAATTCAGTCAATTAGGAGATTGCCAATTAGGAGATTGCTAATTAGGAGATTGCCAATTAGGAGATTGCCAATTAGGAGATTGCCAATTAGGAGATTGTCAATTAGGCTTTTAGGTATATCAGTAATAAAGTCTGTCTATTCTTATATACAAGTAGTTGTTGAAATTCGTTGTTTTTATATATACTAATCTACATTCTTATACACAGTACTTATTTAGAGTTCATTCTGATATACAAACACTTATCTAGAGTTCTTTATTCTCATGTACACTTAGTTGGATAAATTTTTACTCTTATATACAACAGTTCATTCTTATACAACTAGTCATCTAGAGTTCATTCTTATACAACTAGTTATCTAGAGTTCTTTATTCTTATATACAAGTACTTATCTAGCTCTGTTCTTCTACTCACTTCCTTCTGCTCATTCTGCTCAGTTCTTTCTCCCGTTGAAATCCTTGTACTCCGGCAACTTGGACTTCATCACATTCAAAAACTTCTTCGTAGGATTCAGTTTCAATTCCTGCAAATAGTTCTTCTTCTCGACGATCTCGGTCGTCTGTTTCAAGCCCACTCTTGGAGCATCGGTCTTCTTCACAAATTCAAACACGCCAGGCAACTTGGCGGCAGCTTTCCGGAACGCCTCCCTGGCGATCTCCTCACGCACACCGGCACCTCCAATCTCAAAGATTATCTTACCCGTTGGCACTCTAGCTGCCCAGTAGTCGAACCCACCTTTACCTTTACCCATACGGGTCTCGTTACCCTTGGTACACACGGCGATGTTGGTGCAGATTCTTCTGAACAACTGACCCCCGATCGGTCTCATCATCCGCATTATCACGATATCGGCCTCTTTCAACTGCTTGGCAGTCATTCTCGTGCCCATGGACTTCAACCGCACTCCGTACTCGCCAAACTGTACCGTGGAGCCCTTGACGGAGCCTCCCGTTCTCACAGTGACACGGCCTTTTTGCTTTTTCCCGACATGCTTGTATCTTGGGGCCAACTCGTGGGAGAATCTTTTACCCAAGTTGGATGTGAGATTGAAACTCGACTGTGCGAGTCCAATGGAGGTTCTTAAATTGGAGAAAAATGACATAGTGAAGGGGTGGGGCTGCAAGAGTGGTTCAACAATATAATGTATCGATAATTTTATCTATCAGATGTTCGCTAATACACAAATCACTTGATTTCACTGGAAAAAATGAGCCTATCACTGTCACTTTACCACGTATCACCCTGATGTTGCCTGGTCAATCACTTGAATCCCTTTGGCCAAAACTTTGCTTTGGCTTTTTTTTTTTTGATTTTTCTCAATTTTCGTTTTTTGAGTTTTTTCTCACTAAATTTTTCACTTTTCCTGACGAATTTTTTCAATTTTTCATTTTTCCAAACTTTGCAATTTTTCACCTGCCCTTTCTGCCCTTTCTGTCCTTTCTGCCCTTTCTCCTCTCTGCCCTCCCTTGTGCCCTAATTTTTCACTTGAAATGAAAAATTCCAAAACTTGTCGACCCATTCCCACACCACCACTTCTGGTAGACTTCGCAGTGCCCGCATGAGACCCAGACCGCTCTACAACCTCTTCAAGAGAGGCGTGACAACGCTCACAATCAACAACAAAAAATACCCAACGGACCACTGGACCAATGTGCCTGCCTCCATCTTGCTGTTGACCGACCGCAAATTGCACCTTGACGAGAACCACCCGATTGGGATCTTGCGGAACTTGATCGAAAACAGATTCAAAGGCTTGGGCTACACGTACTACAACGACTTCGGGCCTGTGGTCTCGACGTACGAGAATTTCGACGTGCTAGGGTTCCCGTTGGACCATCCGGGAAGGTCCAAGTCCGACACTTACTACATCAACGAGACCACTCTATTGCGTACCCACACCTCGGCCCATGAGCTGGAATGTTTCAAGAATTGCCAGACACCTGGGTATTTCATCAGTGCCGATGTGTACAGGCGAGACGAGATCGACAGAACACACTACCCAGCGTTCCACCAGATGGAAGGTGCCAGAATTTGGAAGAGATGTGACAATTTTGAAAACGAAATCTTACTGGACATTTCGCTGATTCCCAAAGTGGACTTGATAGTGGAAGACCCGAACCCTGCGTTCCACGCCGAAAGAAACCCTAAACAGAGCCACTTGTCCGACAGAGAGACCGAGCTCGTGAGCATTCATTTGAAAAGAACCTTGGAATTGCTCGTCAACGAGGTGTTCAACGAGGCCAAGAAGGCCGCCTTACAAGCCGGCAACATCGACGAGCAGTTCTACAACGAGCCCCTAAAAGTCAGATGGGTCGAGGCCTACTTCCCCTGGACAGCCCCTAGTTGGGAGATCGAGGTCTGGTGGAAGGGCGAGTGGTTGGAGTGCTGCGGGTGCGGGCTAGTGCGCGAGCAGGTGTTGACCAACTCGGGCATCGAGCAGCACGTTGGGTGGGCCTTTGGTGTTGGGTTGGACCGTATTGCGATGTTGTTGTTCGGGATCCCCGACATCCGGTTGTTCTGGACCTTGGACGAGCGGTTCAAGACGCAGTTTTCCAAGGGCACCATTTCCACGTTCAAGCCTTACTCCAAGTACCCGGGCACCATCAGAGACCTTGCCTACTGGCTCCCTCTGGAGGAGGGGCAGGTTTTGCACGAAAACGATCTCATGGAGTTGGTTAGGGGCGTTGCGGGGGATATTGTCGAGAGCGTCAAGTTGATCGACGAGTTCGAGCACCCAAAGACGCGCAGGAGGTCGCAGTGCTACCGGATCAATTACCAATCCATGGACAGGTCGTTGACGAACGACGAGATCAATGTGTTGCAGAACGAGATCCGGGACATTTTGGCGGAGAAGTATGGGATTGAGTTGAGATAGGCTTGTATATAAATACGTAGTACAATTGAACTGGGTACATTAAACTGCAGTTAAACTAAGTACATTAAACTGCAGTTAAACTGAGTACATTAAAACTACATTCAATCTATATTTGAACAGCGCTCAAACTAGATTCAAGTAACACTCAATGTTCAAAGTCTAAACTACACCTGAAGTAGATTTAAAGTACATTAACGCCTTTTAAATTAGATTTAAAATAAATTTAAACTCGATTCAAAGTACATTAAAAATACATTCAAGTAATATTAATATATTAAAATTACATTTAAATAAAATTCAAAAATACATTAAAATACATTCAAGTAACATTCAAAAACACTTGCCAGATCCAAACTACATCTAGAGTACATCTAAACTAGCCAAAACTACACCACTAGATTCAACCCACATTTAGTGCACTTTTTAATTCATCCGCCCCTCTCTGCCCCTCGGGCGGAGGCTTTTCCAAGCATCTGCCAGTTTTTCCTTATCTGAGCGAAAATAAGCGGAAAATTTGTTCACCAAACCCCGAAACGACAGGAGTGTGTTGAGAAGAGAGGTGATAAGAAGGGCAGCGAGTACCAACTGAGCTCAAAAAACACACAACCCACACCGAATACACAACCAACTGCCATGAACAGGTCAATAGTCATACTTTACGGCTCGGAAACGGGGAACTCGCAGGATTTCGCCAAACTTCTAGCTAGAAGATGCGACCATTTGAGATTCAACACCGTGGTTTGTGCCTTGGACGAGTTCGATCTCAAGAATTTGCTCGACATCCAGATCTTGGTGGTGGTGTGCTCCACCACGGGGCAAGGCGAGATCCCCCGCAACGGCAAGAAGTTCTGGAAGTTCATGTTGAGAAAGAGGCTCCCCCCAGATCTCCTAAACCATTTGCACTTCACCACTTTTGGGCTAGGCGACTCCTCGTATCCGAAGTTCAACCATGCCATTAAGAAGATCCACATGCGCTTGTTGCAATTGGGAGGTCGTGAGATCAGTGCCAGACTGGAGGGCGACGAGCAGGATCCAGAGGGCATCGAGGGCTTCTACTTGGAGTGGGAGAAGCTCTTTCTCCAGAGCTTGTCCCAGGTGTTTCCCTTGCCCCAAGGTGTGGAAGAGATCCCGCTGGACACGCTTTTACCTCCAAAACAGAGTGTAGTTGTAGAGAAGGGTCTTTTCAAGAAGCTAGTCACCGAAAGCGACTCCTTGGACAGGACTTACCCCGGTCTCGTGCGGGGCCAAGTAGTTTTGAACGACAGAATCACCTCCGAGGACCACTTCCAGGACGTCAGGCAGGTGGTTTTGCAAGCTGAAGGTGTCCTAGACTATCTGCCCGGTGACACCGTCGCATTGTACCCGTCCAACGACGACAGAGACGTCGAGCTGTTGATAAAATGCCAAGAATGGGACGAAATCGCCGACTTCCCAGTGAAAATCTCCAGCTCCAGCTCGGAAAGTTTCCATGTAGAAGGTGGGATGATGCAGAAACTCACCCTCCGATCCTTGCTCAAGTACCATCTCGACATAATGTCGATCCCCCGTAGATCTTTTTTCTTAAACTGCTGGCATTTCGCCTCGGACGAGCGAGAACGAGACAAGTTGAGAGAGTTCTCCGACGTCAAGGAGTCGGAACAGTTGTACAACTACGCCAACAGACCTCGTAGATCAATTTCAGAGACCATCCAGGAGTTCTTCTCGTTGCGGATTCCCATTGAGTACCTCTTGGAAGTGATACCCACGATCAAACCACGGTTATTTTCCATTTCTTCGAAACCAGACCCGAATTGTGTGGAACTCACTGTAGCTATCGTAGAATACAAGACAATGCTCCGTAGAATAAGGAAGGGTGTCTGCACAAGATGGTTGAAACAGCTCTCTCCAGGTGCCGAGATCGTCTTCACCATCCATAAGCAGAACCTCCCACTTGGCCATGGCCAGGTGTCGCAGCCCATTATAATGATTGCACCAGGAACTGGAATAGCTCCAATGAAATCTCTCATAGAGACTAAGGTGTCTCAATTTGCCAGCCCAAGTTTGTACTTGTTTGCCGGTAATCGTTACCATGACAAGGACTATTTGTACGGAGAGCTTTGGAGATCGTTGCAAAAAGAGGGTAAATTGACCATCTTCAACTCTTTTTCAAGGGAGAATGGTGGTTATGTCCAGGACAGGTTGTTCCACGAGAAAACGCTTGTCTTTGACTTGATAGTCAATCAAAATGCCATTGTATATGTGTGCGGCAGCTCCGGCAAGATGCCAACCCAAGTGAGAATCACTTTAGAGACCATTTTCCACGAATGTGGGAATGGCCAGATCTCAGAAGAAGAAGCAAGGAAATTGCTCTTGGATTTGGAGGATTCGGGCAGGTACATCCAGGAGACCTGGTAGATATAGAATATATGTATAGTTTCCTGCTTAATAGACGAAATAATATTACTGTTGACCAAATTTTCAGAGGGGTTAATCTTTTGAGCGGCACTAAAATCCAGAGGGGTTATTTATTTGAGCCGCACCAATATTCAGAGGGGTTATTTCTGAGTTTGTGGCCAAAGTTGGTTTGCAAATGAGCTAAATTGATTCATGCCGAGTCTATACAAGTTGTATTATACGGGCAAGAGCAAATATCCAGGGTCAAGATGATATTCAACAGTTTCTTGATTTTCTCCATCCTGACTGTTCAGTTGGTAAATGGTGTGCCTTTGGACGAAGTTAACCTTCCAAAAGAGCATGGAGTTGGTTTGGTTGAAATTGAAGCTGGTGGCTTAGAACAACTGGGCACTTCAACAATGACAACTACAGTCGAAACTACAGTGGAGACTCCAGAAGAAATCGATGTCAAAGTAGAAGGTATCTTTGACAAAATGAAAGAGATGCTTGGTGTTCCAAGAGAAGAGTCAGCAGAGTCTTCTGAAGAGGAAGAGGAAGATGATTGTGACGAAGAAGGCGAAAGTTTCCATGCGAATACCAATGAAAAGAGCTTGGCGGAGGTTCTGGCCCAGAACGATGTTGAAGCACTGGCTTACAACGGAGTGGAATATACTCCATACGAAGATTATGATGAAGATTACCTTCAAGAGGACGAGTCTGAGCAAGTTTCAGCTGATTTTGAGTACCGAGAGGGAGATATATTTCTCGATCCCGATTGCAATATCTCTGGGCTGTCCACGTTGAAGATCAGCACTACCTTGGTGGCTTCTGTATGTTTAATTGTCGTACAAATAGCTATGTAGATTCAATATATTGCGATGGGTAATTTGATACTGATCATTGAGTAGACATGTAGGGAGTTTGAGTGAATTAGGTGGAAATGTTCTGACCAGGATAGAACTGGTCCAAAAATTGGTTCCACCACTTCCATCACTTCCACCACTCCATCACCCCCATCACTAAATCCATTTAAGGAAATTTCTCAACGGTTCTAGACCCGACTAACTAAATTAGTGCGCACTGATTTTTTTTTGCAGAATTTATTCATTTGCCATCATCAAGAGAGCAGAGCAACATTCAAGAGCCAGACCCGATCATATTCAATACTTTTCAAAAACCATACTATTCGAAGCGTACACGATGAAGAGAACATGGGTGCTCCTTTTCATAAGAATGTCGACTTTTTTGTCACTTCTACACCAACATTGCCATTGTTTTCCTGTAACTGTACAGGAAAGCGAGCCCGCCGCTAACATAGTCACGACTGGGTTCGATGACCTGGCTAATGATATCAGAAATTTGATTAAAGGATTGTTTGGGGATAGTGATACTGAAGAGGACGAGAATCATATATATCAGGACGAGAAAACGGGACGGAAACGGGTGGTAGATTGCAGTGAAGAAGAAGAAGAAGAGGGTAATTATATCTATATTAGTTTTGGACAAGAGCCGGATGAAAATAAACAATAGATAGCAACTAAGTGGTGAATAAGTGGTGAATAAATGTAAAATAAATGCCCAAGATACGTGATCGATGATAGTTAATCCAAACCCTTTCGACTTGTTCTGATCGACGTTCGCTTTGAATGCATGATCTACCTTTATCTGCTAGAGCTTTCTTAGTAACCCCCAATTTTAATCTTTGTGGCACAAAGCCAGGACATTAGTTGGCGTATATATGTTTCGAAAATCCTGATAAGTGGGTTGCAAGTTATTAGTGCAGTGGAAGAGCTCAAGAACCGTACAGTGCCAAAATGAGATTTTATTCAACTCCAATTATCGTGGTTTTGGTCTTGGGGACCCAGCTGAATAGCGCTTCAATTAGATTCAACAAAAGACAAGAGGAATTAGTTAATCTGGAGCACACAAATTTGGATAATGTAGAAATCGATCTGAGTGTTGCTCCAGTACACTTTGCCAATGACCCGTTAGTCTCTGCTGGAATTGAAAACTTCGAATCGAGCAATAGAGTCATTAATAGAATTGGGGGTGTATTGAATGACTTTTTCAATGCTGAAGGTGTTCAGAGTTCAGAAGAGAAGCTAGAGAAAGAAGAACAAGAGAAGCAAGAACAAAAGCAGGAATATAGCCAAGAAATCACCGAACTGAATGAACCTGAATTCGAAAGCAATGGCTTGGTTTCCATTGTGAAAGAGAAATTGGGTGGTCTGTGGAGATCTGGAACTGAAGAAAGCAAAGAAAGACACGAAGACGAGCACACGGGAGTCTCGTCGGAACGCCAAGGCTTTGAAGAGTCTGAAAACGGCAAGACTCTCCCCGACTATTTCGATCCCATCTTTGGAGACGGGGGCCCTTATCCAGAGGACGAGGACGAGGACGAGGACAAGGAAGAAGATGACTGCGATGATGAATATGAGAGAACCAGAGAAGGTGATGAAGACTATGAGGACTCTCACGTTTACTCTTCCCTCGGGAATGTGAAATTGGAGGCCAAGGATGCTGATCTGGAAACTGAACAAGAAAGCTCATCAAAATCTGACCCGGTAGTGGTTCCTCTGGAGTTACTTTCTCATGACCCAGCAGAGGCTATTGCCTTCCCAAAGGTGAGGTTGTTTGAGGCCGCTTCGAACGCAATTTTCGAGACAGAACAGAGAAGAGATACTACCGACGACGAGTCGGAGGGGTCGATGACAGAACCGTCTTTTTGGGTGCTGTTGATGGCCGGTGCTGTTTACTTTTTATTCGTATAAAAGAGATGTGAAGAAATTGTTATGTCTGATAAGTAGAAGTAGAAAATATGAATTAGCACAAGTAGTGAAAATGATTAAATAAGTTGTTTTATTATGGAGAGAAGTGATCTGGATCATCAAACACCAAACCAGACCGAACTTGACCAAACTAGACCAAACTAGACCAAACTAGACCAAAATCTGACCTACTTCCACCACGAATCTTCAGAAATCTCTCCGCCTTTTCTGTCCTTCTGTCCCTCTGCCCACTCGGCCCTGCCCCGCCTATTTTTTTCCCTTGAAAAATCCATTTCCCAGCACCTGCAAAGCCTCGACGAGACACCTCCAACCACCAGCTAACCAGCCCGATTCACCATCGTCAGTATGTCCAAACCACCGAGCCAGTCACAGGGACCAAAGCCACCACCACAGCTCATCTACGAGTCGCTAGAAAGCCTCAAAAAGATCGTCGAGTTAGACACCGACAGCTCGTTGGCAGACTTGAGCCTATTGGAGAAGTTGAACAACGAGGCCACCGTGAGGTACAGGTCGGTCCAAGAGGACATGAACCAGTTCCAAGAGACGCTGCGGGGCGAGGAGAAGGCAATTGACACCATAGAGAACATGGGCCCGAAATTGGACCAGCTAGAGGGCCAAGTGGACAAGCTCCTAACGTTGAGCAAAGAGATGGACGAGTGGTCACGTGAACTTGAAGTCAAGGTGAAAAGATATACAAGATGAAAATTGAGGTTTTACAAAACGGCCTATTTACCTATACAGAAGCTGGAAAACACAACCCCGAGGATTTCCTCGATGCCCACCGTTTCACCAGTGATTTTGCCGATTCCGTCGATCGAATACCGGAGACTTTCAGTTGCCAAGACCACGTCTTGCCGGGTTTTATACCGTTGGAACTCTTCAAATCCGTAGATAACATCGTTGACTAAGATGTCCTGTGCCCTCTGTGAGATGACAACAGGGTCGCTTTTCTCTGTAGCACTCACTTTCTTGAAAACGGTGGTGATTTCTTGTAATAGATCTGCGATTCCGGCCCCAGAATGACAAGAAACCACTTTGAAAGCGTGCTCGTCGAGCTCTAACTTGGTGGAAATCTCGGAAATGATGCGTTGCTGCTCCGCCGGACCCTGGATCAAGTCGCTCTTGTTGATCACCACCATTATCTCTGTATAGTCTTTTATATTGTTGATATGTAACTTAAGATCATCTTCAATCTGCTCCAAATTCGCAGGCAACACCAACAACACCAAGTCCCCAGCAGCGGACTTCAGCTTCAGTCTCCTAATACCTTCCAGTTCTATAGAATCCGAGGAGATGGCCCTGATTCCCGCAGTGTCCCCGACAACGACTTTGTAACCGTTGATATCAAGCGGGATATCGATGGCGTCTCTAGTGGTGCCTGCAATGTCACTCACAATGGCAGCTTCCCTATTAGCGATGCAGTTCAACAACGAGGACTTGCCAGAGTTCGGAGGCCCTAGTAAGATCAACTTTATACCTTTTAGGAGCACTTGCGACCTCTCTACTCTGGCCAAATACTGCTCGATCTCGTCTTGCAACTTGACGATATTCGTTTCTACATTGTCGAACAACTCCCCGATCTCGTCTATGTCGTGGTCTTCTCCGAAATCGATTACCGTGGTCATCAAGGCAACGTTGTTCACGATCTGGGTCCTCCAATGGTGGAAAAGTTGCTTTGTCTCGCCTTTCATCGACGACAACGCCCCGACTCTTTGCGACTCTGTCTCTGCATCGATCATTTCGCGGATGCCCTCCACTTCTGTCAAGTCGAAACGGCCATTTTGGAATGCTCTTCTAGAGAATTCGCCGTTCTCCGCATATCTGATTGGATAGTGAGGCGTGTGCAACGACTTGATGGCATCCAAGACACCTTTCACCACGGCATTCCCGCCATGGAGGTGCAATTCCAACAAGTCTTCGCCCGTGTACGATTTGGGACCTTGGAAAAGCAACACCAAGGCCTCGTCCAACATCACCGACGTCTTGGGGTGAAACAATTTCCTCACACTAGCGGTTCTGACCTTGGGCATCGTGTTCCGCAGACTCAATTTCGAGAGTATTTGGCCACATGCAGGTCCAGAAACTCGCACAACACCAATGGCGGCCCTGCCTGGCTTCGTTGATAATGCATATATCGTGGGGGAAGCATACGTCTCGGAGTAGTATCTGATTCCTCGAAGCCTCAGCATACAGTTGAGTCGAAACATGCCGGCTGCGGGTTGAAGTAGGGCACAAAAGTTTGCAAATATATATAAGGATCAGCTCCTTGTACCGGTATCTTCCAAATAAAATCAAAAAAACAGCACTTTCCCTCTCGCAACGGTCCTGTATCACACTCTTATCAGCTCATCTCCCCATATAATACCCATCCCTTTTATCGAGAACTAAAAAAAATTGTACCTTAGAATTTTTCACGCACTAAAAATTGTGCCTAGGGATTTTAAAACGCACTGGAGAAAAAACAGGGAGCAAGAGAAGATGGAGATGACAGCATTTGGTGGGGAAGAGTAGCTTGAAACGACAAAATGAGGTTTTTAAGACAATTCCATTCCACCGTGAGGGCGTTCGGACACGACAATCCATTGGTAAGTGCGTTTCTATCGTTTCTGGCTGATATTACTGTACATTACTAACCCGATCCCACTATAGAACCTTAAAAGACCAAGTCCGCAGTCCAAAGGATTGCCGGTAAGACAGAAGATCCCCGGCGTAAACAAGATCTTGTTGGTGGCATCGGGTAAAGGCGGTGTTGGGAAATCAACGGTGTCGGCAAATTTGGCCTTGGCATTGCAGCAATTGGACTTGAAGGTCGGTTTACTCGACGCGGACATCTTTGGGCCTTCCGTGCCCAAGTTGATGAATTTGCAAGGCATTCCAAGAGTGGACCTGGAGGGGAAATTGCTCCCCTTGGTCAACTATGGGCTCAAGACGATGTCGATGGGGTACTTGATCCCTTCAGAGTCCAGTGCCATCGTATGGCGTGGACTAATGGTGATGAAGCTGTTGCAGCAGTTGTTGTTCGACGTCAACTGGAACCACCTCGACGTGTTGGTCATCGATACCCCGCCGGGAACCGGGGATACACAATTGACGCTTAGTCAGCAGCTCAAGGTCGACGGTGCCGTCATAGTGTCCACCCCGCAGGACATTGCCTTGGCTGATGCAAGAAAGGGAATCACAATGTTCGAAAAGGTGTCGATTCCGGTCTTGGGGTTGGTGCAGAACATGAGCTATTATTTATGTCCTAACTGCCAACACGAGTCTCACATCTTTGGGAGAGATGGCGTAAAGAGAGAAGTAGAGAGTAATCCTGGTCTAGAGTTGTTGGGAGAGGTGCCTTTGAACGAGATCATTTGTAATCAATCAGACCTGGGTAAGCCTATCACGGTATCACACCCGGAATCGAAGGAAAGCGGGTATTATTTCGACATTGCCGAAAAGGTCAAGCAGAAACTCTTTCCTAGGGCCTGATACCTTGGCTGCTTTTACTTTCAATGGGGAGAATTCTTTTTACTTACACAAAAAGGGGATACATAGTTTTATTTATTATATATTTATTTTCAGTTATAAGTTATTATCTATTTATTTACAACAGATCCACTTCAACATGAAGATTGCCATAATCTACTTCGCTGTGCTTGCCATTGGCTTCATAAAAGCAGTACCTTTGGATACCGTCAACCCCATTGAGATGCCATTAAGTACAGAAAATGCTCAGCAAGACTCAGAGAAAATGCTCAAACCAACTTTTTGGCCTTGGAAACCCGACGACGATTGTAGTGACGACGACGACGAATGGCCCCATAAGATAGTTTACGTCAAGTTTGGGGTGAACCTTTCTGAACCGTTGGCGGTCCAAGAAAGACCATTACCAAGCTCCGATCTAGTTATTCAGAACGGGTCGATCAAAAAATGGCTTAGCGAGTTTCTTGATGATTGCGAGGAAGAGGAAGAAGGCATGTTCGACTCCGTCTTTGAACAGGATGGAAGGGTCATTTTCGTTGCTTTCACAAATAACGAGACCAACCATTTGGTCAGACAGATGTCTTTACAATTGCAAAAGTTGAGGGCACAACAAGATAAAACCCCTCCAGTTTTTGTTTCTGTGGCCAGTACCAGAGAGTCAAGAACAAATATGATGCAGCTGGATATGAGTCCCAATTTCGAGCCAGTGGTGAGTGCCATGTTCACCTTAAGACAGGCAGTGGAGAAATTGAAAAGAGAGAATGAGCTAGCAGATCCATGTGACCAAGACTTCGAAAACGATGCCACTTATTTCGATGAACCTGTTGACTGTGACAGATTCATCTACGTCTCTTGGGGGAATGCTACAGTCAACAGAACTACAGCCAACGGAACATTGACAGCCTCAGAGAACAGGTCTTTGATATCGAATTCGACAGGTGTAGTCACAGAGCAGACATACGACAATGGTGTCAAAGGGCACTTACGCTCGAGCTCGGTCCTCTTAATCTACACCTTAATAGTGTGGAGCTCAATTGTGCTTATATAATTTTTAAAGTGATCACCCATACAAAGCCCAGCTTAAACTACACCCTCAAAAATGTAGATTCGAAAAAAGTTGAACAAATGGGCCTGATTCTTCAAGATTAGTATTTCACACCTCCCCACCTGCTATGAACAGAAAATTTCCAAATTTTTACTGCGTTTTGCTCCTGTGGCGCAGAGGTTAGCGCTTCGTGCTTATAGTTGTTTAAATCTATGTATAGATTCGTGTGAGGAACGCGATGGTCGCGGGTTCAATCCCCGCCGGGAGCATAAACGTTTTTTTTGTCTTTTTTTCTTTCAGTTAGGACAGAAGGAGACAGAAGAATACTCAAGCAAATACTACAAGTCTAATTGGTGACAATGTCGACTGAGATATATTTGGTTCTATTTGTTTTTGCCCTAACAAACCCAAAGGGTCCTTTCTCCACAATTCATGGACCAACAAGTTTCTCCTCAATTAACTATTTTTTTGTTGGATCCGCTGCCTCTGATAAAACAAAGTGTATCTAGGCTAAGAAGCTGTATCAGGAACATAGCTCCGAACGCTACATCACTTATTCTCTACACAATGTAGTTCAAGCATGGAACTTGATTTTAACCGTTTTATGCTTGCGAGGGACGCAAAAAAGATCACATGTCGAGATTATTGTGCAAACTTTAAATGGAGAATTACCAAATTGAGTATCTCAATTACAGGCATATGATTTCTTTTTTTTTTCCCCCTATTTTATTTGTTCGTTCTTTAAGTAAGGCCTTAGTTATTGTTGATGAACTTGATGAAGCTTGGGACATCGACACTGATACTTTTATTGATTCCTTTCTTTTGCAACCATAAGGGGAGATGACCTTTTGCATCTGAGGTGGTGATCATGTCCCATCTCAAAATGTTTGTGCTCTTATTGAAGATGACCGTTTCTACCGAGTGGTATGTTGCTCTGACATGTGACAGGGCAGGCTTGATCTTGTCATCGGTGTAAGGCTCTGATACGATGATGGATATCTGGTTGTCACCGTTGTCATTTTCCAGTGGGAAATTTGTTGAAATTTGAATTTTCTCCACAAATTCTCTCTTGCTAAATATGGTACCAATGTCGTAGATTAGTCTTACGATGATGTAAGAGTCAGTTTTTTCGATAACCTGGTACTCGACCAAGGCATGGATGTACTCTTTCTCGAATTTTGTGTGTAATTCTAAATCTAGTTTTTTGTCAAGCTCTTTACCAATGAGGTACTTGAGGAATTTGTCGTACAACTGGTTGGATTCATCCACTTTGAATTCGTTCGATCTGCCGCACCAGTAATCACCATCGATGTATTTGTGATAAGTTTGCACTTCGATCTCGCCATACTTATATTTCAGATCTCTTGACCAATTGTGTAGGTCTTTGATCAAATTGTAATGTTGGTTGATATCCATTGCTTACACTGAAATCCACCAATACTGTTGTAATTTACTGAACTAATTGACCAATTGTAATTAACTAAACTAATTCTACTCATTCAAACAACTCTAACTACTAAACAGCTCCAATCAATTACTAATCCTTTACTCTTCGCTTTCCCGCACCCTGCGATCTCCTGAAACATCACTGACCCTCAATCATATGACACAAAGCTTTTTTTCCCAACAAAAAAAAAAGTCTGCCTTTTATTTTTTTGCTAAGAAATAAGAAGCTGATGGAGCGAAAAGAGAGAAGACATCTTTAGATATAAGAAGGAGTCGAGACGTTGGAGGTGCGATAATCACATTGTAACTAGAACAAGATATCAAGGTTATTTCAAGGTTATTTCAAGGTTATTTCAAGGTTAGTCCAAAGTAATTCCACAGTAATTCCAAAGTAATCCGAAAATAATCCACATGACTGTTGATCATCGAACTAAAGAGACGGGCGAGACCCCAGCCGCGACGCCTCAGTGCACGACAACGCTGATAGAATCACCACTCAACTCCTCATCGACAGAAAGCGCCAAGATGCAATTCAACTCGAGGTCACCAAGCACACAGTCCGAGGCTGAAGACGTGTTTATAGCCGTTGAGGCGCTCGGGAAATTGAGAAACGGCGGGAGCGAGGCCTCGTCACCCTCTGGTGTGGCCTCTGCTCCTGCCCAGGAGACCACTTTCCTCGACAAAGTGACCTCTCACCCGTTGATCTCCAACTCCATCAAAATGATCGAGAAAAACATCCAGGACAACAAGAGAAGATGGTTCCAAGAAGAGCCCCAGAAGTTGCAGAACTTGAAAGAGTTGGGAATCGCCAACTTTAACATTGAAAGTCGTCGTAAATTGCAGATGTTGATCAACTTCCTCAAGTTGGGCAACAGGCAGTTGAACCAGCGGATCGAGAACTTGAGTAATGTGTGCGAGCAGGAGAGATTGAAGAAGTTGAAAGACAGTAATCCGGAACAGGGTACTGATTTGGGCGAGAGCCCGGAGCAGGACAACGACAATGACCAATTCCACGACGCCGCCGACACTTTGAAGACCACAGAGCTCAACACATCGAAATCCCCATCGCCTCCGCCACAGCAGCAGGAAATTAAGTCCGAAATCGTGGGCACCGTGAAGAAAATTGTGAAAGTTGTCTCCAAGTTTACAGGCAACTCGTTGCCCGAGCCGGCAAGAACCCATGTGAGAGAGATGTTATTGAAATTACCAAACAACTGGGCCCTTCAAAAAGAACTAATCAATACAAAAGACCCCTTGGACCCTAATGGCAAGGTGCTTCTATTGGCACAGGAGTCTTTAGAGATGATCAAGAAGATATTGAACTTGTGTAACGAGAATTTGAACTCGCTTGAAAATTGGAACTACTTGAAAGTAGAGGAGCAGAAGTTCTTGAAAGAGAAGATTTTGATAAGGAACCATCAGTATTATGTGATCAACGAAGGAGATGAAGGTGAAAAGGATGCGGAAGAGAACGGGAGCAAGGAGAACGAAGACGAGACCAAGCCGAGACTGAGTAAAAGACATAAGATTGAAGTAAATGATTTGGTTAACGAAAAATAGGAGTACGGGTTAAACGAAACACATGTTTCCAAAACTGGAAACCAAAACGCTTCGTCATTTAATCATCTCTGCAGCATTGTTTTAGAGTAAGATTCAAGTCTTTTAGTCATAATTATCATTCCTCATTGTTCTCAACTACTTCTCATATCAACTTTCATTCACATTTGCATTTCAAGGCTTTTTGTAATTTTTTTTTTGGTGTAATTGTATTTTCAGGATTGCTTTCATTTGGATCAGCCAGACTAGGTTAGCTTGTCACATGTGTTAACACATTATAACTTTTCATTTTATTTGGGATATTTTTATTTGCTTATTTTGTTTCGGTTACTTTAAATCTGTTATGACTTGTTTATATTGGGATATTGTAGGGTGGTTGGTGTAGCCAGTAGTAAGGACTGAACCAGACTTTGACCACCTTTCGATTCAATATCGTCTTACCATTAAAGCTCTACATTCCCAGCTCTTAAATATGTAACGTACTCTATAATTCATTTACATAAATTACGAACCAAACTAACTGCTTCATCAACTTTGCAACGCCTTTAATCTCTCTCTCATCAAATTGACCTCATGCTCATCGTCCTCTGGCTCTTGGTGCAGCTCTTCCTCTTGCTCAACAACAGGCGATGATATCGGTACCTGCGGAGTGGCCACTTTGTCCTGGGTGAGCCCGCTCAATATCAGATTGACCTCTTCTTCAACTTCGCTGTCGTCGTCCAATTCTTCGTCCATCAAGTCGAAACTGTCGTCAACCATCTCACTCATAATTCCACTCTTTGTCAACTCCAGCGATAAATCTCTTATAGTACGGCTCATCAGAGGTATCTTGATCAACGAGTTAACATCCTTCATTATCGAGGTGGACTGCGATAACTTGTTGGTCAATTTCAATTGCTGTTGTTGCTCGTCTAATTGCATACTAATGCTTTGCAAGGTGGCCTTTGACAGTGTTAACCGTTGTTTCTGTTTATTTATCTTTAGCAACTCTCTCAGATATATCTTTGACGTGGTGATATCTTTCTTCTTGACACTCTGCTTGATCAAAGTCTCCGTTTTCTTCTGGAGCTGTGTTATATTATTGATTTCTCTATCCAATTGTCTCACGTTCTTCCGTGTTAGCGCTTTACTCTTTCTGAACAGTTCTTTTGGATCTGGTCCATAGATCATTTCTTTGACAAAATTCATCTTAGCATGTGATTATATGGATACAGGGTTATTGGTTATGTGATTGATGATGACAATGCACCTGATTTACGATTAATTCACAATTAATCTTCAACTAAACGTCAATTAACTGAGACTAATTTACAATAATTCTACAATAAAATTACAATTTCTCCTATTTTTTTCTCTATCTAATCTTTTTTTTCAAGTTTTTATATTTTTTTATATTTTTATATTTTTTGATATTTTTTTATATTTCTTTATATTTTCTCTATATTTTTATATTTTTCTCTATCTTTTTCTCTATATTTTTTTTTTTTATATTTTTCTCTATCTTTTTCTCTATATTTTTCTCTATATTTTTTTATATTCTATTTTTTCACCATGAAAAACTGAGCAGACTCATTTGCTTTCTTGAGCCGTGGTTGTGTATTGAGGGAGTCAGAGGGAGAGTGGAGATGGTATGGGTAACTGTACGGCTGAGAGTTGTGATACTATGAACACACTACTGGAATCTTTTTTTATTCATTTCGCAACTGGTCCTCAATGCCCAATACTGTAATTGAAGCCCTCACATCACTAACGGCCAAACAAGATTAAGGCAATGTGGGAGTTTGGTAGATAAGAAATAAGAGCAAACAGGAAAATGGTAAACAGGAAAATAGTAAAAGAGATGTTGTTTACAGAATGATGTTTTATAACAAGTTTGTTCCGTGAGATATGTAATGTAGGTGTGGCTTTTTGTAGAATTTGATCTAAACTTTACACCACTTCTCACCTTATAAAGTACAGAATGTGTGGAGATTCAGCAATAGCATCAGTCTACAAGTAAGAAATACTGATTATGAAGATCACAAACCGTAAAGACATTTCTCAAACAAATGCTACATAACCATTGAATGACTCACCACCATCGTTCTTGAACTAATCCAGACATGACTTTTTTGCCATATTACTCTTATCACCATGAACTACGTAATCAATGATACATGTCATAGGCAGTTAAAATCTTGAATACAGTAGTGCATATCTACCCAAACATCACGAAAAAGGTAATTATAGATTTTGCGAACCGCGATTCGAGCTCGATGTAAAATTTGGCAGGAGATATGGAAATGACGATAAATGCCATAAAAATCGACCAAAACACCGGGAAAAAGTCTGAAAACAAGGTAATTGATTGTAACCAGACACTAAAGTCCCAACTATCTCGTAAAATATACACCATGCCATACAAAAACACTCATTTTTCAACGATTCTTCAGTTGAAAAAAAAAATGCAAAAAACTCAAAGATGACTCTTCAGTTTTTCTTTTTTTTTTTTTTTTTTGATGCGATTAAATTTTTTTTTCTTTTTTTCGTTGAAAATTTTTTTCCACCTCCCTTCATATTCCTTTATAAATAAATACCATCTTGAAGATTCGGTTCCGTCCACCAAATCGTTGCCACAATGCTTAGTCTGATCTCCCCAAGAATTGCCAAGGTGCAATTCGTCTCATCTGTCAGAACTTTCCATTCTACTCAATTGTTGAAGTCCACCAAGAACTTGAACAGAGCCACTTTAACCATCAGAGATGGCCCAATTTACAATGGATACTCGTTTGGAGCCAACAAAAACATAAGTGGAGAGGCTGTTTTCACCACCTCGTTGGTGGGATACCCAGAGTCCATGACCGACCCTTCTTACAGAGGCCAAATCATCTGTTTCACCCAGCCTTTGATCGGTAATTACGGTGTTCCTTCCGATGTCAAAGACGAGTTTGGATTGTTGAAATATTTCGAGAGTCCAAGAATCCAGTGTATTGGTATAGTTGTCAGCGATGTGCTGATGAAGTACTCGCACTGGACTGCTGTAGAGAGTTTGAGTGAATGGTGTAAAAGAGAGAACGTTGCCCTGATCACCGGTGTAGATACCAGAGCCCTTGTCACATACTTAAGAGAGCAAGGTTCCTCGTTGGCCAAATTGACCGTTGGCGAGGAGTACGATGCCGACGAAGATGCCGCATTCGAAGACCCGGGAAACATCAACTTGGTACATAAGGTTTCCACCAAGGCTCCATTCCATGTTGCTGCACCAAATGCCAAATTCCACGTTGCCGTGATCGATTGCGGTGTCAAGGAGAACATCTTGAGATCGTTGGTCTCCAGAGGTGCCTCGATCACCGTGTTCCCATACAACTATCCAATCCAAAAGGTGGCCGACAAGTTTGACGGTATTTTCCTTTCAAACGGACCAGGTGACCCAACCCACTGTTCTGCCACTGTAGAAAACTTGAAGCAAGTGATGGAAAACAACAAAGATTTGCCAATTTTCGGTATCTGTTTGGGACACCAGTTGTTGGCCTTGGCCACCGGTGCCAAGACAGTGAAGTTGAAGTACGGTAACAGAGCCCACAACATTCCTCTGTTGGATTTGACCACAGGTAAATGTCATATCACGTCTCAAAACCATGGTTATGCCGTTGATCTGACCACTTTGCACCCAGATTTCAAGGAATATTTCATCAATTTGAACGACCAAAGTAACGAAGGTATGATCCACAAGTCGAGACCGATTTTCTCGGTTCAATTCCACCCAGAAGCCAAAGGTGGACCATTGGACAGTTCGTACTTGTTTGACAACTATTTCCAGAATTTGGAGAGTTACAAATTGGCCAGAAATTTGTCGTTGGAGCACAAGTTGGACGAGTTGTTAGTTGATATCTTACCAAAGGGCAGAGTTGCTTGAAATTGTCGAGGATGATAATGATGACGAGAAAACATACATACATAGGATAATCTCTATATAGCTGATAGTAATAATAAAAGATGGAAAATATACGAAAAAGGCGTGTGCGAAAGATCAAACACGGGCTAGTTAGGCTCCGATATCTGGGGAAGAGATGAGAAGGAGGGGAGGGGGGAGAATAATGAAGAGAAGATGGTGAATAAATGAAGAGGAGATAGTAAGAAATAAAGAGGAGATGGTAAGAAATAAAGAGGAGATAATAAGGAATAAAGAGGATAGTAATAAATAAAGAGAGGATAGTAATAAATAAAGAGAGGATAGTAATAAATAAAAAGGCGATAATGAATTGAAGTAAAAGTGATGAGAGTGAAAGGATAAAAATGTGCCAGTATGTGAACTAACAAAGACACAATCCAACAGGAATCTATAGGGGAACAGATTTGACCATTCACAGACAAGAGATCTGTCTCTGTAATAACACAACTAGGTCATTTCAATTCACTCAAATTTCTGCACTAAGTACCTCACCTTCATGCCTGATTTGTTCCAATAACCCGATACTTTTTTGTTGTTACAGCATTTCTACGCTACTAACATTAGCACTACTAACATTAACACTACTAACATTAACACTACTAACATTAACACTACTAACACTACTATCACTACTAACTATCACCAACACTAACACTACCAACAATATGTTAGAAAACCCTGATTCACACCGACCCTTCACAAGCCTCCTTCCTTCCACTCCCCTTCACTAGCCTCCCTCCTTCCACTTCCCTCCCCACTTCCCCCTCGCACCCCATCTCCGATCTTTTTCCCTAAAAATTTTCACCCGAGCGTTGGAAATTTCTGGAAAAGTCGTTCAAAACGGAAGCCTTTTTGAAAAAAAATCACATAAAAAACGAAGGGGCGCCAGTGAAAAAAAAAGGGAAAAGAGTGAAAAATAAGTATAAAGAGATCAGTTTTATATAAATCCCAGATATATAGAAACCGAAGAATCCATCCAATATGTTGAGTTACGCTCGTCCATCATTGAAGAAGACTGCCGCCACCTTGTTGAGAAACTACTCGCACAAGGAAATCAAGTTTGGCGTCGAAGGCAGACTGGCCTTGTTGAAAGGTGTAGAGACCTTGGCGGATGCCGTCAGTGTCACTTTGGGTCCAAAGGGTAGAAACGTTTTGATCGAACAGCAATTCGGTCCTCCAAAGATCACCAAGGACGGTGTCACCGTGGCCAAGTCCGTTGTCTTGGAAGACAAGTTCGAGAACTTGGGCGCCAAGTTGTTGCAAGACGTTGCCTCCAGAACCAACGAAAGTGCCGGTGACGGTACCACCTCTGCCACTGTCTTGGGCAGATCCATTTTCACCGAGTCCGTCAAAAACGTCGCTGCCGGTTGCAACCCAATGGACTTGAGAAGAGGTTCGCAAAAAGCCGTCGATGCCATCGTCAAGTTCTTGCAAGAAAACAAGAAGGAGATTACCACTTCTGAGGAGATCGCCCAAGTGGCCACCATCTCCGCCAACGGCGACGTCCACATCGGACAATTGTTGGCCAAGGCCATGGAGAAAGTGGGCAAGGAAGGTGTCATCACCGTCAGAGAGGGCAAGACCTTGGAAGACGAGTTGGAGGTCACCGAAGGTATGAGATTCGACAGAGGTTTCATCTCGCCATACTTCATCACCGACACCAAGTCCGGTAAGGTTGAGTTCGAGAACCCATTGATCTTGTTGAGTGAGAAGAAGATCTCCACCATCCAGGACGTGTTGCCATCGTTGGAGTTGTCCAACAAGACCAGAAGACCATTGTTGATCATCGCCGAGGACATCGACGGCGAGGCCTTGGCCGCCTGTATCTTGAACAAGTTGAGAGGCCAAGTGCAAGTTGCCTGTGTCAAGGCACCAGGTTTCGGGGACAACAGAAAGAACATCTTGGGCGACATCGCCATCTTGTCCAACGGTACCGTTTTCACCGAGGAGTTGGACTTGAAGCCGGAAAATGCCACCATTGAGTTGTTGGGTAAGGCCGGCTCCATCACCGTCACCAAGGAGGACACCGTTGTCTTGAACGGTGAGGGTTCCAAAGACAGCATCTCGCAACGTTGTGAGCAAATCAGAGGTGTCATGGAAGACAGTGCCACCTCCGAGTACGAGAAGGAGAAATTGCAAGAGAGATTGGCCAAGTTGTCTGGAGGTGTAGCTGTTATCAGAGTCGGAGGTTCCTCTGAGGTTGAAGTTGGAGAGAAGAAGGACAGATACGATGATGCCTTGAACGCCACAAGAGCTGCCGTCGAGGAAGGTATCTTGCCAGGAGGTGGTACTGCTTTGTTGAAGGCCTCCAAGACCTTGGAAGGCTTGGAGGTTGACAACTTTGACCAGAAGTTGGGTGTCCAGATCATCAAGAACGCCATCACCAAGCCAGCCAAGAGAATCATTGACAATGCCGGCGAAGAAGGTGCTGTTGTCGTTGGAAAGCTTCTCGACAACTACAGTGGTGAGTTCAACAAGGGTTACGACTCCTCCAAGGGCGAGTACGTTGACATGTTGGAGGCCGGTATCATCGACCCATTCAAGGTTGTCAGATCCGGTTTGGTAGACGCCTCCGGAGTTGCTTCCTTGTTGGCCACCACCGAGTGTGCCATTGTCGATGCTCCTCAGCCAAAGGGCCCTGCTGCTGCTGCCCCACCAATGGGTGGTATGGGAGGAATGGGTGGAATGATGTAGAGTCGGACTGCCGTTGAATGATATATTTGTGTAACGTAGTTTTATCCTGTAAATAGATAAATACAAGAAAAGGTTGAATGAGATGTAGAGGGGAGGTGATAATTGGGGAAAGGAAGAAGAGATGGAGCAGAGAAGAAGAGATGGAGTGAAGAGGTAAAACTGGAGAAAAAAAATCAAAGTGAAAATTAATTCAAAGTGAAAAATTAAAGAGTGAAAAATTAAAGAGTGAAATATTGAAGAGGGAAAAATTGAAGAGTTAAAGTGTGGAAACATGAAAAAGTCGGTAAAAACTTAAAGTGTGAAAAATGGAGAAGCAGAGTTGGAGAAAGTGAGAAGTGAGAAGTGAAGAAAGAAGGAATCGGTTGGTGGCCTGTGGGAGAATAACTGCAGCAAAGAATGCAAAAATGGGCAAAATAGTACCTAAACAGCAATCACACTAATACACTATTTACTCCAGTATCCATTATTTACTCTCCCATCCATTAGTCACTCTCCCATCCACTCCCCATCCACTCCCCATCCACTCCACCACTCACTCCACCCCATCGCCTGCACAGTGAAAAATTTACAAAATGCACGGGTATTAATTATTTCCTAGATGCATTTTCATTTTCACCCGCAAGCCGAAATTTTCATTCAGCCATAATTTTTCTGTGGCCATTAGCATCGATAGACACTAATTGACAAGAGAAACAGTAAAATATCAGTGAAGATGCATGTTTTGGTAAGTGGGAAGTACTCGCACGACCTAGTGGTCCCCTAGAAGCAGATCCATACTAACATCCACCAACAGTTAACCAACGACGACGGTCCTCCAAACTTATTGACCTCTCCATACGTCAAGTTCTTGACGGATGAGATCACCAAGAGTACCGACTGGGAGTTATCGATCGTTGTGCCAAACCAGCAGAGATCGTGGATCGGCAAGGCCCATTTCGCGGGCAAGGACTTGCACGCACAGTACATCTACGCTTCGAAGGGCAAGCCTTTGGACATGAACTATCAAGGTCCGTTCCCCAACGCGGTCAAAGAGTTGCAAGACGATGCCAATTTGCAAGAGTGGGTCTTGGTAGACGGCACCCCGCTGTCCTGCACAGATATCGGGGTCCATCACGTTTATAGCGACGATAAACCACCTGTAGACTTGGTAATAAGCGGACCTAACTACGGCCGCAACTCCTCTGGTGTCTATATCATGGCCAGTGGTACTGTAGGAGCAGCAATGGAAGGTGCCTTGACGGGCAAGAGGGCCATCGGATTGTCGTATCTGTTCGACACCAGAGACATCGACGAGCCCGTGTTGAAAAAGGCCTCGGAGATCGCAGTCAAGGTGATCAAGCACTTGTACAAGAACTGGGACTCCAACGCCGACTTGTATTCCATCAACATCCCATTGAAGAAGAACTTGTTGTCCGGCGACTACAAGGTGTTGTATGCGCCAATCTTGGAGAACCGTTGGGGGTCGATTTTCAAGAAAGAGTCGTCGAAGCCGAAACTGGCACATCTGGACTCGGAGATTGTGGATCAGTCGATAGTCAACGAGGAAGAGGAGGTGGTCTATAAGTGGGATCCGAACTTTGCCTCGACACACAAGTCTGTAATAGAGTCTACGCATGTCAATGACGGCAGAGTAATATACGAGGGCAACATCAGGTATGTACTAACAAGCTAGCTTCAATTCTCGACTCATCTACTAACAACCAATTCTAGTGTGACTCCAATGAAGGCCATTTTCAAAGGCGTCGATACCATCAGTGGTGAAATCAAGTTGGAAGAGTAAGTGTCTTTGTCCTTTCTATGTCTTTGTCTTTGTCTTTCGATTCTTTTATGTCTTCTTGTTATTCGAATCACTTTTCTTGGCTTTATAATTATAATATACTTCGAACTATGAGTATTAACCGTGACTAATATAGTGATATTACTGCAGACCAAAGCCCAAAGGTGGTTGCCTTGCAAATTCCAAAGTCCACCTACATCTACCCGGCATTAGTGGAGTCGATCTCCAAGTTTTTGAGCAACTTCAAAATCGTCGATAGCATTGACCTGGCAGGTGGAAAGACCAAAGTATTCCATTATGCCGACTACGAGGACTTGGATTTCGACAGGATCATGACGGACCACCACAACTACTTGGCCTGTTCGTATGTATACCGTAAAGCCTTGATCAGAAAGCACTATTTGTCGCACACCATCCACTCGTATGTCACCAAGCACCCAGACTCGGTTCTTGTCCGGGCGTTCCCAGTGACCTACCAGTTGGAGTTGGACTATGCCGAGTTCTTGGACGAGTCTTTGGACGACTGTTATGAGTTGCGGGACGACGTCGAGGCCAATAGTGACCGGAAATTGTGGATCTTGAAGCCGTCGATGAGCGACAAGGGCCAGGGGATCCGGATATTCTCGAACTTGGACCAGTTGCAAGAGATTTTCAATTCCTTTGAAGATGGGGCATTGAGCGACGACAGCGACGACGAACAGCTGGAGCAGCTGGAAACCGACCACAGTGCTTTCACCTCTTCACAGGGCCCTTCCAACGACGGCAACGGTGTCATTACGTCCCAATTGCGTCACTTTATAGTGCAAGAGTATGTATCGAATCCCCTTCTCTTGCCCGTCTATGGTGACAGAAAGTTCCACATCCGAAGCTATGTGGTGTGCAATGGTGCGTTGAAGGTGTACTTGTACGAAAAGATGTTGATGTTGTTCAGTAAAGAGAAGTATGTAGATCCGTTGGGTTCTGGCGAAGGCCTGGCTCTTGAAGAGGACGAGATATTGTCTCTTGCAGGCCATCTCACCAACACCTGTTTGCAAGAGGAGATCGTGTCGGAGAACGTGGCCGATACCGAGAAAACTGTAGTTGAGTTCTGGTCCTCGGAAATCTCAAAGCCAAAGAAAGACCTACTTTTTACCAATTTGAAAGAGATCTTGAAAGAGTTGTTCACGGCAGCCACGTCTGTAGACAAATTCAACTTCCAGCCCTTGGACAATGCGTTTGAAATCTACGGGATCGACTTCTTGGTGGACTCGGAGTACAATGCAACGTTGTTGGAGGTGAATGCGTACCCAGACTTCAAGCAGACCGGTGAGGATTTGAAGGGTTTGATCTACGGGTTGTTTGATGGGGTCGTTGAGAACTGTGTGAAACCGTTTTTTGAGCAAACAGCGGGCGAGGGCCATCCACTTTTGCATCCAGTATTGGATTTACAGGCCAATGGATACACTTAGGCATTACACTTATTTTCAGATAGGTGCATTTGACTCAAATAAGTAGACTTAACTTCAGGTATATACGATTGATACACTTAGACTGTATACACTTAGACTGTATACACTTAGAAATCGTTACGCTGAACTCAATCAAATACACCTAACTCAATTAAATACACTTAAACTCATACAACCCTATAGTTAATATGATGTTTTACAGAATCTAGTGACTCTTACAAGATATACTGACGTTAATATAAATGTTTTACAGCAAATCTAGTCTTACAAGAGTGGATATAGTTGATATAACGTTCGCATCACTGAAATATAGTCAATATAACTTTTACAGCACTTCGATATAATCAAGATTAGGTTTACCGCACTTAAATATAGTTTGATGTTTTACAGAATTCTAGTATACCTACACATTCGCCATTGCATTTTCCATTGCACTCACCTGCTCTTGCAATGCCCTAACTATCACTCGCCTCCTTGCTCGAATTGTCGTCCCCATTTTCCATCTTCAGCTCGTGGTCGTCCGAAAAATCGCCGTGCATCTCCTTGGCCCACTTGTAAATGTTCTGTTTGAACTTATCGACCCGGACACACCCGTTTCTGATCTTGGTCAAGCACCGGATGAACTCCTGGTTCCTTTGCAACGTGATCTGCGTCAACAGCCTCAGGTCTTCCAACTCCAACGGGTCCAACGTCTCAATCGACTTGTTCTGCTTGAAGTTCGGCAACTGGAAAAAAGGGTCTGTGATCTTCAAATTGTCCTTGGATCTCGTCTGGATCTTGTGCTGGGACTCGTCCTCTTCCTTCGTGTCGTCTGCCGTGGCAGAGTCCGCGTCCCCAGTGTCGTCGTCCTTGAACAACTCGGTAGGGTTGTCGATGATGGACAGATTCAAGTCTTTCAACGACAACTTGTGGTCGTAGTCGGGCAAATTGATGTTGTCCGGGGTCAAGTCATGGTGCTCGTCGCCGAGGAAGATGTTCATCAACTTGGTCAACTCAATAACGTTGTTTTGCTCGGCCTCGATCATCTCCAGCGTGTCGTAGGCCAATTTCAACAAGTGGTTGCCCTTCTTGTCCGGGTTGAAAACGTTCTTGATCGAGTCCCGCGATATTATATCGGACGGATGTTGGATGGGCAGCAATATCTCTGTCAAGTTGATCGACAACAACGGATTATCATGATCAAAATCTTGATCCTCGTCATCGCTCTCGTCTTTTTTACTCAATTTTCTTCTCTTGGCCTTTTCATAAACTTCCTCTTCATCCACTATCAACTTGTCATCGTCCTCCGATATTTGCACTTGTAATTTGGAAGGGTACGATCTTAAATGGGACACTGTCAACGACTCGTCCGAATACAACTTGTTTCCTCGATTACTCATGGACTCTGTATATGCACTGTTGAACGGTGTATTCATTTCGATGCCTTCCGAGTAGGAGTACTGGAATTTCCTCTTGAAGACCTGTGGTGCTTTGTCTTTTAGCAATTTTTGTTTTAATTCGATTATGTGGTCGACGGTGGTTGTATCTGTCATGATTGGCGATGGTGTCGGGGTGGACAACTGCTTGATGGCACTGGGATTGGCTTGTTCTTGGTGTATATGGCGGTTAGAGAAAAGTTGCACAGATTAGAGAAAAAAATTAGATAAAAAGTGAGGCAGGGGCAGAGAGAGAAAGGGCATAGAAGGGCAGAACGAGTAGAGCAGAAAGGAGAGTGGGAATTAGAGACAGGAGTAGACAGGAGTAGACAGGAGTAGACCACATGGCTGGAAAAGAGCACTGGATGTTGGGTATAGATTGATGACTAGAGCAAACGTTGGACAGTATGTAGAGCCTTGACGTGAAGAAAGTTGAGAAAATGGTGAGAAAGTAGCGAGAAATAGTGAAAAAAAGGCACCGGGATGAAAACTGGAAACTGGGCACTGGAAGAAAAATTCAGTGAGGAAGCGAAGAAGTGAAAAGAAAGAGAAAAGCATTTATTGTGGTATAGGGTTACTATAAAATAAAATAAAATAAATAGAAATGAACTCTGGTGGTACTGTTGTCAAACAACGTAAAATAATATAAAATGGAATAAAACAAAACAAAGAGATAAGAATTCTGGCAACATAAAATAAAATAAAATAAAATAAAATAAAATAAAACAAATAGAAATGAACTCTGGTGGTACTGTTATCAAACAACATAGAATAATATAAAATGGAATAAAATAAAATAAATCAATCGAAGTTCATACAATAGTCTTGTAAACTGTAAAAATATAAAAGAGTGTGTTTGATTGTGGTTTCAAATCAATAAAACGAAGAGTAAGAATGGATACATAATCTTTGAAGTCATATGACTCAATGATTGAGCTCCACCCTCATAGATACTAGCAACTGTTGTGTTTTCAGGTGATGTTCCAGCTTTACTCAGCGAAGCTTTGCTTCCGCTAGGGGTTGAGCCAACAGTGACGGTTGAGGTTGCAGCAAAGGTAGAGTTTTCAATGATTACAGCAACGGAACCACCAGCCGAAGTAGTGTAAGTGGCCTCTTTACACTTGTGACAAGGTTTGTAAATGGTGACAGTGTCACATCCGACAGTTGAGGTAGCAGTGATGGCTGGGTTTTGAACAATCACAGACACAGTACCTCCACAAGTTGTAGTGAAAATAGTGGCGGCACCTTTGTCACAAGGCTCGTAAACAGTTACAGTTACAGGCAGAGCTTTGGTAGGAGTCAAGACTTCGTAGACCGAACCCGTTCCATCTGGATTTGGAACGAGAGTGGTAACCGTGCTAGCACCAGTCCAAGGAGTGGTGATGGTCGAAATCGGAGTCTTGACTTCGTAAACTGAACCAGTACCAGTTGGATTGGAAACGAGAGTGGTAACAGTGCTGGAACCAGTCCATGGAGTGGTGACGGTTGAGTAAGGAGTCTTGACCTCGTAAATAGAACCGGAACCCGTTGGATTGGAAATGAGAGTGGTAACAGTATTAGCTCCTGTCCAAGGAGTGGTGATGGTCGAAATCGGAGTCTTGACTTCGTAAACTGAACCAGTACCAGTTGGATTGGAAACGAGAGTGGTAACAGTGCTGGAACCAGTCCATGGAGTGGTGACGGTTGAGTAAGGAGTCTTGACCTCGTAAATAGAACCAGTACCAGTTGGATTGGAAACGAGAGTGGTAACAGTGCTAGCACCAGTCCAAGGAGTGGTGATGGTTGAATATGGAGTCAAATGTTCAATATATGGGATACCATTCGTGGTGAAGGTCGTTACAGAATCAGTAGAGCCAGTCCATGGGAGGGTAGTTTCAACAGTTGTTGGTGGGGCTGGTGTGAAATGTTCGACCACAGGAGTTCCATTGGTGGTGAAAGTTGTAACAGATGTAGTGGAACCAGTCCATGGAACAGTGCTTTGAATGGTTGACGGTGGAACAAGTGTTTCAACATACGGAGTGTTGTTACTGATGAAAGTAGTTACACTAGTGTATGATTTAGTCCAGGTGCTGACGGTAGTGTGAGTTGGAACTGGAGAGCTTGGGACCTCGATTATCTGTGTCACACCACCATCTGGACCGGTGACAATAGTAGTACTTGTGTAACTGTTAGCCCAGGTAGTAGTAGTTCTAGCGGAAGAAGGAGGCACTTCAATGATCTGTGTCACATCACCATCTGGACCGGTGACAGTAGTAGTACTTGTGTAACTATTAGTCCATGTACTAGTAGTTCTAGCGGAAGATGGTGGAACCTCAACGATCTGTGTCACATCGCCATCTGGACCTGTGACAGTAGTAGTACTTGTGTAACTATTAGTCCATGTACTAGTAGTTCTAGCGGAAGATGGTGGAACCTCAACTATCTGTGTCACATCACCATCTGGACCGGTGACAGTAGTAGTACTGGTGTAACTGTTAGTCCAGGTAGTAGTAGTTCTAGCGGAAGAAGGAGGAACTTCAATGATTTCTGTTGGAGATCCGTTTGGACCAGTAACAGTGGTAGTACTTGTGAAACTCTTGCTCCATGTACTAGTAGTTTTGAAAGTTGAAGGAACGGAAGAACCTGGTACTGAAGAAGGAGGAACTTCAATGATTTCAGTTGGAGTGCCGTTTGGACCGGTGACAGTAGTAGTACTTGTGTAACTATTAGTCCATGTACTAGTAGTTCTAGCGGAAGATGGTGGAACCTCAACGATCTGTGTCACATCGCCATCTGGACCTGTGACAGTAGTAGTACTTGTGTAACTATTAGTCCATGTACTAGTAGTTCTAGCGGAAGATGGTGGAACCTCAACGATCTGTGTCACATCACCATCTGGACCTGTGACAGTAGTAGTACTTGTGTAACTATTAGTCCATGTACTAGTAGTTCTAGCGGAAGATGGTGGAACCTCAACGATCTGTGTCACATCACCATCTGGACCGGTTACAGTAGTAGTACTGGTGTAACTGTTAGTCCAGGTAGTAGTAGTTCTAGCGGAAGAAGGAGGAACTTCAATGATTTCTGTTGGAGATCCGTTTGGACCAGTAACAGTGGTAGTACTTGTGAAACTCTTGCTCCATGTACTAGTAGTTTTGAAAGTTGAAGGAACGGAAGAACCTGGTACTGAAGAAGGAGGAACTTCAATAATTTCAGTTGGAGCGCCGTTTGGACCAGTAACAGTGGTAGTACTTGTGAAACTCTTGCTCCATGTACTAGTAGTTTTGAAAGTTGAAGGAACGGAAGAACCTGGTACTGAAGAAGGAGGAACTTCAATGATTTCGGTTGGAGATCCGTTTGGACCAGTAACAGTGGTAGTACTTGTGAAACTCTTGCTCCATGTACTAGTAGTTTTGAAAGTTGAAGGAACGGAAGAACTTGGTACTGAAGCTGGGGGAACAAAGGTTTCAACATATGGGGTGTTGTTACTGGTGAAAGTTGACACTGTGGTGTATGGCTTGGACCAGGTGCTGATAGTAGTTATAGTTGGGGTTGTACTATTTTGAGGAGCGCCGGGAACAAATGTTTCAACATATGGAGTATGGTCACTGATAAATGTAGTGACAGAAGTTCCAGACTTAGACCATGTGCTGACAGTAGTTATAGTTCCAACAGAAGTTGGGGTGGTAGCGGGAACAAACGTTTCAACGTATGGTGTGTTGTTACTGGTGAATGTAGAAACAATCGTGTATGGCTTCGTCCAGGTGCTCACAGTTGTGATAGTTGAAATCGAAGAGCTTGGAACAAATGTTTCAACATATGGAGTACTGTTACTGGTGAATGTAGAAACAGTCGTGTATGGCTTCGTCCAGGTGCTCACAGTTGTGATAGTTGAAATTGAAGAGCTTGGAACAAATGTTTCAACATATGGAGTACTGTTACTAGTGAACGTACTAACGGTGGTATATGGTTTACTCCAAGTACTTACTGTTGTAACCGTGGACCATGGAGTTTCGATTTCCACCAATGAGCCACTTCCAGTTGGGTTTGAGATGGTAGTTGTACTAGTACCACTTCCTGTCCATGGGATAGTGGTTGTGGAAAGAGGAGTCTCTACTTCGATCAATTCACTACTTCCACTTGTTATAGTGGTTGTGGTTGTTCCATTACCAGTCCATGGAACAGTCGTTCTTGGAATTGGAGTGTTTACCTCTACCACAGAACCATTTCCACTTGGGTTTGGAATAGTTGTGGTGTACGTGGTTGTACCTGTCCAAGGAGTGGTAAATGTGGAAAATGGTGTCTCGACTTCTATTATTTCACTACTTCCGCTGTAGATGGTTGTCGTTGTTGTTCCACTACCAGTCCATGGAATCGTAGTAGTGGTGGTTGTTGCAATACAGGTATCACCTGTTGAAAGTTGAAAAATATAATCACTCCAATCATCCTCAATTGTTGTTCCCGAGGGTGTCTTTATTGCAAAGTGTAATTTACCTCCCAGCCTGATATCTATGTACGTTATTCTCATGGGGTAGTATTCACCCTTTTGTAGTTCGATGGTTTGTTGTTTTGTACCCTGGGTATAAAAAGAATATAATAAGTATTTGGTCTCTGTTGCTAAAGATTGATTACAACATTCAAATCCGTTTCCAATCCAAACCATTGCTGAATCATCTGTCTTTCTAAGTGAAGCTGTGTATGTTCCGGTCTCTGGTGCTTTGAAGTAACCGGTCAACTCCATTGAGAAGTTCGTGACATAGACCTCTTGTCCGTAAATAATACCTTTCAGAAGATTTGTTTTTGTGTGGAATTCGAAATTTATATTTGTAACATTAGAAGCTGTATTAGTTATCTTTTGCTTTTGGTAACCTGTAGCCAAGTATGCGAGACGGATTGTGTCGGCGTAATCTCCATTTCTGTATTTGTAGAACTTGACGTTGAATCCATCGGCAACTGGGTTGCCATGTATATCACATGAATCAGCAGCAAAAACTTGAACAGCCAATAAGCTTGAAATACAAAGTATTAGAACTCTGAAGATTGTTGTCATATTGCGGTGATTTTATTGAGAGATATTTTCGGTTATTGAACGAGGAAATAAGGGACTTCTTATAGAGATTCTACTCAAATCTATAGATCACTGAGTCCTGTTAAGTTTCGATCCTACTATTTCAAAAGCCTCCTTGTTTCTGTTCTTTCGAGGTGTGTGTTGATTGTAATTTTAACATGACGGGCACCTATTTTGGCCAGCACAAGCTATAATCTCAAATCACCGAATTCTAGAATAAGAACTTCCTAAAAAAAGACGCTTCATAATCGAACACTCCCTACGTTTCTTCTACAGGTACTATTGAATTTTCAACCAGTAATGTTTGTTTTTGTCAGTAATAATACACAAAATCTCTTCACAGTAACTAATTTTCAAAATGGCATTTCCCCTTTCAAGAGAAAGTTTAATTCACAAAAGAAAAGTTCTTGTTTGAGGCAAACTGTTGATTTCCAAATCTTCCATTTAATCGGAGTCACAAATGTTAGATCTCGATTTTCTCAAGCTTGAAAGGCCCGAAAGGTTTTTAACAGCTCAAAAACAAATCATGCTTTTTCAGAACTCTTCACCCTCTTGAAATCTCTTTCGGCAGGAGAAATTACATATCTTTCAACTCAAAGAACAAAAGAGGATTAAAGTGACTTTTATTCTTCCTCCGGAACTTCTAAATCTAGTTCTAGGCTTTGGAATTTTGGCTTTAGGCTCATAGATGCTGTGAAGACCAGAAAGGAAAACATAAATCAAGTCTCCTGTTCGATTGAAAGTGGAATTTTGAAGTTTGTCCATTTTATACTTAATCTTACTTCTAAATTAAGAATTCTCAGATTGAACCTACAATTGGAAAGTGAAATCATCCTAATTCTGCTCAAGATCGCATATCATTTTATAGAAAATATCTGGATTAGTCAACAAACAAATAAATGGTCGGTTATCATTCTAAAGAAACAAATTGCGGCGTTTCCCAGAATCACAAAGGTATTTCGAAGATCCCAAAAAGAAAAACTTGAGGCTTTTGTAATTTCCCCGAGAACTTATTTCAATACCTATTAAAAAAAAATTGATGATCTCGGAGTTCTTTGAAATGACAAAAGGCATTTTGGGTGTTCAATTTGGTAGTTTTGGAAAACGAAAATCCGTGAAGAGTTTCCAAAAGGAGGTCAGTCGCATCAGTATGAATTGATTAATTTTTTTTGGGAGATAAAGCAATAGAAAAAACAAGCAATGGAAGCAATGTCTCAAAGCAATAACAAAAACTGGCGAGTAGTATCCCTAGTTGGTAAGCTATAGAATTCCGAATGAGCCAACAGGGTTATTCTCGGCACCAGTATCTAGAAGGATTTGAGAAGCAAAATGTCATTGGTTGTATCACCCGCTGCCACAAAGTTAATAAAGGGATGAAAAGGGGAAATTTTATTTACTAAATGCGTTTTTTACTGCAGAAGATTTGAAAAAAAACCTCCTTTGAGGAAGGTGACTGAACAGTTGGGGCAGAAAATCAATTCAGGTTTCCATATGCGGCTCAATGTGCTTGAGTTCATCTGAAGAAGGATAGAAATGCGCCTGTTTTTGGAATGAATTCGCGTTGCCTCGCCTAAAAAAATAATAATAATTGCTTATTTCGATAAAGCAACTTGAATCGGAAAGTAATAATAAAATCACCTGCATAGTTTTATTTCCAAGGAAATGATGCGCAGTTATCGTAATGTTTGTATTCGGTGTTTTTAATATGGAGGATACTTTGAGTGGATATCCGTTTTTTATGACCATTCTCTCTGAAACCTGACCTATTTGAAATATGGAAATCTCTGTCACTTACCCTCAAGATAGACAGTAGTCGTAAATGAATGTTGTGAATGCTATTGTTCCAATATGATCAACTCATGGGAATTTACTTGTCTTTAACCCAACCTATCATACTTTTGAGAATGTGAAGCAAAAACGGGGGCTGAACGTACCCTCGCAAATGCATATCCTAGGATCTAAAATTTTTTTCCTGCATATTTGGTATCAGGCTCAAACATCTAGGTATTCTAGGTATGGGTGCTTTCAGAGTTAATTTTATCCTTCAGACAGCGGATCTCTTTTAAGGCTCTTAACTTGGTAATAGAGAGAGTCATTTTTTTTTCGGTTCAGCTTGCATTTAGGATATAACAGCTCTTCTTATCTAAGACATTGGATGTGAGACAAAAATTTTCAAATTCATTATATTATTATGATGACTTGAGTTTCTAGGATGTGCAATTCTAAGAATTTCTCAGGCCATGCTTGTTGTCTAATCGTCCTACTCATTTAAATGCCTCAGATGAAAGATAAGTATGCGATGCAAGATTTTCAAAAAAATCTCCACTCCCCCTTTGTAATCCCTTTTGATAACGGAGACGAATAAGAAGATAGCTATCTGTTGAAAGTGGAGAGGACCAAATGATATACCTCGAGAAAATCTGAGACTAACAACACTTAAGAAGTTTATCAGTATCTCGCTTTCTTTTGTGAGATTTTCATAGATAGAATATCTTGTTGGAAAGGTTTGAGAAGATCATCAAAACAGAGTTACATGTTATCGTTATCTCTATTTTTCAACCCACTTGAAAATTGTTCTACTTCTGCATGTACAGAAAATGGAATAAAAATGTATAAACCCTTCAATGCAATGAAATCAAAATTATGAATCAAAGGCAGAGCCAAAGACCAATCCCAAGTCTGAGCCAAAGATTGAGCCAATCCAAAGACTAATCCGAAGCCAAGACGAAGCTAAAGCCTATCGCCCAGCTACACTGTCATATCTCACTACAACACTGATACTGATACGACGAATTGACATTCCACGCACTACCTAGTAGTTGCAACGAAAATGTAAGGAAAATGTAAAAACAGGACAAAAAAAAGTGAAAGTGCTTCAGGTTTTCAACAAGTTTTTTTTACCATTTAAGGAGACAGCGTTATAGAACTACATTGAAGTAGACCTTAGCAAGAGGAACCATTATGAGACTGTTCAGAAATATTATTTGGACAGATTTGAAAGAGACGTTCCATTTGTCACAACCTTCTGCTTCTTCAAGCAGATCTTCTGTAGACGTTATCAGCGATGAATCATTTATAAACGAGATGTCTCAATTCAAATTCTTGTTCGAAGTTACTAAATATTGGTCAGAACTTGCTCACTACTTTTTCACTTACTACTTTTTCACTTACTACTTTTTCACTTACTACTTTTTCACTTACTTCTTTTTCACTTACTACTTCTCACTTCTTTTTTACTTACTATTTGTCACTGATTTTTTACTCACCACTGGCAATTACTCGCTTATCCACTATTTCTACTCGCCCACTACTTACTTACTACCTCCTGTGCTTACTACTGCGCTTTCTACTATGCTTTCACTAAGCTTGACCTTTCCACTTTCACTACGCTTCACTTCCCTTTACGCTTCACTTCCCTTCACGCTTCACTTTCCTTGCACTACCCTGCACTACCCTGCACCCTCGCACGACCTTCCGCTCGCGTCACAAAACGCGTTTTTCTTTTTTTCAATTCCAAAATCGTTTTCTTTTATTTCTTCAATAACTCAATTAAACATCCACCACACCAGTAAAGGACATCCCTATCAAATAATACCACCAATCAAATAAAACACAATGTTAGAAGGAAAATTCGATGAATCCTCATTGATGAAAAGAGTAAGGCACCATTTTACCAGTTTTCAACAGACCCATCAAATACTAACACCACCTTCCTCCCCCACCAACTTTAGATCGTTGATTCTATCAAAGACTCCGTCAAATTATGTAACTTCAACTGTACCGAACACGGTATCACGGTGCAAGCCGTCGACGACTCCAGAGTCTTGTTGATCTCGTTGTTGATTGGAGAACAATCGTTCGCCGAGTACAGATGTGACAGAAATATCACCTTGGGTATCGATTTGGAGTCGTTTAATAAGATCATCAAGAACGGTAACACAACAGACTACCTCACGTTGATTGCCGAGGACTCTCCAGACAACATCTTGGTGTTGTTCGAAGACAAAAAGAAAGACCGTGTCTCGGAATATAGCTTGAAATTGATGGATCTCGACTCGGATTTCTTGAAAATCGACGAGATGGAATTCGATGCCACCATAACCATGCCATCTGGAGAGTTTGCCAAGATCACAAGGGACTTGAAAACGTTGAGTGAGTCCTTGCAAATCGTAGTCACCAAGGAAAACGTCAAATTCAACAGTGATGGTGACTTTGGTACCGGTAACGTAGTATTGAAAGGCTACGTCGACATGGACAAGCCTACGGAGAGTATCAAAATTGACATGGCCAAGCCTATCAACTTGACCTTCGGAGCTAAGTATATCAGTGACATCATCAAGGCCACTGCATTGAGCGAGACCGTCACAATAAAATTGGCCGACAAGGCTCCTGCTTTGTTCGAATATAAGTTGCCTTCTGGTTACTTGAGATACTACTTGGCTCCAAAGTTCGACGATGAGGAGTGAGCGAGAGGAGAGAGAGGCTTGATTGTTATATAATAAGAAATACATAATAAAGTACACCGAATGATTTGTAGTGCAGTGTTCTACACTCTCGATAGAAAAATTATTACTACTGGCACTATTATCGACACTATCGACTATCGACTGCCGACACTATAAACCTTAACGATAAACCTTATCTATATAGTGAAAAGTGAAAAAAAAAAAAAATGAAAAATGAAATTTGAAATGCGGAGAAACTGGCAAGGTGAGAAGGATTAGAAGAGACTGAAACACGGTGGACATGCTATAATGTGATGTAATGAGCTGTAATGTGATGTAATGTGATATGATACACTGTAATGAGCTGTAAAGTGATATAATATGCTATTATATATGCTATACCATGCTATCACACGCTATAATGTGCTATAATGTGCTATAATGTGCTATAATGTGCTACAATATGCTATAACGTGCTATAATGTGCTACAATATGCTATAGATGCTCTAACACACTCTAACACGCTATATGCTATACTCTAATACCTCTTATGGCCTCTCCATGTACTTTGGCTTGTAAATCCAGCTATTCCCCACCAACTTCTTGCCGAACTTGTCTGCAAATCTGTACCAACACGCACTCCTATGCATGTTCTTCTTCCGATGAGGCCCCTTGGTGGACCAGATATTTCCCAGCTCGAGCATCAGCTCCACAGACCCCAAGCTCGCGGACTTCTCGATGAACTGGATCCCGTAGTTCTCGTCCTTGTCCACGCCGAGGCCCACCATATACAGCTTGCCGATCTCCAACATCGTCGAGGCCAACGGCTCCTGCAGCGTCTTCGGGATCTGCGACTCCGCGAGCTCAAAGGGGTCGATCTCGAACTTGTATGTGCGGATCAAGTCGATGTCCGCAGCCCGGCAGAGCCAGAGAAACGACTGCCGGTCGTCCTTCTTGACTCCGTAGCCGTACCGCAAGGACAACCCGTAAAGCAACATGGCCTCCTTGTTGCCCTGCTCCGCGGCGAGTTGCAACTGGTACGACAGCTCCTGCGGCTGGTTCTCCTGCTTCAATTTCAAGGCCAAGGCCACCCGCGTCTCCGGGGGCACCTCGTCGGGCTTGGCAAAGATCAACTTGGTGTCCAATTTCGACGCTACCGGTGTCGAGGGTGTCCGTTTCAACGTCTGCTGCAGTTTTGGCGACGGCGTGGAGTTCGTGGAGGCACTGGTCAGCGGGGATGCCGCAGACTGCACGTTTTTCCCGCTGGAAGTGGCCTGTTGCAGCGGCAGCTGCTGTCTCTGCGGGGTCTTGAGAATGTTTATCGGGTTGGAGTGCGAGTGTGTGTGCCGCGGCCGCTCCTTGGAGAACGGGGACCCGCCTCGCCGTTGCGGGGACACGATCTCGAACTGGTCCGAGAAGTCCTTGGCGAATTTCCGCATGGGGAGCGCAAACGGCGACGATCTGGACGAGGCCGGGCTGGGCGAGGCGAGCTGCGCCAGCCGCGGGAACGACTTCTGCTGGTGCTTCAAGTTCGGCGACGACATGGGGGACAGGTTCGGGGTGCGGAGCACGTTCTGCTGCTGCTGCTGCTGCTGCTGCTGGGGCTGCGGATTGGCGTGGGCAGCAGGTGCCTTTGGCGGTTTATGGGGTACTGGAGGCGGCAACGAGGCCAACTTCGGCGAGCCTGCACCGGATCCCGGCGACTCGAGTACCTCTGCGGACATTCTGGTGGCATGGCCCTGCTGGATCACCTGCCCGTTGCCGGCAGGGCGGCCAAAAGTGACCTCGCTCGGTCTCGAAGGCTGTGATTTTTGAAAGCGGTGCTGGAGCGAGGGGAACTTCACCAGCGGGGCGTAGTTCAGCGACCGCTTCTGCTGCTGCAACGTTGTTGCGCCGCTGGCAGGGATCCGGAGGCTCTGGTACTGATTTACATGGGTGGCCGCAGGGGTGAGCAAGTGTCTGTCGGGCAAGATGTTGGTTGGAATGGGTTTCTCGTGCGATTTGGAGGTGCTGGTCAAGGTGGATGCGCTGCTGCTGTCGGAGCTGCCCGTGCCTATTATCGCACCGAGGTCTGTGAAGGTGGTCCAGTCAATGCCCACCTCGTCGTCGTTCAAGCCAAGGTGGTCCAACAACCTCCCCGTGGTGGCGGACGACTCCACGGAGATCATGCTGAACCGCCTCTCCAAGTTGTCGAGCAGGTCCAAGCCACTGCTGTCGGTGGACAACAACTGCTCGGTGATGTCGTTGTCCTCGGGTTCGTTGTCCTTGTCGTTGTCCTGTGCATTGCTGGCCTCGCTGCCGTCGCTGTCGCCGTCAAACCGCTGAGACTTGCTCTTTGGGTGCGAGATCATCTGGCTGTGGAAGCCTATCTCGTCTAGCGGTGAGCTTGGGAGCTGTCTGTTTTCTATGGCGAATTGCAATTTGTTGGGGCTGAGGAAGTCGTTGTGGAATGCGCTGGCGTCTTTGTCATGATTTGAATCATGGATGAGAAGATGGGAGGGTTTCATCGTATGTGGGGGAGTGTGTGGTGTGAATTGGTTCGTGTTTAATGGTATTATTTGTGTTAAGTGGTATTAAATGGTATTAAATGGTATTAGTGATGATATTTGGTGATATTTGGTGATATTTGGTGATATTTGGTGATATTTGGTGATATTTGGTGATATTTGGTGATATGTTTGATATTTGATGATATCTTTAGTTGTATTTTAGTATCAGTAATCTAGTAATGCTTCTAATAATACTCTTCACCCTACTTCGATGACTCTAAATGGTTTTTATCTCTTTCTAGTATCCCCAACTGTAACAATATCTCTCTCCTTCTATCTATCTCCACGTGTCAATTCGATGTCTTATCACTACGTGTTATCTCAAAGTGTATCTATAAGGCCACCTTTTATCTCTTGACATTAACTCACCCAATATATATTCGGCCAGATTCGAAAACTTGCTTCTCACGTCGGCGCCCAGGTTCGCTAGCTGATATATCCAATCGTATTTATAACCAGAACGCAAACTATCTCCTTACTAATACCAACTACTGGCCTGTTCTTTAGGGATCACAAAATAGTTCGTCAAAACAAAAGAGAAAAATGGAGACAAAAAATCAAAATACAAATAAAAAAATACGTGAGGCGAAGATCTTGAAGAAAAAATAAGTCCAGAGACAAAGGGCAGGAGGGCAAGACGGTGGACAAAAAGAAAACACTGAGCTGTAAAGATTAGTAGGTCTTGATCAGGTCTTAAAAAGGTGTGCCAAGGGTGGGCAAAGGAAAAAGGTCTCAAAAGAGGTCTTGGAAAGGGAATGTTTGGATAGTGCGAAGGGAAGGGGGAGAACAATGGTTGAAGGGAATTGAGAATTGAGACTTGGTTTGGACTTGAGGAATTTTGAAGGAAGAAGACGGAGGAGAACACTGTTTTTGAAAAGATCAAATAGTGTAAGATTTGTTTCGAAACCACAAGACAAACTCATGAGGTTTACGGTTTTACTTATTTATGGGCACAAAATATATACAACATAATAACCGGTAGCTAGTCAGATTGTACTAAAAATATCAACGCTTAAGTTGGAACTTAAAATCACTAACTCACTATTGAGAAACAAGTTAGGAACCAAAAAAAAGCCCCATGTTGTCCCCTCTTGTTGGTCGTATGACTAATTCAATTACTCATCTTGGATCAGCTGGAACCTTGTGTAGATAGTTCAATCGAGCTCCAATGCAGCGCAGGTTGAAACGTTTCCATCGAGGTATTTACTACTCCTTCTACAAATGGGCATGCATTAGTAGAACTAATCAACACGCTCGGCATACCCTACACACTTCACTCTTCCATATCTGTAAGGTTCAAATGCCTTGCCAACCAAGATCAACGGCCCTTTTCGCTTTTCTTAATTTTGTGGCCCTGCCTTTCTTTCTCTGGCGCGCGTTCCTGTGCCTTGCTTGAATGGTCCCGTGACTCAAATGCGGATCTCTCACCAGGCACAGAATTACTCTTGAATGGTTGTGTCGGTGGAGAAATTCGGTTCACCTTTGTTTTATTTACTTTTGTAATATTGAATAGCAATCTATGAATTGTTTTTGGGCATTCGTTTAGCGAGAGAATGGTTTATTGTGGACTTGGTGAATGGTGCCTACAAATTAATGTCCAATTGTTTTGTAAGAGACTGACAAATGCAAGTACCTACTAATCACCTACAAAGTACATTTGTAATGTCTAATTATCAATTAAAGCGTTAAAATTGTAGTCTATATAGTCCGAACCCCATCTATCAACTAGCCCAGCTCTTAAAACTACACCACGTGCGTTGTAGCCTTAGAATCGAACGGATTTGTAGAAGTAGAAACAGGAGTCAAGTCTGATGATAAAGAGGCAGGTCTCTCAAAGTTTCCCATATCTTCATGGCGTTTGTTTTGACGTCTTGATTTCGACAATTTCAACGACATGTCAATATTGAAACCTCCAGTCAAGAGGCTTTGCACCTCCTCCAACTCCAAACCAGTCAACTCGGGATAACAGAAATAGACAAAGAGAAGAGAAATAAAAGTTAACACGGCAAAGAGAATGAAAGTGCCCATTGGGGTGATGTTCTCCAACATGGTCAAGAAAGTAGACGAGATTACTAAGGAACCTGACCAATTAGTCAGAGTCAGGTATGAAGCACCGACTCCTCTCACCTTCTGAGGGAACAATTCACTCTGTTGCCATGGCACATTACCAATACCTACTGCATATCCAGATGCAAATAAGATCATACCGATAATGATCAAGATTCCCCACACGGAGACGCCGGATTTGTGGCCCTCTGGGAACACAGCTGAGCCACTTTCGAATTTGATTCCCATGTAATGGAACGAAATGGCACACAAGATCAACGAGCCCATCATGAGAGGCAAGCCGATCAACAAGATTCTACGACGCCCTACTCTATCGATTACTAAGAAGGCTACAGCAGTGAAGATAAAATTGGTTCCAGCGATGATGATCGACACTGCAGTGGAGTTGTTGAAACCAATGCTCTCAAAGATAGTCAGAGAGAAGTACATAAGCGCATTCCAACCGGTGAATTGTTGGATTCCTTGTAAACCACAGCCAATTACTAAAGCACGGAAATTCGATGGCACTCTATGGATCTCTTTAATACTGTTCCAAGTCTTCTGCAACACATTACCACCTTCTATTTCGCTGTTGATCAGGTACAACTCTTGCACTTTCAAGTCGATCAAACTGCGATCGGCGTCTTTGTAGATTCTTTGCAACACCTGCAGCGCCTCTTCCAACCGATTTTTCATAATAAGGAATCTTGGAGTGTCTGGCATGAAGTAGAACATCACCAATTGCAACACCGAAGGGATCAACGAGATACCCACGAGGATTCTCCAGCCGTTTTTCACGTGGTTGATACCAGCACCGATTCCGTAAGCTACCAATTGGCCTCCCGTGATCAGCAACACGTTGATCACCACCAATCTGCCTCTGAATTTGGTGGGCAGGAGCTCGGTGATGTACAATGGGGCGATCAACGAGCCGATTCCTACACCAAAACCCATGACAAAACGACCAGCGATCATTAGCCACAAGCCGTGGGCAGCACATTGCATGACGGCACCGACAATGAACAACAAGTTGGAGAAGCAAATGACAAGTTTGCGTCCAAAGACGTCGGCAAAGATGCCTGCACCTACAGAAGATATCAAAGCACCCAATGAGGTGGCAGAAGTGATGAACTCTTTATTGCCATAGCTCAATTTGTGACCCAAGTCGTCGCCTATCACCACCAAGGCAGAGGAAATGTACCCTGTATCGTAACCGAACATAAACCCTGAGATGGAGGCCAAGAAGGTCAACACTATCACGAGCATGGAAGGCTTCGAGTTTGATTCTTCAAACGTTATGGCCTCTGGGGCACTTGGTCCTGGGGCATTATAAGGTTTCCGCCCGTCGATTGAGGACGACTCCGTCGAGTTATTGGCATCGAACGGATTGGCTGTTTGTTGCGATGAGTTATCAAAGGCATAATGTGCCGAGGTCTTCCGACCTTTGGTGTCTTGGTTGGATACGAAGTCGGCTGCTTGGTAAGATTGGTATTCCATGTGTGTTGGTGAAGTGTAGTGTGAAGTGAAAAGAGTTTATTGGCAGTGTTTGTGCAGTGTTTATCAGCAGCGAAAAGAAAAATTCCTTCTCTTTGACACAAAGTCGTTTATCTTTTCTTGGGGTAAAATTGAGATGTGATTTTTTTTCTTGCTTCTATAAAATTATTTCAGGTATTATCTATACTGTGGTTATATAGATAATATGAGTAGCTAGTGATGGTGGGGTAATAGTGTGATGGTGATAATGTATGAGGTAATAGTGTGTTGCGGGGAATAAGTGATTGATATTTTTTAAAAAGTAATTGGTTGTGTTCGCAGTGTCTATATAATTTATTGTTCTAACTACAACTCCAAGTCCAACCCAACTTACTAGATTTCACTTCCCTTAAATATCGATCTCATCTACAAGCTCAACTCAATTGATCTTCCCCGAATTGGACTTAATGTACGTTCTTTTTCCAAATCATGGACTGAAAATGCGTTAAAGAAATTTCTAAGAAATTTTTTTCCCTCCCACCAACTGAGAGATTTTTTTATCGATCCTCGTGCATTGTTCGATCTTTTTTCTGATTGGTGAGAAGCCAATTAGGTCCAAGTCATGGTCTGAGCTTGCGTGGATAAAGAAGGGTGTAGAAGAAATTGTCTCCTTCTTGCGTTATTTTTTAAGCATATTTGTGTTTTCTGTTTACCAGATTTTTATTCAATAGAAGAAAAAAGTACTTTGCTATTCTTTATTTAACATATCATTGTTGAGGAAGAGCTCTTGCAGGTCTCCTAACAATTCTTCTGAGTTTATTTGGATCTCTTTCTCTTATTATCACCATAGGGATTGATAATTACCTAGTATATAATAACATAATTGTATCGACTTGCTAACAAATAGTGTAATCACATTAGTAATTATGGCTTGTACACACTTCCATTCAAATTGAATATATAATATATATTGCCTTCTACTTTATTCCATTATTAACTTCTAGCCGTGATACAAACTTACACTTAAGTGAAGTTTATCATCTATATCAGCTTATTTATTACTCGATCATTATTTACAGCTCTTTACAGCTCTTGTACGTTACCCTCAACAATAATTTCTAATCTACTCAATCATCTTCAATCCATCTTCACTATGTTGAGTTCAAATTATGTAATAACAATTGCAATGATAAACTTGCACTAACTTTTTATCAAATACCATAATACCTTAATTTGTAATCACCGATTAGTTATCTTACTTTCAAACCTTATTTAACCTATTTACCCCAAAACGTTCATCATGCGGTTCTTCTAATTCCCCTTATAATATCAGCCTTACCGATATCAGCCTTAGTAAGTCAATATTACTAAGACAAAGATTACACACTATGATTTTTTCCTTACAACTTACTAATCCGAGACCCTCAAAATTGATAATTTGCTCAGACCCGCATCTAATCATCCCTCCAGTTGATTGATATAAAGAGGGGTCAATCGACGGTGTTGGTTTGAGAATTAGGATTGAACAATATCAACAATATTAAAAATATCAAATAATATCAAATAATATCAAACGAAATCAAACAAACTCTATATTTCCAATATATAAATAATGTCGACTCCAAATTACAATTCCGTTTTGCTTAGCGAAGGTACCAAGGTTTTTTACAGAGAAGTAGGTAACCCATCCAATCCAAAACTTCTCTTATTACACGGATTTCCAAGCTCTTCAAGACAATTCAAAGATTTGATTCTCTTATTGAAAGACCGTTTCCATATCGTTGCCCCTGATTTACCAGGTTATGGTGCAACAGCTGTCGCCGATCCAGAGAAGTATCAATTCACTTTTGACACTTTAGCAAATACAATTGATGCTTTCTTGAATGCAATCAACTTTACAACTTTTGCAATGTACATTTTTGACTATGGTTCTCCAGTCGGTCTTAGAATTGCCTTGAAGCCAACCAAAAAGGTTACGGCTTTGATCACTCAAAATGGAAATGCCTACGAAGAAGGCTTCGGTCCTGTTTTTTGGCCTGCTTTGCGTCCAGTCTGGAAGTTGGCAGATCTGGGAAAACTAACTGACAAGACAAGTGAAACCTACCAAGAGACAACCAAACTTTTGAAAGGAGCTTTGAATGATCTCATTACTTACTCGTCTCAATATGAAGATGGAGAACCAAATAAACTGTTGCTCGACCCAGAACTTGGTTCGATCGACTATCACTTATTGATCAGCAAGCCTAATGCTGTTCAACAACAAGTGGACTTGATGATTGATTACAGGAACAACATCCCATTGTATCCACAATTCCAAGACTATTTGAAGAAGAGTAAAGTTCCAATATTGGCCATTTGGGGTAAAAACGATCCAATTTTTGTTCATGCAGGTGCTGAGGCTTTCAAGAGAGATAATCCTGAAACTACAAAGCTTGTTCCCATTGATGCGGGACATTTCGCCCTTAACTCTCATCCAGTTCAAATTTCTCAGGAGATCATAAAGTTCTTTGAAGAGAAACAGATCCATTGAGCTTCGTTATGGACTACAAGTCTTTTATTTTATTCCACCAACTTCTTAGTTAGTTGGGCTTATTGGCTTTATATGCCGCTAATGACTACTTTATTTGAATTAAGTCTGCTGACCAGTGCCAATTGACTCTATATTTATTTTAATTGTATTGAAACATCACGCCAACTGGCTCTATATTTATTTTAATTTCATTGGAACGTTACGCCATCGAGTATTATCACTTGGACTTCGTTTCGGCGTCGTTGATAACAGCCGGACTCCTAAACCTCATAAGAATAGCAAAATCGACCGACTCTACCATTAATACAAGCAAGATACGTCCGATCAACTCATCCCTTGGACGCCAGACTGTAGCGGAAGATAGGTCAATTGAAGGGTGAAAGGCTATAAAGAAACCGCCTATAACTCCAGTAGCAGTTAAGGCAAGTGGAAAATAGAATAACCACACGTTCAAGGTCTGAGATCTTCGAGGAGATCTCAAAGACAAGGATTTCAACAACTTGTTGGTCTTGTTAAATTGTAACACTTGGAAGAGATAGAGAAAGACTTTCAACACTCGCAGAATTCTCTGAAACTCGCTGAAGGTCAGGAGATACGCAAGTAACTTTAAAGACGGGGCAATGGCTACAGGGAGATAGTATTTGGAAACGAGAGGGTACTCTGCCTCTGGCAACACGGTGTAACCTTTCAGTAACAGTGTCATAAAGGTGTCTTCAGCTATTTGAGCTGCCAGAACCGTTATATCCCATATGTAATCCATCATCGAAGAAAGAGTTGACAAGTTCCAACTGTCAAAGGTGATACCGATTAGCGCAATTGCCGGGACAAAAACATGGGCAGCCACGAAGTACGAGAACATGAGTTTACTAAGATTATCCATCTTCGACTCTTTGCTTTGCGTCACAAAGACATACGCTAGCAGAAGACTTAGTAACACCCTGAAGATGTACTCTGAACGAAGTACTTTCGATTCACCGCCCAAGTTTCCTTCGTAATGAGGTGTTATAACGAGGTCGACATCTGGTTTTTCTTCGGCCAAGACACAGTAGGACAGAGTCTCGTCGATCTGGTCGAAGACCACGTGGTTGTTAGACAGTGTCAACACCTGTTTGTACACCCGGTCAGGGTCTTTGAACAACATCCATTCCTTCGGGAACCCGAGCTCCTCCGGGGTGCAAATCCCGGTCTCGACCCACTCGTCTGTGCATAAATACAGGTACAACTCCTCGTAGTTTATACCGGGATGGAAGTTGGTGCCCTTGGCAATGGTAACCGGCAACGAGATTTCTTCATTTTTTTCTCCGGCACTATGCACGGAGAGAATTAAACTTTGCTTCTTCAGCGATTGGAAAAACTGAAAGCATTGCAACGTGATTTGCGACGAGTCTGTAGTCGTGGCTGCGAAAACTATGCAACTGTGAACAACACAAGACAAGGTTAGAAGACTAAATTTCATTGTCACTCCCTTATACTTGATTCGAGAACAATTTCTTCGGTAAACAGCCCATTATTTCCACTATTATTTATACTGTTCCCATTCCAACTTTTCGGCTTTCGCATTTCTATTCATGCACGAGACAAGCCGCAGTCGGCTGCTGATTTAAGTTTGAGTTTGAATTTTTTCTCGGTCCTTACTATTGTGTGGCCGACATTGCAGGTGATTGATTGTATGGTGTGTCATCCTATTGTAGCGGGAAAGTTCGTGGCTTAGGGTTCTGTAGTGATGTTTATGCGTTTGGGAGATCCAAGATACACCGCGCAACTCTGTCTATGTCTTGTTAATATGGGTATAGAGGGTCGGAAAACTACTAAGGCTGTTCAGTTGATGCGGGACATTCCGTTCAAGCTATCATTGAGTTGAGATTTCTCAGGGGATCATCAAGTTCTTTGGAGAGAAAAAGATCAATTGAGCTTCGTTATTGACTGCAAGTTTATTAATTTATTCAACTAACTTTTTAGTAAGTTGAGTTTCTTGACTTTATATGCCACTGTTGATTACTTTATCTTGATTAATTTTGCTGAATTCTTGTGCCAATTGGCTCTATAGTTACTTTAATTCTCTTCAAACATTACGCCAACTGGCTCTATATTTATTTTAATATTATTGAAACGTCACGCCATCGAGTATTATCACTTGGATTTCGTTTCGGCGTCGTTGATAACAGCCGGACTCCTAAACCTCATAAGAATAGCAAAATCGACTGACTCTATCATTAATACGAGCAAGATACGTCCGATCATCTCATGCCTTGGACGCCAGACTGTAGTGGAAGATAGATCCAATGAAGGGACAAAGGCTATAAAGAGAGCCCATATAACTCCAGTAGCATTTAAGGCCAGTGTAAAATAGAAAAACCACACTTTCAAAGTCTGAGATCTTCGAGGAGATCTCAAAGACAAGGATTTCAACAACTTGTTGGTCTTGTAAATTTGTAACACTTGGAAGAGATAGAGAAAGACTTTCAACACTGGCAGAATTCTCTCAAACTCGCTGGAGGCCAGGAGATCCGAAAGTAACTTTAAAGACGGGACAACGGCTACAGGGAGATAGTATTTGGAAACGAGAGGGTACTCGGCCTCTGGCAACACGGTGTAGCCTCTCAGTAACAATGTCATAAATGTGTCCTCAGCCAGATAAGCTGCGGGAGCCGTTATATTCAATATGTTATCCATCATCGAAGAAAGAGTTGACAAGTTCCAACTGTCAAAGGTGATACCGATTAGCGCAATTGCCGGGACAAAAATATGAGCAGCTACGAAATACGAGAACATGAGTTTACTAAGATTATCCATCTTTGACTTTTTGCCTTGCCTCATATAGACATATGCCAACAGAAGACTTAGTAACACCCTGAAGATGTTCTCTAAACGGTCTAGTCTCTGTTCACCGTCCAAGTTTCCTTCGAAATGAGGTGTTATAACGAGGTCAACATCTGGTTTGTCTTCGGCCAAGACACAGTAGGACAGAGTCTCATCGATCTGGTCGAAGACTACGTGGTTGTTAGACAGTGTCAACACCTGTTTGTACACCAGGTCGGGGTCTTCGAACATCCATTCGTTCGGAAACCCGAGCTCCTCGGGGGCGCAAACCCCGATTTCGACCCACTCTTCTGTGCAGAATCTGCCATCCCAGTCCTCGTAGTTTGTGGTAAGAAAGTTGGTGCCCTTGGCAATGGTGACCGGCAACGAGATTTCTTCATTTGTTTCTCCGGCACTATGCAAGGTGAGCTCCAAACTTTGCCTTTGCAGCGATTGGAAGAACAAAAAGCATTTTAAGTCGAGTTCGAGATGGTCCTCTGTACTTGCTGCAAGAACTGCGCAACTATGAACAACACAAGATAGGGTTATAAGTTTAAGTTTCATGGTTACCGCCTTGCTCGATTGTCCTTACCTCGATAATCCTTACCTCGAGAACAATTTCTTCAGCAAAAAACCCTTTATTTCCATCGTTGATATTGTTTACATTCCAACTTTTCTGCTTTGGCTTTTTTGTTCATGCATGAACTAAGGGTTGTAGTTGGCTGATTTAAGTTTGGGTTTGAATTTTTTTCTTGGCGCTTACTATTGTGTGTCTGACATTGCATGTGATTGACTGTATGGTGTGTTATTCTATTGCAGCGGGAAAGATCGTGGCTTAGGGTTCTGTAGTGATTTTGGGAGATCCAAGTCTCGTTAATGTGGGGCATAGATGATCGAAGACTACAAAGGCTATTCAGTTGATGCGGGACATTCTGCTCAAGCTATCTTTATGTTGAGATTTCTCAGGGGATCAAAGACTTTGTTATATAATCTTTTGAGTATACTCTTTTGGCTATAGATCTATAGATTATTTATTGCACTAGCTACTCTAGTTATTTATCGAACTAATTATCTATTGCACCAGTAGAATATTGCAATAGTTATTCATTGCAATAGTTATTCATTGCAACAATTATTCATTGTAATAGTTATTCACTGCACCGGTATAAAACTATTTTACTTTCTCGGACTCTATACCACACCGCAATATAACTCCGTCTATTTCACCATTGCTTATATTTCCGTACCAGTATTCGGTTCGAAACCAAAGGAATCAGCGTAGATAGCTGCTGGAGTCCAATATCTCATAAGAATAGCAAAATCGGTCAAAACTACTATCAATCCGATCACGACTTGTCCGAACAGCTCCTCCGCTGGACGCCAGGTTACAGGGGAAAATGCAGAAGTGAACCCCTCAGGGGAAGGACTAGAAAGTACAATAAAAAAAATAAATACAACGGCTGCAATACCAAAAGCAATGTATGCCAATGGCAAATAGAAAAGTAACAATTTCAAAGTCTGAGATCTACGAGCAGAAGATCTCAAAGACAATGATTTCAACAATTTGTTAGTCTTGTAGAACTGTACCACTTGGTAGACATAGACACCGAAGCCGAAGATCAGCAGAAGAGACGAAAATGTGCTTGGTGATATCAGTGCCAAGAGAGAGAAAGTCGCAATCAAAGTCAGGGCAATAGCTACAGGGAGATAATGTTTGGAGACGAGAGGGTACTCGGCCTCTGGCAACAGGGTGTAACCTTTCAGTAACAAGGTGACAAAGACAACATTGGCGATATAGGCAGCGAAAAGCGTCAGAGCCAATACGAATTTCACCACTGAATAAAGAGTGAACAAGTGCCAACTGGCAAAGGCGAGACCGATGAGCTCGAGACCGGGCACAACGGCATGGACATATTCGAAATACAAAGTCATGGACTTGTTGAGGTTGTCCATCTTCAATTCCGTACCCTTCCATTGCCTTACATAGATGAAGGTCAACAGAAGACCTACCAGCACCTTGAAGAGATCCGTTGAACGGGTCACTTTCAATTTACCGTCCAAGTTTCCGTCAAAGTGAGGCGTTACAATGAGGTTTACTTCTGGTTTTTCTTCAGTCAAGACACAGTAGGACAGAGTCTCGTCGATCTTGTCAAATACCATGTAGTTTTTCGATTTGGTCAACACCTGCTTGTATGCCAGGTCATCATCTTTGAACATCACCTTGGTCAAAGGGAATCCGATCTCTTCCTTGGTACAGACATTGGCACTGACCAATTCCTCTGTGCAAAAATACTTGGCCAAGGAATTGTAATCGACTCCGGCACGGAAGTTGGTGCCTTTGGAAATGGTCACCAGCAATGTGTTCTCTTCCGCTTGCTTGGCGCCATCGGCACTATGCAATGTGAAATCCAAACTCTGTTTCTTCAGCGATTGGAAAAATTGAAAGCATTGCAACGTGACTTGCGGGGATTCAGTTGTCGTGGCTGCGAAAACTAGGCAACTATGAGCAATGCAGGATAAACTTAAAAGATTTAGTCTCATTTTCGCTGTATCGCTTACCCTCAACACAAGAACCACTTCTTTGGCAAACTGCGTTTAGCAGACAGCCCAATATATAATGATTTTTTTTTTTGACTTTTCGGCTGTCCTTTTTCTAATTTTAGCTCAGCTGCACGGACTAAATGCCTTCTTCGGCTGTTAGAATGGTCCCTTGTGTTAGATTAGGAGTTAAGAGATGGTTGTCCTGGCATTGGGTCGCTTAATTGAGTGGTTGTGTAGTGGTTGTGTAGTGCTTTGCAGCTATAGTTTTTCCGTTGCATACTTGGGGCAGAGTAGTGTAGAGAAATGTAGCTACGAATTCCAGGCTCTGTGGCCATGTACTTGGTTGGAAAGGTGTGCTAATGCAGTTGTCAGGTCTTTTTATTGTGTGCTGATGCATTTTTCAGGCCATTTTATTGTCCTCAATGAACTATATACACAAACAATAATACCTTGCCTATGGCCTTGTGCCTTTCTATACATAGATCTCACATAGTTAAATCGTTACATCTACACCAATCTTAAATTACAAGCGTCATTAATATTATATGAAAACTAATAGAGTATTAAATAAGATTAAGCCTAGCAGGAGCATAGCAAGAGCACAGCAGCAAAGAATTGAAACGAAAGAAAGGAAAACTAACAAATAAATAACTCACACCTTCAACACTTGGTCTTCTGGTTTAGCAGCATCTTTGAGTCTACGAGCAGTGTCGGCTCTACGCTTCTTAGCCAATTTCTTGGATGCCACGATGTTGAATCCACCAGTTAATACCTGTTGCACTTCTTCCAACTCCAAATTACTCAATTCTGGGTAACAGAAGTAGACGAAAATGAAGGAGACAAAGGTCAAAGCGGCGAAAAAGGCAAAAGTACCCGTTGGAGTGATGTTTTCCAACATGGTCAAAAAGGTGGAAGCAATGACTAAAGAGCCGGCCCAGTTGGTCAGGGTCAGATAGGCGGCCCCAACACCTCTGACTGATTGTGGGAACAACTCACTCTGTTGCCATGGCACGTTTCCGATACCAACAGCGTAGCAGGCAGCAAACAAGATCATGGCAATGATCACAACGATACCCCAGCCACTGATTCCAGTGGTCTTGACGACAGCATCTCCACTGTTGTCGAAGTTGATTCCGAGGAAGTGGAACAGAATGGCACAGAGGATCAAGGCTGCACACATACCTGGAATACCAATCAACAAGATTCTACGACGGCCTACTCTGTCAATGACGAAGAAAGCGACACAGGTGAAGATGAAATTGGTAGCGGCAATGATCACGGAGACAGCAGTGGAGTCGCTGAAGCCGATGGTCTCAAAAATTGTGGAGGAGAAGTACATCAACGAGTTCCAACCGGTGAATTGTTGGATTCCCTGTAAGCCACAGGCGATGATCAAAGCACGGAAGTTGGATGGGATTCTGTGCATGTCCTTGACACCGTTCCAAGTGCGGACCAAGGCATTGGAGCCGTCCACGTCCTGGTTCCACGACAGCAACTCCAGGATTTTTTGCTCGATCAAATCGTCATCTGCGGATTTGTAAGTTCTCTTGAGCACCAGGGCAGCCTCTTCCAATCTTCCCTTCAAGATCAAGTATCTTGGGGTGTCTGGAAGGAAGAAGAAAGTGACCAATTGGATGAAAGGAGGAACGATCGACAAGCCGACGAGGATTCTCCAACCGTGGTTGACGCGGTTGAAAGCGGCACCGAGCCCATAGGCGATCAATTGGCCTCCCGTGATCAGTAACACGTTGATCACCACCAACCTGCCTCTGTATTTGGATGGGGCGCACTCACTGATGTACAATGGGGCGATCAACGACCCGACACCGACTCCGAAACCCATCACAAATCTACCCAGGATCATGGTCCAAACGGTATGGGAACCACACTGGATGGCACTTCCGATGATGAACAACACGTTGGAGAACAACAAGACAGGTTTTCTGCCGACAATATCGGCCAAGATACCGGCAACGATAGCAGCGATCAAGGCCCCCAACGAGGTGGCCGAGGTGATGAACTCCTTCTCACCATAGGTCAACTCTTTACCGAAATCTGTGCCCACAGATACCAAGGCACTGGAAATGTAACCTGTGTCGTAACCAAACATGAACCCAGAGATGGAGGCGACGAAAGTCAACACCACCACCATCACAGAGGGCTTGGCGTCGTGGAATGTCATCAATTCGGACGTGTTATCCTCATCGTTGTTGGGCAAGATGGCGGCATCAAACGGTGTCTCCACGGCGGAGGACAATTTTTCCTCGCTCGAGACCGAGTCCTGCGATTCTATGAACTTGCCAGCTTTGTAAGTTTGAGACATGGCAAGATTTTGATGTGATTGTGTAACAGCGGTCTTGATATGATCGATCTTAGAAGTGGGAATTGGAATAAATTAGGGATTAAAAAATGGGGATTTTAATTTGTTTTTATATCAAATACATCTTGAAGGGAGGAAGGGAAAAAGGAAAAAGGAGAAAAAAAGTTGTAAAAAAAAAGGAGAAAAAGGAAAAAAGGAGAGGAAAAAGATGGGTTTTTAGCCAAGAATTTGGGGATTTAATGACGGTTTATGGGAGCTTGCCGTGGACAATTGGTATCTTTAAGAATACCAATGTGTAGAGAATTCCTCGACGAGTATGTTGGTGGTTAAAAATTTGCAAGATTCAGCTGGGATCACCAAAATCACTGGGGGTAAGTGACTTTTTTGATGCCACTTGTTGACTCGCCCAAATTTTTTTTTTAATTACCCTTTTTTTTTTTCCGTTTCTCGTTATCACGGTGAAATCTCCGAACTTTTTGTTGTTTTTTTTTCTCTCTTTTCAATATTGCGTTCTAAAAAATTCTTTCGCTCTCATTCGTCGGGAAATTCACCGATCACATTCCCGGATCAGGTGATATTGTGTTGCACAAGCACGACCTGGGCTTAAGAGTGGGGCGAAGTTCAGTGGAGCTCCGGAAGGCCTCAGACGTTGGTCTTGCACGAAGGTCTTGCATTCGGGCGGTGTGAAACACGCACCAGCAAGCGGGTGGTTGATCATGCGATAAGAGGTACTGGACAGTGGTGTGCAGGGCAGATCGAATAATGCTCCAGAGCAGTTGATGGTGATAAAGGTGAGTTGCATTGAAGCTTGCTTGTTTCAGTAGAGTCTTATGAGTGCACGCTCATTACAGTGCCTTCTGGCCTCTGTCACGGCGACCACCACAGCACCACTCAGTACTCTCGCTTAACTCTAATTGCCAAAGCCCCAGTAAGGTCGTACGTGCACGCTCAAGACGGCCATCCGCTCGGTGCGCACGACCTTTGCATCGCGCTCTCGCCTCGGTCGTGCTCACACGAGGAACAATTTTAGTCAAAGAGGCGAAAAACGCCAATTCAGCAAGGTCCAAGACCGCCAGTGACGTTTCCTCGAGGCATCGAAATTGGCTACATCTGAAATCCCTGCCCTCTTTAAGACAAAGACAACTTGTGTCTTTTTTCACTCAAAATTTCAACGGCTGCGGCACAGATTTCGTTAAACGGCTCCAGGGCATTCTTCCTGCATAGAGCCGGGTTCTTAAACGGCACAACCAAGAGAGTTGGAAAATATTTTCGAGCGTTCAGAATTGCAAATTATAAGTTGGCAGTTGGATCTCCTCATCACACCAGACACTTTTCAGCATCACCACCAGCTTCCAAGATGTCGTTACCTCACATTTCCGAGAAATTGCACACCATAATTGCTCCACATTTGCCTAAACAGCACCCAGAGTTGGACCCCTCCACCAACTCCAACTACCAGTATTTTAGTGTCGACAACACCGACTTGGACTTGGCCGTCGACTTCAACAAACAGATCGTCACGGGCACCGTCAGTTACCACTTGAACGTGCTCGCCCAACCTGTAGACAAGATCATCTTGGACACTTTGGCCTTGCAAATCCATCACGTGACCCTCGATGGTGAAACGGTAGATTTCGAATTGCAAGAGTTGGTCCGGCCGTTAGGGGCCCCGTTGGTGATCAAGCCTGCAAAACCCCTCGATGCCGGTGCCAAGGTGTTGTTGCAGATCCATTACAGCACCACGGACGACTGCATCGCCATCCAGTTCATGAACAAAGAGCAAACCACTGGTAAAACACAAGCTTATCTCTTCTCGCAGTGCGAGCCGCACTATTTCCGTAGCATGTGTCCATCTTTCGACACCCCCTCCATCAAGAGCACGTTCAACTTCAAAGTGGCCTCGCCCTTGCCCAGCTTGATGTCCGGTGTGCCCGTAGAAGACAACAAGATCACCTGTAAACCGCTCCACACCGTGCCAGACAGCTCCAGTAAGAGTTACCACTTCCAGCAATCGGTTCCTATCCCCTGCTACTTGGTGGCCATCGTCAGTGGTGACATTGTAGGTGCTCCTACCGGGCCACGGTCCACCATCTACTCGGAACCGTGCGAGATCAAGGCGTGCCAGTACGAGTTCGAGGCCGATATGGAGAACTTCATCGTCACTGCGGAGAAGTTGATCTTTGACTACGAATTCGGCACTTTCGACTCTGTCGTGTTGCCCGTGTCGTTCCCATACCTGGGAATGGAGAACACCAACTTGTGCACGTTGTCGCGGACCTTGTTGAGCGGCGACAGGCAGAACGTGGACGTCATTGCCCACGAGTTGGCCCACTCGTGGTCGGGAAACCTCGTCACCAACTGCTCTTGGGAGCATTTCTGGTTGAACGAGGGCTGGACAGTGTACATCGAGAGACGTATCACCGGGGCCTTGTACGGGGAGCCAACGAGACACTTTTCTGCCATCATCGGATGGACCGATTTGACCAACTCGATCGACTCCATGGGCGAGAAAAGCGGCCGTTACTCCTGTTTGGTGCAGAACTTGAAAGACAGATCGGACCCGGACGATGCCTTCAGCACGGTGCCTTACGAAAAGGGTTTCAACTTGTTGTTTCACATCGAAAACGTTGTTGGAAGACTGAAATTCGACAAGTTCATCCCATTCTACTTCACCAAGTTCCGCCGGTCCAGCCTCGACACCTACCAGTTCTTGGACCTGTTGTATGAGTTTTTCCACGACGATGTGGAGAAATTGGACTCCATCGACTGGCAACGGTGGTTGTTCACTCCAGGGTTACCTCCCAAACCGGATTTCGACACCACCATGGTGGACCAGTGCTACCAATTGGGCAACAAATGGATCGAGGCCGTGAAAAAAGGTCAAGATCTCCAGAAGCAGTTTTCTCCAGAAGACATCAAGGGCTTCACTGCAAACCAAAATGTAGTTTTCATCGATTACTTGTCTTCCTACGAGGGCACCGATGGATTTACCTGGACCTCGGAGCTGGGACAACGTGCGTTGACCGAGATGGGCCAATTGTACCACTCGTATCACACTTCTTCCAATGGAGAAGTCATTTTCAGATGGCTCAGATTGCAATTGACTGGTGACTTGAAGCCTGCAAGGAATGTGATGTCCGACTGGTTGGGCACTGTAGGCAGAATGAAGTTTGTCAGACCTAGTTACAAGTTATTGAACAAGGTCGACCGTCCGTTGGCCTTAGCCACTTACGAGAAATTCAAGGATATCTACAATCCGATCTGCTTACAACTTATTCAGAAAGATTTGAATATATAGAGGAGTCAATAAATATCTCGATAGTTCTTGTTGCACTTATAATCGTAGAGGGGTTAGTCTGGTGTAGTGATGTTAAGAAGAGCATATCTGGTGTAACGATGTTCCTGAGTTTTTGCGCACTGGGCGAGCGCAGTCTAGGGTTTCCGACCCTAACTATCTAGTCGTGCACTCAGTGCACATTTTGCTCGCCCTTAACACCCATTCGTTCGCTCCCTACTTTAGCCCTCAGTAACGAAAAAATAAAATTTTTATTCCAAAGACTCTTTTTTTTCTTTTTCCTTTTTTTTTTTTCCTCATTTTCTTCTTTTCTTTCATCTAATTTAAAAAATTGTGATTTTTTTAATATTTGAATTTGTTGAGAAATTAGAATTCATCATATTGAAAATAAAAGGTAGGTTCATACAACAACACATCAGCACCATCCAAACGTTGTAGTTTGTGTATATCGGAAGAACGTATATTAACCATCGTAATCTCTAGGTCAAGATGCAAATTTTCGTTAAGACCCTTACAGGTAAGACCATTACCTTGGAAGTTGAATCCTCCGACACCATTGACAATGTCAAATCCAAGATTCAAGACAAAGAAGGTATTCCACCTGACCAACAAAGATTGATCTTCGCTGGTAAACAGTTGGAAGACGGTAGAACTTTGTCCGACTACAACATCCAAAAGGAGTCCACTCTTCATTTAGTCTTGAGATTGAGAGGTGGTGTTATTGAACCATCCTTGAAAGTTTTGGCTTCCAAATACAACTGTGACAAATCCATTTGCAGAAAATGTTACGCCAGATTACCACCAAGAGCTACCAACTGTAGAAAGAGAAAGTGTGGTCACTCTAACCAATTGAGACCAAAGAAGAAGTTGAAATAGATCAATCGTACGGTATTATGTTTTGTTTATTTTACTTGCTTCTTTTTTAGGAAAAGATTTTTAAACTGTCGATTCTTTTGATTTCGTTGGATCTCTTGGTTTGTCGCCATGTTATCATCATATTATATGGACCAAATTGAACAGATGCTGGAGCAAAAAATTGCAGGTACTTTTTTTACAATAGAAAAAGAGGTGAATAAAATTGGAAAATTTCTTATTAATGTTCATAAAAAGGCTTTTAACTGTAGTTGTACACGTAGTGAACTGATCGTGTTTGTCATTTTGTATTCTCGTCTTTGTATTCTATATCAGCTCTACACTGCTCTCTGGCAATATTGACAACTGGAAAATTTGGCATCTGTGAAAAATTTCACCGTCCAACATCACCACACCATATAGTTTTGAAAAATGAAAAAAACCAAATTTCGAAAATCCCAACATCGTAACACCACCTTGTATGTCACTACTCTCACTATACTTTTTTCCACTGGTTACCCATTCTTTTATCGACGTTGCATTGGCCAAAAATGTTCATCCCAAGCATCAGAAGATCCTTCAGTGTTGCTAGTAGGCGTCTTTTCAGCTGTCAGACGTATACCAAATTGACAGAAGATGTCAGCATCCCATTATCTGAGCCAAAGTCGGTAGTGGTGGCATCAACCCCAGATCATATTGATGCTGCATATCAAAGGTTCCAGCAGATTTATCACAAAGATCGAAGCATACAAGTCTTAGTTGCGACATTCGATACAGTTGGAGTCAATTCCATGAGATCTGGGATATCCGAGTTGTGGCTCCCGACATATTTCCAAGTGAAAGATGCGGAATTGGCAACACCGTCACTCGAAGACTCTTGGAGACATGATCAGGGCAATTTTGAAATGAGAATTCTGAATTTGGGGGAAGTCAAAGTTCCATTGGGAAACACTTTATTCCATAATAACTCTTTTGAAAACATGTACATATATCAACCTAGTGGATTGGCCTTTGAGGAGATCAGTTTGAGAAAGTTGAAGAGGCTTGCGGTGAATTTTGACGGGTTGTCAAATTTGAGTCAAGTAGGCCATAAATCTAGTATGACGTTGATTGAGCCTGTTGATGCTGAAGAGTTGGTCATCACCGACTGTAAACATAACATGGTGAAGGAGATCAACGGCAAGCCTCTGAGCTCTTTTTTACAAGACAATCCGCAGTTGATGCAAGAGATAAGCAAGGAGAGCAAAGTGTTTGCCAGAATCATCAGTGCCCAGGACGATCAGAGCTCATTCCGCGAATATGAGATTGTAGGTGGTGGAGGGTCGTGGAACGGGGTCAAGTCGAAATTGTTGCTGTTGAGCCCAGACGATGTGGTGAAGGAGTGGTTGAATAAGGGGTCGAAAATCGAGTTGTATCATTTACATGGAGAGCACCGAACCCACTTGGTGGAACCTGTAGTTGGATTTAAAGGGATTGCGTTTGAGTGTAGTTTAGAAGAGCAAGTGGGAGATGATTTGAACCAGTACGGAGTGGAAGCGAATTGTTTTGGAATTGGGTCGGAGAAGGGGTTTTCATTCAACGAGAACAATTTCAAAGCCCATGGTGACAGTATATTCGTGCAAGTTTGAATTTTCCTTGGTTTCTTCGCTTCCCTGTTGGTGATATATTTGTTTTTATTATTTTGCTGATGAAAGGAAAGTTTGATTTTTTCTATTTATAGGGAGGTGACAAAAAATATATTTGATATAGGTGGATTTGATAGAAAGGAATAAGTGATGTGAATATGAGAATATGTTGTGGTAGAGCATTAGAGTAAAATAAGATAGATTGGAATTGTGTAGAGGACACGGTCTGGCATAAATAGTATGTCATATATAGTACATCATAATTAGTAGAGCATATAGACACGTTTAGTGGAACATATTTTGGACAAATTAATTGTAGATCATAGAGAGATTAATAAACAGTGCTGTGGTAAACAAATAGTGATTTTGAAAAACATCACAAGACCCCTTCACATAATTCAATTCACTTCTTCAGCTCACTTCCTCAATTCACTTCAGTTCACTTTTTCACTGCTTCACCCTTCTCGCTCCTCCATCAGCCCCAACTTCGCCCGTTCCACATGCCAACTTCACGATTCAGCCCCCCTTCCACAATAAGGTACGTACCTAAATACCAAATGAGGCAGGCAAGACAGAAAAAGAAAAGACAAGAGAAAAATCGCAAAAAAAAAAAAAATCAATCTCGTTGTTATTTTTGTCATTTTTGTTATTTTAATTAAAAGAGGGCGTTTATAGAGGAGATATATTATACGATCAATAGATTTAAAACACCACGGAACTCGCACTACGATGTCATTAGCTCAATTTTCCAATATTCCAGTATGTATGATTGAACTTCAAAAATGAGGATTGCCATTTGCACGACATGTTGATCGATCACTTGGTCGAAACGTGTCAAATTTCATCCCGCGTGACCAGCACACTAACTCTAACCGCTTTGAATGTGTACAGTTTTCAAGTTTGACAGAGAACTTAAGTTTAGAGCGTCTTAAAGCCAACACTGGGTTGATCCAGCAAAAATTCCAGAGCTTAAGACCACCACAGGAGTTCTTCGACTTTAAGAGAATATCAAAACCTGCCAATTTCAGTGAAATACAACAAAGAGTCACTTACAATGTTGGGTATTTCCAACTGAATTACGCTGTAGTCATCGCCTTGTTGAGTGTCTACTCCTTGTTGACCAATTTGTTGTTGGTCTTTGTCATATTATTCTCCGTTGGTGGTGTCACCTTGATCAACAAGTTGCAAGGTGAGGACTTGGTATTGCCATTCACCAGATTGAACACCCAGCAATTGTACACACTGTTATTGGTGGTCAGTGTCCCATTAGGTTTCTTAGCTAGTCCTTTGAGCACCGTTTTGTGGTTGATCGGGGCCTCTAGTGTCTCTGTATTGAGTCACGCTTCATTGATGGAGAAACCAATCGAAACCGTTTTTGAAGAGTCTGTTTAGGGGAGCTTATCGGGGAGAGATGGAGATTTTTTGAGCAAGTATTCATATAGTTATATATACAGGAAGACATTGACAAGAGAAAATATGAATATAATACAGTATAATATAGTGACATTGTACGGTGTATGCGATGGAGGCGGTTGATATGACATCACGCCGCATGGCACATGCTGAGATCTCGTGAGGAAATGGTTGTTCTTGTTGCAGAAGGTGGATAGTAGAGTTTAGCAAGTTGTAGTAAGTTGTAGTAAGTTGTAGTAACTTGATATGACTAAGTCTGGTTCAGTTGTAAGTCTGGTTCAGTTGTAGTCTGATCAACCTTTGAGAGATATATTTACTCGTCAAGTATCCGGCTAAATACATCAACTATCGGAAAATCTGCCTAATATACAAGTTCCATCATGACAGTTCCATCTTTAAAGTATTACAAATAAGAGAATTAGCAGCACGAGAATACTTCCCTGGTGCAGATGCACAACTGAAGTAAACAGCAGAACCAATTGTAAATCACCAAACTCGCCCCTTCTATCCTCCCTACTCAAAATCAGATAATTTGAAGTTTAAGCAATAATTGATATCATGAAGAATTTCAAATACTATCTAGCTATTTTGTTATTGCAAATTTGTCATCATATTTGAAGAAGGGAGGAAAAGGGTCTAGAAACAAGGTGCGGATGGTCTAACAAAGAACATGGATGAGGCAAGACTACAGATAAACAACAATTAAGTGAAAAAAATCAGGCAATCATGAGATGAAAGTCAGCTCCATATGTCATTGATCTTAGATCAAACCTTTGATCTTTGATTAATCCTTTGCAATGAAGCTGTCCTGCATCAAAATACCATTAATGATGTCCAAGATGTCTAATGATGCCTCCTCATGTCTGCTATCATCTCCATTCCTACAATCGAATCTGACACGAATAAATAAATCGATACATCAATGAATAAGTAATATAATTAACGAACCAACAATTGAATAAATAACTGAAAAATTCAATCCGCTAATAATTTTTCACTACGAAATTTTCTTTGTCTGAAATTTTTTCCGAAGGCACGAATTGATGAGGGTTTGGTTCTGGTTTGGTTGGTTCTGATTTGGTTCTGGTTTGGCTGCGATTTGGGTCTGGCTTGGTTATCACAATTGCCCCCAATTCAATCAGCACATAAAACCCCTCGTCTACATCACTCTACAATCCACTTCAATAATTAGAAAATTTCATAAAATTAAACTATATATAAACCGCTATTCTTTCATCTGTCTTGGAACTTCAATGATAGAATTTATCCAAGATAAACCAATGCAACAATAAAGCAGCTTAGATGTTCAACTTAGTTCTCTTCCAGTGTCTTCTCTTGGCGTTGTAACGGATGGTGTTACCAGTTCTCAATCTGATCCATTGTGGCAATGGTCTGTTTTGGTTTTGAGCTTTAGCTAATTTTTGCTTAGTTCTAAAAGTCTTGTTGGACTAAATCGAAGGAGAAAAATAAGTTAGTATTGGAAACACAAAGGGGAATGGTTTTCTCATGATGATTAGTTTGTTGGAATGGAAGCAGGATAAAAACGGAAGGGTCAGCGGGCATTTGCGATGAAACGACTCTTTTATTTGAATGATGTGAATTATGTTTTCGCATTCGATTTGATTCTTCCTTTCTAATGACAAATGTTCTTCTTTAATCACCATTTTTCAAGTATCTGGATGAAGGTTGAAGCAGCAATGAAAAAAACACAGGTTATTCCATCTCAGACCTTGAAATGATCAGCCTCAACAGCGAAACCAAATCCAGTCACGTCCATAACCCACTTTTGCTGTTCTTCATCACTGCCCTTTCTACAAATTTCCACAATTTACTTTGAACACATTTGAAACTTTTTGAACCTTCTCTCCTTTCACTTTCATGACATATTCATATTCATATTCATAACGGCACATAAGCCTTGACCCATTCAACGACTTCTCCATTAATATTGCCACCACTTGAACAAACTACGGCATCCATCTCATATATACATACAGGCATTTTTGTAGATACTTTCTTTAACACTGAATCGAATAAAAGAATAAGTAAAAAGTAAAAAATATTTCACAAATATTAAAATTGAACAAGATAAATTTTTTCTTCTTTGCACACAAATTTTTCTCCCGCCAGGTCGTGCACACAAACTATCAGGGGCTGTTCAGCTTCGCCAGGAAAGAGGAGAAGAAAAAATTACAAAATTGAAACGAATCCATGAGCTGTGACTGCTTTTTCAGTTTTAAAACAGGGGCTGACTGGAACCTGAACTTTTTTTTCTATTTTTTTTTTTCATGTCGTGCGGGTGGAAAAAAAATTTGGAAAAAAAATTGTCATATAGAAATTTTTTATGAAATTTGTATTTGATATAATAATTGAATTGTTATTAGCATTTTCATAGTAAGCACATCGACAATATGACCAGAACTTCAGTCTTAGCTGACGCTTTAAACGCCATCAACAACGCCGAGAAGACCGGTAAACGTCAAGTCTTGATCAGACCATCTTCCAAGGTCATCATCAAGTTCTTGTCCGTTATGCAAAAACACGGTTACATTGGTGAATTCGAATACATCGATGACCACAGATCCGGTAAGATCGTCATCCAATTGAACGGTAGATTGAACAAATGTGGTGTCATCTCCCCAAGATACAACGTCAAGATTGGAGACATTGAGAAATGGACTGACAACTTGTTACCAGCCAGACAATTCGGTTTCGTCATCTTGACCACTTCTGCTGGTATTATGGACCACGAAGAAGCCAGAAGAAAGCACGTCTCTGGTAAGATTTTGGGTTTTGTTTATTAGATAGAGTAAATAAATATCAAAAAATTGCAAAAGTTATTAATGGAACGAGAAGATGTAGATGTAAGTGTGTATGTGTAGAGTGTAAGTGTAGACTAGTTAAAAGTTCAAGACGTAGATAGTGTAGAAATATTACTGAGATGGAGGAATTTAGGAAATTGAAACTGTGAAATCAAAACGTGTAGTGGTCCTCAACTGTGATATGATTGAGACACTTCAATTGCAAAGTATAAGAGAGTCTTCAAAGGGCCAGTAGTGATCTACCCTCTTGTTAAATCACTTAGTCTACCATTTACTAGCAATTCATATTCAAGATAATATTCAGCTTCTAACTACATTGCCAACGAGAGACACAGCAAGTTCCAAAATACGAGACAACCAAGGAACCAGCATAAGAGCTATCACTGTAACAGCTACCACCGCAGCAGCTACCATATTCTCCCAACCTCTAGCCCCTGCAATCATCTATAACCCATCACTACCTGTATACCCTCCTACGATACAAGAAAGTCGTGTAAACAGTTGAGTGTGACTGCTCTTTTCTGCTTTAGGAAATCCTTTTGCGCCTTGTCCGTCTTTTCTTCGTAACTTTTTTTTCTCTCCTCTCCACTTCCATAAACATCGTTACACCAGATGCTCCCTCAAAATTTTTTTTAGCTTTTTTTTTTTTTCCTGAAAACTTTTTTTTTCATCACCTTTAAAATTTTATATTACAATTGAAAATTTGAATATTTTAGTCTTGTTTTAACTCTTCATTACAACGTTCAAAACATAACATACAATAATGGCTCCACGTATGTGTGATATTCTAAGACGAGACAGAGAGTGGCGATGATACCAGAGGGGATAAACGATGTAAAGTAGTGATGGATTGAATGATATTGATTGCAAATGGTTTTTGTCTTGATAAACAGTTTTGAATAGCAGAGGGATTACCATATATCCGAGTGACTAGTCATGTTGGAAAACGATCAAATTAAGAATGTAAATGATTAAGAGCAGTGATATGAATGTGATGTTTGTCATACGACAGATCAAGGATCATGATTCTATCGCTTGTGGGATATTCATCGGTATCGAATCACTTGGAAGTAAAAATATCAGTTAAATGTAACATCGAGGACAACAGAATACAGTGCCAAATCATTTACAAACAATCTCAAACCATTCACTACTACTCACCCAACCTCTTCCACTGTCATAAGCTATTGATTTAACTCATTTTACTAACTATTCCCTTGCCATTTATAGAAAACGTTACCCTTGGTCCACAAGCCCGTGATGGCCAACAAGTCTTTGGTGTTGCAAGAATCTTTGCTTCATTCAACGATACTTTTGTCCACATCACCGATTTATCCGGTAAGGAAACCATCGCCAGAGTCACTGGTGGTATGAAGGTCAAGGCTGATCGTGATGAATCTTCTCCATACGCTGCCATGTTGGCTGCCCAAGACGCTGCTGCCAAATGTAAAGAAGTTGGTATCACCGCTGTCCACGTCAAGATTAGAGCTACCGGTGGTACTCACACCAAGACCCCAGGTCCAGGTGGTCAATCCGCTTTAAGAGCTTTGGCCAGATCCGGTTTGAGAATTGGTAGAATCGAAGATGTTACTCCAGTTCCATCCGATTCCACCAGAAAGAAGGGTGGTAGAAGAGGTAGAAGACTTTAGATTTTGTCGAAGGAAAAGTTTCAATTCTGTACATCTTTTTTTTCTTCAAGATCTGATCTTTGCTCTCTTTTCTTCTTTTGATCCCATCTATTTATGAGTCCATGTTTCCCAAATCTCATTCTTAGTTAATTCCAGAAGAAGAAGAAGGGGAGAGGTCAATCAAAAAACCAACCAACAAATATAAACATATAAAAAATGAATAATCATCTGTTTTATTAGATTGAGTTAATTGTAGAATGTGTAGAAATGTATTCTCTGCTTGATCTCTGCTCTCTGCTTCTTCTGGTGTAGTACGGTTGATCTGGAATGTGGTAGTGTACAAAATCAACAAACTCCCAAAATGGATAAAAGATCCAGACGAGAAGCTGAAATGAGTTCAGTCCTCATGAAGGTACCATCGTTTGGCTCCACTTAATGAACACTGGTAGGACCTGTGATACTATTTGAACTTAAAAATAAGACCACTTTATTTGTAATGAGAATGAGTGATCATTTTATCCTAATTCTGTCTCAAAAAATGGTGACGAGTCGAGCCCATCAAATGGTAAAATTAGTTTTTCAATGCTCAACTTTTTGAATTAATATGATTATATGGTTTAGATGCCATTGATACCTTTTTCCTCACTACCACTCTGTGACTTCAACACATCCTTTCCTGACTTACCCACAATACCAATTCCCTCCTCCAATCTCCTCCACCAACATACCCTCGTACCAAGCTCAAATTTTGATATCTTGCTGATCCCCCTTCTCTTTCTGTCAGTTTCCCCCAGATTAGCAGAAAAATAGATAAAAAAATTTCCTGATTAGGAAGCGTTATACGAGTTTTTCGTTGCTTATCAGTTAAGCTTAAACGTAGTCAAGGCCTGATGTTCTTGTATAAGAGTAAGTTCAGGAGATATATAAATAAGAAGCTAGATGGAACCAAACAAACCTTAATTTGAAGCAAACCCAAAACCAAATTCAAAATGGCAGACAATCTGATTCTTTTGTTAGCTGCCGGTATAGTTGTCAGCTTGCTTTTGTCCTATAGACACTTAGCAGTACTATTCCACTCTTCAGTCAAGAAAAGTCCGGCTCCTACAGATGAGAAGAAGAAACAAGGCTACCATTCCAAACCGGATGACCCTATTCCTCAACCTACTCCGTTGATGATAAAGCCGGAAGACGTGGCCACCTACGACGATAGACCTTGGAGACCATTCAGATGGCCTTACCACCAGACGATGAGTATTTTCAAATTGGATCCAAATCACTGGCTTGATATGGATAAGTACTATGTCCACTACATCGAGGAAAAGAAGAGGATCATCCACAAATACGGGGACGACAATATCGGATGGCTTCCTGGGTCCGAAGATGCCTGTCTTGAATTAATGGAGACAGTTAAGGACCACATGTTGAAGAGGTATCCATTACTATTCACAACCTTTGACAAAGGTGTTCATGTTAAAAACGAGCTCACTGGAGAGACTTTGGATTTCTCTGAACCTTTGAAAGACCATCCTTTGATTTACGTTTCGAAAATGGCTAAAGAGGATTTCTACATTGTCTTGAAAGACGAAGACGGAAAACATTACTTGAAGGCTGCAGTTGTTCCATTCCCTGGAGGAAGTTTTGGAATTAAGCACAAGTTGGGTAAGAACTTGGATGTCATCCACACTGAGGTGCCAGATTATGAGACAAAATTGAAAAAATCCATGGAAAGATGGTTTAGCAAGATGCAACCGGCCGATTTGGTCGAGAGAGCTTCATGGTATATGTCATGGGACCACAAGTTGTTGTGTAATAACGTCTATGCATTACAACTGGGTGAAAAAATCAAGTCGGATGTGCCACCTGATCAGTTCAATGTAAGAGTTGAGAGGCAAACCTTGAGAAGATTGCCAAGATCCAAGCTGATCATTTTCACCAATCATCCAATTTTTTACTCGTTGGATGAGATGAAAGATGAACCTTTGGTACCATCTCTTATTAAAAAGATCATCTACGAAGCCCCAGAAGGTATAATCAAGTATAAAAATTTCGGGGCCTTCCGTGATCATATTTCTGATTATTTACAAAAATTGATCGACAGACAGATAGAGAAAGGTTTAATCACCAAAGACACTCCATTGAAAACATTACCTACATATCCACATCTGTATTTTGTCGGTTCTAAAGATGAGCAATTCGGATGGACCAACCCAATACATGGAGATCCTGCCAAGAATTACACCGATGTTGCCAAGAAGGAGATCGAGGAAGAAGAAGAAGAGAAGAAGAGAAAATTGAGTGTTTAAATAGATGCGAATATAGTTCAAATTATATATTAATGATCGCGACGTAAAAGAGTATACGTTTCGGCTGGCTTGGCTGAGTTTAGTACACTGAAGAGCAAGCAGAGTTACAGAACCAGAAAAAAGATCATCTCCAGATCAATCATAGTGTCTTGTTAGACTTGTTACCCCCAAAAGATTACCCCCAATTAGCAAAAGAAACGAAAAGGCAGAGGGCAAGAAGTGAGCGAAAAAAAAACGGTCAAAGAACGGGCAAAAATGGCAGGAGAAAAAAAACACGCCAATTTCTTTTTTTTTTTACACTATAAAAAAAAAGTTTAAATCTAATTACATTTCCTAATTAGTAGAAAAGCCTTAATTTAAGACGCGTAAAGAAAAATATTTTTTCAGTAGCTATTTCAAACTCGTTTCAAAGATCAACTTGAAGGGTTTATATATATAGAGGCATGGTATTGAATGAAATGAATATTGAATATCAATTTCACCATCCCGTTTTTAAGTTCGTCTATTAAATCATGAGTTCGCAGAAAAGATCTTTAGAAGAACAAGAATGGCCTGCAACTGCTAAGAAACAGTGCAATGATCATAGTGCCAGCAGAATATTGAAGGAGATCCCAATCAATGGGTTGGTATCACCACCAATAACTCCAGAAAAGCAAAGAATCATTCAACTCGACAACATCTCCAATTCTAAAGATGGAGTGAGGAAATTATCGTTATTATCGACTCCTCCAGCCACACCGACTCGCCCAAGAGTCACACGATCAATATATTCGCAGGCCAAACTGTTATTCCATAGAGCATCGAGTGTTCCAGTGAATGGATATCTGCTTCCTTCGAGAGAACTGGAGTCCCAGAAGTTCGAGTCCTTCATCAAGTCCAAGATTTTGAAATTAGAACTGGCTTCATTATACATTTCCGGTCCTCCAGGAACTGGAAAGACAGCACAAACAACATCCACAATGTCAGGCTTTATCAGCAAGTATACAACTACGAAAAGAGCTTCGAAGAGCAGCTCCACTATCCATGACTTGGTAATCGACGGAAATGAACGTCGTGTCGCTTACATACAATTGAACTGTATGATTATCGACAAACCAGAACAGATTTACGAGGAGATCTGCTCCAGATTGAAGGTGAAAAGAGACCTGCACAGGAAATTCACCTCGAAGGATTTGAAAGAGCTGTTAATGGATCAGGAGATTGCCGACATCAGTGTCGTGGTATTGGACGAGTTGGACAACTTAATCACAAAGAACCAGCAGATTTTATTCGAATTATTTTCGTATGCTGCTGCTGCTTCCCAGCAATTGGGAACCAAGTTGGTCTTGATTGGAATCGCCAACGCTTTGGATTTGACAGACAGGTTCTTGCCTAGATTGAGAACTAACCGGATCAGCCCTTCGCTTCTACAATTCTTGCCTTACTCTAGTGACCAGATCAAAAACGTGATCGAGACAAAATTGGGATCCAATTGTCTTATTCACCCACTGGCAATCCAATTGTGTGCCAAGAAGACAGCCTCAAATACTGGTGATTTGAGGAAACTGTTTGATATCTGTCTTAGATCATTGGAGATGGTTGAGCAGAACGTCAAGTCGAAGTTGAGTATGGAAGAGTTTGAAAATTTGACTATTGAAAAACTGCCAAAAGTTTCAATTGCCAATGTAGCAAAGGTTTGTTCGATGGTTTTCAATGCCTCCAACTTCACCAATGATTCAGGTGATAAATTGAAGAAGTTGAATTTACAACAGAAAACGGTGCTATGCTCGTTGATCAAGTTTGAAGAGAGCTTGGTCAACAACATCAAGGCCAAGACAATAAATGAGTTTTATGATTTTTACAAAACCAAGATCAAATTGGATAATTTGATTGGGTTTTTGAAGAAGAGTGAGTTTTTGGATGTCATCACGACGTTGGAGAGCTTTGGCATAATAAATAGTTCCATGGGGATGACAAAGAAAAACATGGAGTTGGGAAGTAGCAGAATCAGTTCGAATGTTAGAAGAGGTGATTTGTTGAAAGCCGTTGAAGATGTCAGTTTGTTGAAAAAATTGATCAATACTGATTTGTAATATTAGAGAATGTATACTAGAACAAAAATAAAGACAAAGGAATAAGGGTATGGGATTGTAGACAAGTTTAATACGGGAAGGGAAAATTGGTGGTGGTGATAATGTTCGTCTATGACTCGTTGATCATCAATTACAAGCTGATTACCCCCAAAGTTTGAACCGAATTAAAGTTTAACAAAGTACCAAGATCAGAAAGGGCAGAAAAACTGATGAAAATTTTACTTAACCAGTAGTGAAAGGGCATAGAAAAGGTATAGAAAAGGCATAGAAAAAAATGAAGAGAAAAAAGTCAAAAAGCCAAAAATTTGAGAAAAAAATTCAAAATCATTTAAAAAATCAAGAATCAAAATACACCCGCCGTTAGCATTAGAAATAAAGTAATCATACTTTAAGGAGATATTAATTAATCCATCATGTCAGGTAAGTTTATTTGGAAGATGTTTGGAGATGTTTGGGAGAGATCTGAACGGTGGTGTCACGATAGTAGTGAACTATCGATGACCCGTTCAAGGTTCTCATGATGTCCAGTATCATTGTTCTTGATATTCCATTTGATCAAATTTACTAACACATCTTATTTCACCCTTTTCATATAGTCGATTTCAACACATTAGCCCGTAAGTTTAAATGACATCAAGAAGAAGAAAAAAAGAAAAACTTTTTAAACAGGAGAACAGGTAGCTAACCCTTTGAATATAGAACAATTCTGTGAATTTTATTACAACCAGTTCGACAATGACAGAACTCAATTAGGTAACTTATACGTAAGTATTGGAAGGCTGTGCCATGTCTTGATAATCACTCGCAAGTGAATCCTTTAATACTAACAACCCCCCTAGAGAGACCAATCCATGTTGACTTTTGAATCATCTCAAGTCCAAGGTGCCAAAGATATCGTTGAAAAATTGGTTGGATTAGGATTTGCTAAGGTCACCCACAGAATCTCCACTTTGGATGCTCAACCTGCCTCTCCAGCTGGTGATGTCTTGGTAATGGTCACTGGAGAATTGTTAATCGACGAAGAGCAAAACGCTCAACGTTACTCTCAAGTGTTCCATTTGATTCCAGATGGAAACTCTTACTATGTCTTCAACGATATCTTTAGATTGAACTATTCTTAGGTTTATCGGCATGTAGTTTACTTGCTGAAGCAGATGTATAATGTATAGAATACTGTTGAATAAAGGATTCTGTATAAAGCTGAAGGAATTAGTATGTAGTTGTTATCGATCTCTTTGGTCTTGTTCCTTTCCCTTTCCCTTTCCCTTTCCCTGTTCCTTTCCCTTTCCCTTTCTTTCCTTCTCCACCTTCGCCCGCCCCAATCCAAACCAAAGGCTCGCAAACACGGGAAAAAACAAAATAAAAAGATCAAAAAAATTACAAAATCAAACTTGACACATATTAGAAACAACTACAGTTGACCCCAGAGGTGTTTTGGACCCGTGAATTGATAGTTTTCCTAGTGTAAAGTGCGAATTGAACATGTCAGACTTGATCGGCGACCATGCCAGCACGGCAACACGCAAATTGCAACCTGTAAGTATGCCGAGAGATGACTTGAAACAATTAAGGGACTAAAACGAGACTAACAGCGGTTCTTGAGATACAGACAAACGAAGAATTGACGAATGAAAGCTCTGACGGGTTTTCAGATTCCGACGGATTCGGCGATGACAACTCGGATGGGCAAGATGAAGGCGAGCATCGAGTCACATTGAGTTCAGGTCCTGACGATGCCGGAGCTGGCGTCGCGGCTTCTGGATCTTTGGATTTTTTGAAATCCTCCAACACGAGCTCCGAAGTTGTTGGATCTAGTGATATTCCTGAACCTAGTGACATTCCTGTTATTCCAAAGAGACCATCTAAGAGACCATCATCAAAGGAACCCATTTCAGAGCCTGAAACTGCTGCCAAAAGTGAAGAACCTGTCATGAACATCCCTTCTATTCCCCAAAGACCAAAGAAAAAAGCTGTAGATTCAGAAGTGGAGCATAAAATTGAACCAGAATTGGAGCTGGAGACAGAGCTGGAGACAAAGCTGGAACCAGAACTGCAATTGCAACCGACAATTGAGCCTGAGGCGAAACCAGAACTGGTCCCAGAACCGGTCCCAGAACTGGATTCAACTGCATCTGTTCCCCTGGTTCCTCAACGGCCACTCAGAAAGGAGTCTGAGACTGACTCTGGCTCTGCCACTCCGATCCCGGTGATCCCACTGAGACCTAAGAAGGTTTCTAGGGCCTCGACGACGGAAAATTTGGGAAAAAGCACTGAACTTGAAAGGCCAGCAACTGAGAAAGAGGAACTGAATGAGCAAGAAATCGGAAAAGTAGAAGAAACTGCTAAAATTCCAAAGGTTCCTTCGAGCAGACCATCGAAGAAGAAGAGTACAGATCTAGAAAGTGAGTCAGTTGAATCTTCAAAAGAAGTAGAAGAATTGAAAGAGGTCAGTCCAGTTGAAGAACCACCAAAAAAGGTCACTACAGTTGAAATACCACAAAACTTCACTCCATTAGAATCACCAAATGAAGTCACTGCTGTTGAAGAACCACCAAAAGAAGTCTCTGGAGTCGAAAAATCGTCAGAAGAACACTCGGTAGTCGAAGAGTTGCCTCAAAAAACAATCTCACCACTAGAAAAACCGGAATTGGAACCTAGTCTGATACCTGAAGCGGACTCCAGCTTGCCCAAAATTCCAACTAGACCTAGTAAAAACACCCCTGAACCAGTAGAGTCGATGCCCTCCATACCAAAGAGACCCCAGACAAGACCTTTAAAGTCATCTTCCAAGATTGACACAAACTCCACGGCCACCACGACACCTTCTCTGCAGCAAAAAGCCCAATTTGGCTCCTCCTCAGTCACCAATGATATACTAGATATGTACAACACCGACAGTCCTGAACAACCTGCATTCAAACCAAAAGAGCTTGCCTCAGCTTCTGCCTCAGCTTCTGCATCAGCTTCTGCATCACAAGAAGCAGTTCCCCAAGTCAAGAAACTGCCTCCTCCTGTAAAACCCAAGAAACCTTCGTCCAAGATCTTGGCCTTCCAACAGCAGTTGATGGCTGCCCAACAGCAGAGCGATTCTGCTCCCCCTGTAGTCCCAAAGACCAGACCGAAGCCTCCTTCAAGAAGCTCCACCACCAGCTCCATGTCGAGCTCTGCCGAGGCAGAACTGGATCTGGAATCCACTGCACCTCCTAGCGTCCCAAAAAGCAGACCAAACAAATTGAACAATGCATTTGCTAAGAACTTGAACGGGTTATGGGGAGGTGTGGCATTGCCCGGCATGGTGATGCCTGGCCTGGCTCCACCTTCGGTCTTGACGAAAGAGTTGCACAGTGGTGAGGGCGAGGATGTCGAGACATCTGAGCCAGTTAAAGATGTGAGAAGAGGTCGTGCAAAAGGTCCAAGGGGTCGTAAATTGCCTAGTAGTGCCACTAAACCTGTGGTGAAGACAGAGTCTCCGTTCACGATCCATATTGCAGAGGCATGGGAAGTGAGAGGGGAGAGCGAGATTGAAGTGGGAGTTGTGGACAATGGGGTGGAAGTTAAAGCGGAGGAAGTTGATACCGCTGAAAAAAGTGAGATCAGTGATAGCGTAGATAAGGCAGAGGGCTTGGAAGAGTCGAAGAGCGAAGATATTGGCAAACACGCTGATACTGATGAGGTGGGTGGTGAAGATGTCAGCGATGTAGTGAACGATGAAGTTCCTAAAGAGAAGATTAGCAGTTCTGAGTTGAAAGTGAGTGAAACAGATTCTAGAGCTGAAGAGGTGGATGTAAAAGCAAAAGAGGCAGAGAGTGAAACTGAGGAAACAGAAAGTAAAAGTGAAGAAGCAGTAAGTGAAACTGAAAAATTTGATGCTACGACTGAAGAGGTAGATCCTAAAACTGCAGATTTAACAACCGAAACAGAAACTAAACCTGAAGCAGCAGATTTAAGAACCGAAGCAGAATCTGAAACCGAAGAAGCAGGCACGCAAACCGAAGACGCAGACACCAAGACCGAAGAAACAAGAACTGGAAATCTTGCAACCGAAGAAAGCTTGACTGACGACGATCTAGAATTCCAAGACGCAAAGACGAAATTCTGAGCACGGTGTCGAGCAAGATGTAACAGATCTGCAAATGACGAGGAACCAAATGGTGGACTCACAGTAACCAAGACAATTGCGTTACGAAAAAAAATAAAAAAAAAAAACACAGCTGCGGGACTAAAATTTCAGAAGATCACTAGAGACAAGTTTTAGTCAGTCTTAGCTTTGGGAGATAATGTATGTAGATGAAACATGATGCTGGGGAATAGGAAATAGGGGAAATTGGTTTTCGAAGAAGTTGAGTCAGTTCCAATAAACCAGCAGATGATCGAGAACGAGCCCACTTCAAACCTGCCCACACTTCAAACGTTCTGCAAATCAAACCAACTCCGTTTCACACTGGCAACGGCCCTTTTCCTGCCCGAGGACCAAAATTTCACCTTGCTCTAAGCGAAGATGAAATCAAAATAAACAAATGCAGCTGTAGGAAAAAACTGGAAAACTCAAAGTGACAATTTTTTTGCTGCATCAAGAAATTTTGATCTTTTTTTGGGTTTCTTTGGTTTTTTGGGTTGTGGAATATTTGAATCAGGTCAGTTGACTTACTCGGTTATCATAACAGAAGTGCCACTTTTCTTTTGACTCACGTTCGCTTATCTCACCGTGTGTTTGGAAACTGATATATTTGGACCGTATCCACTCACGTTTCACCATTACTTGAGCCCAACTAGTGCACAATGAGACTCAGCTCCATTCTTTCCATCGCCTCCGTCGTTTCCCTGGTGCGTGCGTTCGACCCGATAACCATCAAGGGCAACGCCTTCTGGGACTCCAACAACGACACCCGGTTCTACGTCCGTGGGGTCGACTACCAGCCGGGAGGCTCTTCCAACTTGACCGACCCGTTGGCCTCGCAGGAGATCTGCGACCGGGACATCCCAGTGTTCCAAGAGCTCGGCATCAACACCATCAGAGTCTACTCCGTGGACAACTCGCAGGACCACTCGTACTGCATGAACAAGTTGAAAGACAGCGGCATCTACCTCATCTTGGACGTGAACACGCCAAGCGCGTCCATCTCCAGATCGTGTCCGAAAGGCTCGTACAATGCCGACTATTTGCAGAACATCTTCGCCACGATCGACGAGTTCGCCGACTACGACAACGTGTTGGGCTTCTTCGCCGGGAACGAGGTGATCAACGACGAGAGCACCACGAACTCCGCACCTTATGTCAAGGCCGTCGTGAGAGACATGAAGAAGTACATGCTGGCCAGAGACTACAGGGCCGTTCCAGTGGGCTACTCCTCCGCGGACATCGCCTCGATCAGATTGGACATTGCCGAGTACTTCAACTGCGGCAACGACTCCAACGCCAGAATCGACTTCTTGGGCATCAACGACTACTCCTGGTGTGGCCGCTCGTCGTTCACCGTCTCCGGATACAGCGAGAAGGTGCAGATGTACTCGGACTACTCGATCCCGATGTTCTTGTCCGAGTACGGGTGCATCCAGGTCTCTGGGGCCAGACCTTTCACCGAGGTGGAGGCCATTTACTCCGAAAAGATGACTGGCGTCTTTTCTGGTGGCTTGGTGTACGAATACTCCGAGGAAGACAACCACTACGGGTTGGTCACCATCGACTCCGACTCCAGTGTCTCCAAATCCGACGACTTCAACAACTTGAAGTCCGAATTCGAGTCCACCTCGAACCCGTCTGGGGATGGAGGCTACTCGGACTCCAACGCCATCTCCTCGTGCCCAGACTGGAACGTCACCACGGTGTTGCCATCGATGCCTTCGGACGCCGAAGTCTATTTCGAGGAAGGTGCCGGCGACGGGTTCGGGTTCGATGCCGAGACCATCTACTGTGACGACGACGACGACGTCACCACCACCACTCTGTACGACGACGACGACGACGACGTCACCTCTTCGTCTTCTTCGTCTTCGTCTTCGTCTAAATCCTCTTCTGCCGCCTCGTCGTCTGCCTCCAAATCTGCCTCTTCCTCCACCTCGTCGGCTTCTAAGTCCAAGAGTGCGGGCGTTCCTTCCATCAAGATCCCATCTTTTGTGTCCTTCTTCCAACTGAACCCATTCTCCGTGGTTCTCGTTGCATTTGGGGTCGTTTTCGGTTACGGAATGACTTTGTAGAGCAGTGTTGTGGCTCATAGATTCATAGCTTCCTATATAAACATTTATACATCAAATATACCCTGATTTTGAGTGTGGTGTAGTATTGTATTGGGTCAGTAAGTATGGAGAGTCTTGTTCTGGGGACTCAAATTACACTTGGGGTCGCTTTAAACTCCTGAGAGTCTGTATTGACGTTCTGGAGAATCGATTTGAACTCTGGAGAGTTGATTTGTGTTCTGGAGATTCTCTATTTACACTTTGAAGAGCCAAATTACACTCCAGAGAGTCTCCATACACATTCCAGGGACTCAATTTACTCTTTGCAGTTTTTAATATCACTACACAGTGTCCTGGTTAGCATTCCACAGACTCGATTACATTCCACAGACATTTACACCTTAAAGAGTCTTCAAAACTCTAACTCTATTACCATTACACATCCTACTTACGTTCGATCTTCTTCACGGCATCTTGGAAATTGTCCGTACTTCTGAACTCAACTCTCCCGTCCTTATATACACTGGCAATCTTCAAGAAACTGGAGCTCGACAACTCAGGAACGTTCAACTGGTCCGCAGACTTGATTTTCAACTCGGTGTCATTGACATTGATATCGCTGAAGGTGGTGTTTCTCAAAGCGTGGCTCAATTGCACGTTGGAGTTGGTCTGCACAAGCAAGTTTCTTGGTCCAAACACCTTCACATAGTGCGAGTTCGACAAGAGGCTCGACGAGAAGAGCGACTTGAGCTTGGTGCTCAAGCTGGCAAGTGTCTTTGATGTTTTTTTACTATCTACATTACTAGGAGAAGAGGCTGCAGAGACATCGGACAAATTGTGAGAAACGACACAATTGGCCAAGTCGGACTCTCCATTTACACTGACAGCCAACAAGTTGTCTCTGTTGACCAAGAAGCTTTCGTTTTCTTTCAAGATTATGCGGTAGATCTGGCCCGAACCTGTCAATGCCACCTGCCCTCTGCCAGAGACAAAGACAAAGCCGGCTTTAGTCCATTGGAACAACCCGGTCAACGACGACTTGGAGGCCTTGATGAGGTTGGCCAAGGTCCTGGAGATGGTCTTTGGCACTTTCTCGAGCGACACGGACAACGAGGGACCCGAATACGCTTGCAACGACGACTTGGATAGCACGGCCCAGTCCACTCTGCCGTCCAACACTACGCTGACCACTGATTTTTGGCTGGCATAGGCAGATCTGAAGCCCGATTTGTTGATCTGGGACGACACCAATGCGTTGTATTCAACTGCGGAGACAAGTTTCTCGTAGCTGGAGGCAAAACCCCCGAAGATCAAGCTCTTCCAGAACGACAACAGGTGGAATTGCCTGCTAATTGTGGACAAATCCGATGCTGTGGAGTCCGGCTCGGTCGATTGAAGCGAGATCAACGAGCCCTTGCGGATATATACTGGTACGGAAGGTGACAATCTGAGTGCCAACAACGATGGAGGGGTGCCCAAGACCTGGAACTCGGCATCTGGGTTGACTGGCAACGAGTGTGGTTGATCCTTGTCCTGGTGTGGAGGCTCGAGGGAACTGGCAGGCTGCACAACTGCCGTTTGTGAGATGGAAATCGATCTTGTGAATGGTTTCCAGTGGAATTGAGATATCCATGGGGAAGACCTGTGGATGAACGTCATTTTGGTCCGGTTATTAATGCACAGGCAGCGCTAGTGATCGAGATGGTGACGGTGTCTTCAGCGCTTAAAGGCTCTGGGCACCTGAATTTTTCATTTTTCATTTTTTTTACTCTGCCTTTTCGCATACATTTTTGGCGGGTCTTTTGAGAGGATATTATAGGTCAGGGAAGGGTCTGGGAAGAGTATGTAGAGGGTTAGTAGAAGAGTGGTAGAGGGTTGGTAGAAGAGTGGTAGAGGATTGGTAATGTTGGTATTGGTATTGCAGGTGGAGTAAGTATAAAATGTCAATCAGTTGAATGGCAGATTCGCAGATTTCCAGATTTCTAAATTTCCAGATTTCCAAGAATTTGTATGTTGAATAACGTTGAATGTTGATAGAATTTGAATATACCGGTATCGAAATGAGATGTGCGGTATAAAGTATTATAGCGAATGACTGAAAGTTGGACTCAATTGAATGCTTGACCTCAAGATAAATTGATATAGATCATAAATACGGTTGAATGAAGAGGGGTAAATCTGAAGGATGAAGTATCCAAATTGTAAGTTCTGCTCAGTTAGTGGGATCCAGGCAGAGCTAAAAATTAATTATATAAATTATTTTATCAGGTATTAGAGAGTAGTAATTAGTGAGAAGTAATTAGTGAGAAGTAATTAGTGAGTAGTAAATAGTGAAATAATGAATAGTAAATAGTGATTGGTAATAAAGAGAATAACCATATTAACTGAAAAATCCAGATAGTTCATTGCCTCGACCATCGAGATCCATCTGATCCTAAACAGACTCTATCGCCAACTCTAAAACCTTCTTAGCTCTTCCTCGCTTATATTAAAGTGGGTATCTTTTGTGCCTGACCCACAAGCGGGGTCCACTTTTGTGGGCATCAATTTTCCTGCATCGTTCAAACAGTGGGTATTTTTTTTGGCCTAATGTGGTGAAATTGGCTGATCTCGTTGTGGATCTTCGGCGTACCTATGGAGGTTGAGAGTTTTACCGGTAAGAAGCCACTTTATCGACACTGTGATATATAAGAGGCCCGTATTGACAGTGTAGGAGATAGTTTATATATTTGTATTCATATTTTGGTTATATCAATTTTAGTTATCTTTATAATTATATTTATATTTATGAATCGCAATTATTAATTAGTCGCTCATTGATTATGATCAACTAATTATCGATTAACAGTCATCAATTAAATATCACCACGCAATATCAATTGAAAGCTATCAACAACAATTATCAAATAATTTTTTCACTTACTTCAATTACTCATTCGCAATCATTTTCCATTTTCTATTCTTTCCTTTTCTTTTCCTTACAAGATCTTTTCCTGAGCACTTTATCAATCAACAATGAGGACCGAACTTCTTGTTATAGGCAACAAAAGCTACAATTTGACCAACTCCAAGATCCCCAAAGAGGTTGTCGAGTATCTCAAGGCGAAACTCGACAGTTCAAACAACCCCACCACCCTTCCACCTCTTTCCAGCATCTACAATGTGCTCGATTTCGAGCCAATCGCTGAAAAATACATCGAAGACAAGTGCTGGAACTACTTCCGCACTGGGGCAGCCGACGAGCTCACTCTCCATGAGAACATGGCTGCTTTTAGACGCATCTATTTCAAGCCCCGGATCTTGAAAGACGTTGCCAAAGTGGACACCTCCACTGGGTTCTTTGGCACCAAAGTCAAGTCCCCGTTCTACATCTCTGCCTTCTACGGCAGCCACTTCCCTTCTTCCAATGCCCAGAGGGGTGAGAAGCCTTTGGTGACTGCCGCAGGCAAGCGTGGGCTCATGCAGATGCTCCCACAGTTGAGCCGGTTCTCTTTGGAAGAGATCTTGCAGGAGAGCAGCCCGGGCCAGAAACACTGGTTGCAGATCTACGTCAGTGTCGACATCGACGAGACCATCGATCTCATCAAGAGAGCCGAGAAGTCGGGCAAAGTAGAGGCCTTGTTCTTCACCGTCGATGCGGCCCAATTGGGCAGAAGAGAGACCGACTTGAAACTGCAGGGCGACTCTGAGTTTGTGCAATCGAACACCGCAGGGATTGGCCATGCGGCGAGTCTCAATTGGGAGACTTTGAAGGCGCTAAGGCAGGTGACCAACTTGAAGTTGGTGTTGAAAGGTGTGCAGTGTGTTGAAGACGCTTTGAAGGCTGCAGAGTACGGGTTCGAAGGGATCTTGATCTCGAACCATGGCGGTAGACAGTTGGACACCGCCAGGTCGTCCATCGAGATTCTCGGGGAAGTGGTTCCGATCTTGAAGACGAGGAACTTGTTCGACAAGGTGGAGATCTATATCGATGGGGGAATTAGAAGGGGCTCCGATATCGCCAAGCTGCTTTGTCTCGGAGCCAAAGGGGTAGGACTTGGAAGACCCGTGTTGTATCCGCTTGTCACATACGGCGAGGCTGGGGTGTTGAAGGCTCTTGATATTTTGCAGCAGGACTTGGAGTTGAACATGCGGTTGCTCGGGTGTGCTAGCATCGACGAGTTGCATGCGGGGTTGTTGGACACGAACGATTTGTTCAGGAACCGGGTGTCGAAGTTGTAGTGGTCCGTGGTGTGGTGTGGTGTAATGGTGTTGTGGTGTGGTGTAATGATGTTGCGAGAGGTAGTGAGTCTTTAGTGAATTTAGTTGAGTAGTTAATACACTTCTGTAGTTGAATGATTCCTTTGTTCTAATTGTAGGAGCAGGATCCGGCATCTTGGGATGCCAGCACCTTGAAATGTCAGTATATCATATAATATCATATCATATCATATCATATCATATCATATCACCTCAGCTCATCCCATCTCCGCTCTCACTTTACCCTCCCATCTCCACCTCCCACCTCCCTCCTGCGCAGGCAGAGCCAATAGGAAAAAGGCTGGAAAAAGGCCCGAGAAAAATGCCATAGTTAAGCGTTTTTTCACTGCACCAGCCAACAAGTCAGCCAGTCGGAGCATTGAAGACCTGCCAAGGACACTTGAAACCACAACGACAAGATGATGCTCACCAGACGTGCGCTAACACACGTCCAGATCTCGAGATTCCACGCGGTATCGTCCATTGCGGCCCGATACTCGTCTCTCAACAGATCCAGCCTTGAGCTGGTGAAGAGCCATTTCAAAGACGACTTCAATTTATTTACGAAAATCGACTTGATCTCCGAGTTGAGCGAGCAGGTCTCGGGGAACGCGCCCGCCAGAATCAGAGTGGGGCTCTTGACCAACGATCTCCGCAACAAGAAGTTCGTGGAGACCTTGTTGGTGGACCCGTTCGATGTCGGAGACTGGTACCACGAGTTGAAAAACCGCGACTTGTCCAAGAATAACTTGATCAGAATCGTAGACGGCACCGACAATGGCGGTAATATTGGCGTAGGGGCACACGAGAACGTCGATGTCTACAATGTAAGCAAAATCAACGACCGTTTGGCGTTGGCATCGACGCAATTGGAGTTCTTGGAGATCAACGACTTGCAAGAGCACGACAGATCCCAGGTTTCCGGGGCCAAATTAATATTAAATCGTGACGTAAACGACGCAGAAACGGGCCAACACGCTGCCAGAACCAACACGTTCAACTGCCACTACTATATTTTCGTCAAGTCGTCGTCGTTCGAAGACTTGCCCAACGACGAGAGATTCGTCAATTGGCCCATAGTGTCGATAGTAAACCAGGAGGCAGTGGTAACACTGCCGTCCGAGTTGGTTGTAGACTTGGCCGCTGCTCAGAGGGCCAACGAGTTGCTCATAGACTCACCTAAGAACTCCAGTGCGTACACTGACCTCATCTTCGCATCGAATCTCTTCCTGCTGATCGACATGATCAATAGTAAAAAACCGGAAACCGTGATAAACGATCTCGTGCTGACGGTGGTAATGCAATTGTATTCGCAACTATCGAGCGAATTGAACGGTGCGGGCATGAAACACACTTCTACCGACTATTCTTCCAATTACTACAAGACCAAAATCCAAAATCTCAACAGTTTGCAGGCCTACTTGACGGACCAAGTGAAGAAATGGGAACAAGAATCGCATCTCGAGTTGCAGCAAACCGTGCAGCCTTACTGTGAACGGTTGATGAACCCTAGTTTCGTCAACGTGGTTCGGATCTTATTCAAAATCGACGACTTGAATGTCATTTACGAGAATCTTCTCTTGACAAATGGGTTTTTGGTGAAATCTGAAAGACAATTCGAGTATTTGATGGGTAAAATCGGCGGTGCTGGAGATGCGGATGTAGACCGTAGTGCGACGGACTCCTTCGACAAGTTGAAACAGGAATTGAGATCGACCAAATTGCCAACCTTGCAGGATCAGATCCACACCCACGTCTTGAAAGAGTTTTGGACCACTCAATTACCTGTGATCACCGTATGCACAGTGCTCAACATCTTCTACAACATCGATATCAATACCTTGGCCCTGATAGTGTCGTTTGCGGTGGTGTTCGGGTTGAGCAATATCAGCAATAAGGTGTTGGCGGAGCTTGATCAGTTGAAGAAGTGGTATCAAGAGGCCAATCGGATCTGTATAAGCGAGAACTGTGGTATTTTGAACGAGCATGTGACAAAGAGAGTGGGGAATGATAAGGCGGTGTTGAAGAGCAAGTTTGAGCTTATAAAGGGGCTCGAGAAGGTGTTAGAGAAGTGAGATTTTAGGTTATAGCGTGATAAAGTGTGAAATTTGAAAGTGCTGGGGGGTTAGCAAGGGCGTGCAAATAATTACAAAAAGCCAAAAAGCCAAAATGCCCCATCGGGCAGTCAAACCTTTTGCGAGTCTCGGTCTTGTCAGAATCGCCCGACAGCCAATTGTCTTGAAGCAAAAGTAATACATCGCCCCTGTTTCCCCAGTGCGGCAGTTGCATGACTTGCTGCATTAGATAAAACTTTTCCTGGCTCAGTTTATATAAGAGAAGGCGGTCGTTATTGGATCAGTCATTGGATTGAGATCATTCAGAGTTTAGTGATTGTATAATACAAAATGCTTAATATTATCAGAAGAACACCAAGATCGTTGTCGTTGCTCCAAAGAAGACTCTTGAGCTTACAAGTAGCCAGCACGCCCAATGAAAACGCATTAAAGTTCATCTCCCCAGATAAGAGGATCTTGCCCAGCACGTTGAACCACTCTTTGCAAATCGATAACTTGACAGATCTGTTTGAAACGTCGCCGTTGGCCACGAAGATCTTCAAGTTGAACGGGGTGCGGTCGTTGATGATCGGCGGGGACTTTGTCACGGTGAACAAGTTGGGCACTGAGTTGAGCCACTCGCCAGAGTTGTCCTGGGATGTTTTGAGGCCAAAGATCGAGGCCATCATCAGCGAGCATCTCGACTCTGGTGAGCCCGTGTTGTCGGACACTTACTCGATCAGCTCGCTGCACAATGCCAACGAGGGCTTGGATACTGACGACGACATCACCTACGAGATCAAGGAATTGATCAGGACAAGGATCCAGCCGGCATTGCAAGACGACGGCGGGGACATCAAGTTCAGAGGCTTTGACGAGGAGACCGGCGTGGTGTATGTCAAGTTACAGGGGCTGTGTAAGTCGTGCTCGTTGAGCGAGGACACCTTGAAGACGGGTATCGAGCAGATGTTGAAGCACTATGTGGACGAGGTGACGGAGGTGCGTGCCATGTTGGACCCAGAGGAGGAGATTGCTATCAATGAGTTTGAGAAGTTGGAGCAGAAGTTGAAGCTGGCGAGGAGTGTATAGGATATAGGGCATTGTCTAGGTACACGGAGTTTATATATTGATTTTGTTTAATTGAGTTCAATTGATATGCATTTTGTTTGAATCTGTGTGCGCGCGTAGGGATTGGTGGGATAAGTTGGTGGGATTTTTTAGGGATAATTTGGGTGGGGATAGTTTTAGTTGATAATTGACACGCTGAGTGACATAAAGGGTGAGAATTATCGATGGGTTGTAATAGTGATTGATAGTGAGTAGTTGGAAAATATGGGTAATTTATAGTAATTAATAGTCATAACAGTAATTAGTAAGTAAATAATGGTAATTAGTAAGTGAATAATAATAATTAGTATGTAAATAATAGTCATTGATAGGTAATTGATAGTTAAATAATAGTAAGCATTCTGTAAATAATACTGATTAGTACGTAAATAATAGAAATTAATACTAATTGATAGTAATTGATAGCAATTGATAGTAAATATTGGCAATTAGTATGTAATTAATAGTAATTAATATCAATTGATAGTAGTTGGTAGGTATTTAATATTTGAATAATAATAGTAATTATGTAAACTATAGTAATCAATAGTAATTAAAAGTAATCAATAGTCATTAATAGTAACTGATGGTAATTAATAGTAATCAATAGTAATCAATAGTAATCAATAGTGATTAATAGTAATTAATAGTAACCAAGATCAATTAATAGTAACTGATAGTATTATAGCACTAATAGGGATCAACAGTAATCAGTATCTAAGTATAGCAATACAGTCCCCTCACTACCACAATTCAATCCTCAATTACAACAATCCATCATCTCCCACATCCCCTAATTTCTATCCCTTATTTTCGAAATCCTCAAAATAAACAAGGAAAAAATCCCGCAAAGATCAGAAGGATCAAAAAGATCAGAGATGAGAAAGGATCGAGGACAACTTTGTCAAATGTGGCTGCGCTGTTTAACCACTTACAACTTAAACACTCCAGTGTTTCAATACTTTGCTGCATGAACTCCTACAGCTCAAACACCCACTGCAACACTCACTACAACACTCACTGCAACACTTTACTAATTACTCGTAAATCATGGCCTTGCTCTTTGCGTAAGTTAACTACATGTCCGTTCCATTAACCCTGCTGTACTCTTTGTAATAGCCCTCAAACCGTTTGGCCATCTTCAAGTCCACATCACTGACACCGCCAACATCATGGGTGGTCAATTTGATCTTCACCACATTGTAGGTGGTCTCCAACGTTGGGTGGTGGCCCATCAAGTGGCTCCTCATCGCGACTTTAGTTAGGAATCCCCAAGTGTCTTCGAAACTCTTGAATTGGTAGGTTCTCGAGAGATGGCTCGTGCCGCCCACGATGTTCCAGTTGCCCGAGAGACCTTTCTTGATCTGGTCTGTGGCTAGCTTGATCGGTGCGAGCTTTGTGATTTTGTTATACATCAGGTGCAGGTGGAGGTTTGGTCTCAAGATGGCGTCTGGAGCTCGGTATTGGGAGTTGTTTCAGAGGGAAGTGCGACCAAGATGGGCTGTTTCATATGATAACACAATCAAGACACGTCAGGAATGACAGTTCCAGGTGAAAGACACTCCAAAGATGACAGTTCCAGATGAAAGACACTCCAAAAATGACAGTTTCAGGTCCAAGACAGGCCGAGAACAGGTTTACGAGTATCGTGTTAGTGGTAAGACACTTCAGAATCGACACTTGTGAGAATGTTCTGTGTCGCAATAAGACACTGGAAGTCAGATGATCTGTATGGAAGTTCCACCGGGAAGTAAGACAGTGGGAGTGGTTAGATCAGTGGTCAGTAATAAGTCAATTTTGTTCAAGTTTGGTTACGTCGCTTTGGTTACGTCGCTTTGGTAAGTCAGCTCTAAGTCAGCTTAATCTAAGTCCTTTAGTCGCCCTCGACGTAAGACACTGCAATTGTACAAAATATCTCAAACTTGTCGCTGAGTCACTTCGGTCTAAGCACAACGATCTTGTCAGTTTCGGCACTTGGTGGTCCGATTAGTGCAATTCACTTCCAATCGTGCCTGCCATCTTCACTTCTCCTGGTCGATCTTCCAAAGGGGTAACAAGGGCTGTGGCAGAAGCCAACCAGGGCTGTGAAAGATTCCAGGAGGCAGATGCAAGCCAAAACAGGTAATAAGGGCGGTGGAGAGTATCCTTTGTTTAACAGGGGCTGTGGAAGAACCTAATTAGGGCTGCGTCATGCAATTGGGGCTGTCCATCACAGGACAAATAATTTATGATGATTATTTTTCACTATGAGACTTGAAACCAGGTCTAAAGCTACTGGAAAGCAGTTGTTGAGCACGATACAGCACCACATACGGCATGGCTTCCGCTATATACATCTTGGACGACGACTACAACGCGATAGTGTCGCGAATATACAAGTACGAGTTGAATTCCGGGCAGCTCTTGCACAATTTCAAGCGGGAGATCGGGTCCAACATCTCCAACAGCAAGCCCATTGTGCACAGTGACGGCATCGACTATGTGTTCACTGTGCACGAGGAGTTGGTGTTCGTCGTGGTGTGTCTCGAGAACATCGATGCCATGCTAATTTTGCAGTTTCTTTTCAAGTTCATAGAGCTTTTGCAGAATTATCTCCAGATCTCAAAGTTGGAGAAGGAAATCATCAGCAGTAACTACGTGCTAGTGTACGAATTGTTCGACGAAATCCTGGACTACGGGTTGCCGCAGTCGACAGACTTCAGCATCTTGCGCGAGTACATCAAATTGGACAAGCAGGACGACGACTACATCAACTACCTGCTCTCGAGGACCTCCACCACCAAGATCTCGTGGAGACCAAAGGGCATTTTTTACAAGAAGAACGAGATCTTCATCGACCTTATCGAGCATGTGTCGTTGCAGTACAATTTGCAGACGGGGGAGATCAAGAAGAACGTCATCCTGGGGGAGATCAACTCCAAATGCTATCTCAGTGGGATGCCCCTTTGCAAGTTGGGCCTCAACGAGGTGTTGAATGGGCAGAACGAGTTCCAAAAGACAATTTTCGACAATATCAACTTCCACCAGTGTGTGGAGTTGTCCAATTTGGACAAAAACGTGATCCAGTTCACGCCACCCGACGGGGCGCTGCGGTTGGTCAATTACAACATTGTCAACGTGAGTACCACCAACTTGAAGCCGGTCATCATGGTGGAGCCCGTGTACCGGTTGTTCAGCAGGAGAAAAGGGCACGCCCAGGGGCACGCCGAGGGGCGCGCGCAAGCACCCACCGAGGGGCAAGTTGAGGGGCACACACCACCGCTTGGGCACAGTCAAAAGTACAAACTTCGCATCTCTCTTGACTTGAAGACCTTCTTCAAACGTAAATACTTGATCAAAAACTTGGAAGTCCGCATCCCGCTCACCTTCAGACAACTGCAAGGTGGTTCCCCTGACGGAAAACCCAAACTCTACATAAACTTCAACAAACTGCCCAAGTTCAAGACCAAAATCGGCACCGTTGTCTTGAGCCTCGACCGTAATTTGATCATCTGGAAGATTCCCTCGATCAACGGGAACTCTGCGTCGTCGATTTTCACCAACATCTCGAAAAACGTCATTGACGAGCTGTACCAGATGATGAGCGAGTTCGAGATGGTGCCCGAGGAGGAGTTGATCCGGATGTTGGACAGTAACACCTATTACGATAAAGTAGATAACAACTCTTTGTACTATTCCAAGTTGGTGGACGAGAAGGAGATCTTGGTCAGGCACGAGAAAAACGGGTTGAGTGCGGCCAATGGCTCGCATTTGATCTCTTGCAATTTCGAGATCCCGTATCTCTCGTACTCGGGCTTGAAGATCGACTTCTTGAAGATCATGGAGGACCAGTATAACTTCCAGAGCTTCCCGTGGGTGCGATACCTCATTAAGAACGATGAGTATGTGTTTAACTTGGGCGAGAGGAACTTTATAGATCAGATTGAGTATGGAGCTGAGCACTAGAGAAGGTGAGGGCCGAGCAAAATGATATAGAGCGTAATGAAATATAGACTATGTAATAGGTAGAGTAGAGGGTAGCATATGTTGTGAGAATCAAGCTAAAGAGCAGAAAGAGCAGCAAAGGTCGATAGACAGATATAGAGCAGATGAAGGTTGATAAAGAACAGATAAAGAACTGATAGAGGCTGATAAATATCAGATAATGGTTTGGTAATAATCTGCTAAGAGCAAAACTAAACCACAGAGAGGACAGACCAAGCTTGCACGATCCAGTGTCGTCCAATGAGTCGTTATCATGTTTATGCGTAAAAGTTACTTATCTAGGGATAACTTTAGTCATTAGCACGTTTATGGCTTATAAGTGATTCATCTATTACTCATCTATTCACCATCAATTACAATCAATTCCTATCAATTCACCATCAATTCACCGTCCACACGTTTATCTATCCAACTAACTATCCACTATCAATTTCTAGCTACAACCGCAGCAATCCTTGCAACACAACTCCCTTGGAATTGCCTGCAACAGATATATTTGCACCAACACAGCCCTCTAGACAGTCCATCCAGATTTAGAAGTCCCATCCCCATGCAATAGCCCCTCTTTTGGCAACGCAGATCCTCTGCTATGGACTTCCTCAAAAGTATACCGGCCACAGAAACGGAAACTGCCGCGTTCGTGATAGCCCAAAAAGCTTGAACCACCATCTGGTAGCGCCGTAGTTAGGTCAGGGCCATGCAGGTTTGATAATTATGTCAAATCTGTGCACCAGGTACGAAGATAAGACAGAATGGTCGAGCCTAATAGTTGTTTCAAGTCTAATAGCTCACTAGATGTCACCCGTCTCTGATAACAGCTCTGGGGAACTCTACGCGGTGGTACTAACTTTGCCGAACCTTGATCAGAGACAATAGAGATGCCCGGTTTCTGCCCAAATTAGGTTCCAGCGTTCCACTATGATATACCTCATCAGTTGAGCCTAAGCAAATTTAAGTAACGATGCATAGAGCGGAATTGTAGATAAGCAGTTATCGATGACAATCGATGATAAGATAAGAGGTAGGATTGGAGACTCGTATAAGTAGACATGGCAGAGTAGACATTGTAGAGTAGACATCGTAGGATAGTAGAGATAGTGCTATAAGTGGACTTGAGCGATAAGTAGACTTGATAAGTAGACTTGCGTCAAAGGAAGACTTGAGCAATAGACTTCAGCAATAAGTGGAATTGGTGTTATAAGCAAACTTAAGCCATAAGCAGACTTAGTATAAGTAGTGGCATAATTGGAACAAGTGGACGCATTCAATAGTAAATACAAAGGCATTATTGTATCACGCACTTTTAACACTATTAGTACTGTTAGCACGGCACTATTAGCACTGTTAGCACGGCACTGTTAGCACTGTTAGCACCGCAGTATTAGTATTATTACCACTCTATCACCGCACACCATGGAACCAAAAACCAGTGAAGACATCGACCAAATCGTCCTCCTGGAGTACGTCCCAGGCACTGCTCACTTGGTGGACATCGAGAACTCGTTGAACGTGAAGAAGAACAACCATTCCAAACACAATGCCGACATCGTGCTCATCCCACAGCCGTCTTCGAGTCCAAGAGACCCTCTCAACTGGTCGTCTCGCCGGAAATACTTGCACTTATACTTGCTTCTCTTTTGGGGGTTTCTCGTGGCCTTGAACGTGGCCTTCTTGGCTCCGGCTTATAACTATTTGGTGCAGGATCTCGACACCAACATCACCCAGGTGATCAACTCGTCGGCAATGACCTATGTGTTCCTCGGCGTGGGCTGTGTGTTGTTGCAACCGACGGCCATGAAGATCGGCCGCAGGGCAACGTACCTTTGCGCCTCGGTTTTGGAGCTCGTCTCGTTGATCGTGGGCGGAACTGCCCAAAACATTAGCCTGTTGTATGCGTTCAATGCCATTTCCGGGTTCGGAGCAGCTCCAGTGGACTCCTTGGTGCAGGTGTCCACCACGGACATCTTCTTCCAGCACGAGAGAGGCAACAAGTTGTCCGCTTTCATATTTGTAATCTACGCCGGAAGCTATCTAGGCCCTATTTTCACCGGATACTTTGCGGAAATGGACGACGGAGTCGGTTGGAGATGGAGTTTTTGGTTGTGCTTGCTGCTCCAGGGCACCTTCTTCATCTTCCAGATCTTTTTAATGGAGGATTCCACTTTCCGAAGAAGTGACGAGCAACTCCATGTCGAAGAGAACATTTTACGTCAAATCACCACCGAAAGGTCGCAATTGCCGTCTCAAATGCTGCCCTCCATCAGTAAGGACCTCGCTGAGGTGCAAGTAGAACCTGTAGAATCGTCTAGCTCCTCGATAAAGCCCCTTCCGTACCGGGAACGGTTGAAACTCTTGAATCTCGAGCACAACGACCCGCGGCCGTGGCTTGTCATTGCCCTCAGGCCTCTCTTGTGCTTGAGTTTCCCCTCTGTGGTGTTTGGGGGCATCTTGTACGGGCTCCAGATCCTGTTCTTGTCGTTGACGGCCAACACGCAGACCACCGTGTTCACCGCGGCACCGTACCACTTCCGCTCCACACTGGTGGGGCTCACCAACATCTCCTCTTTGGTTGGCTCGTGCATCGGCATGGTGTGGGGAGGCAAGGTGGCCGACTCTGTGACGGTGTACTTGGCCCGCAGGAACCGGGGAATCGTGGAGCCCGAGATGCGGCTCTATGCGATGTGTGTCCCGACGTTCATGACTGCTGCAGGGTTGCTCATGTACGGGCTCGGGGCCCACTACGGGTTGCACTGGTTTGTGCCAGCTGGGCTTGGCATGGCGTTCATTTCCATCGGCATCTGCTCGTCGGGGCCTATAGTGATCACGTATGCGATCGACTGCTATCCTGCGTTGGCCTCGGAGTCCGTCGTGCTCATCTTGTTCATGAGAAACATGATTGGGTGTGGGTTTACCTTTGGGGTATCGCCGTGGTTGGAGAGGGTCGGATTGAAGAATTTCACCTGGACGGTGTTTGCCATTTCGGTGGTTGTGAACGGTAGTTCGGTGTGGATGATCATGTTTGGGAAGGGCTGCCGCAGGAGAAGTGCCAAGTTGTACGAGCGGTTCCAGGACCGCAGCCGGTTGTTTTAGTTGAGTAGAGGCAGAAGTAACAGAAATAGCAGAAGTTGACAATGAAAGAGCTTATAAAGCATATTAAGATTTCAAGGATTTTGTAGTGGAGGGTGATGAACTTGCGGTAAATCTTAAAGTAGAAATTTTTGTAAAACTCTATTGAGATCAGACTAAGAACACTTATTAGCAGATGGCTAGCGGTACCTGGCCAGGTACAGTAGTCAAGCTTAGCCAGATATGAGTGAAAAAAATCATTACACCAGATGGAAACATCGTTACACCAGATGGAGGAAAAGTAAGTTCAATGCTGCGCAGGGGCAGGCAAGAGGAGCAGGAGAGGAATGAGGAAAGGAGACGAAAGCGAGGGTGCCTTGTACAATGAGCGTGAATAAGTGCAGTGAATTAGTACAATAACCACCATGGATTTGTATTAGCTGCTTTATTTAGTTGGTGGTAAATCACAGATACCATGAGATCTAATTATTATAGGTTATATAATATATCTTGAGTAATAATAAATTTAAATGAGTCTATGTAAATATGATATAAATCTAATATATTAATGTAGATTAATACAATAATACGTTTATTAGATCACAATTACAATATTCAAGATAATAAACTCTGGTAATTATACGGACCAATTCCAATATATATGACCCAGTTTATGTGACTATGGTATGGATATACTAATATATCAATCAATGATGTTCAATATTTAAATTATAACGTACTATATCAAAACTGGTAAGTCTCAATCGTAACAATAAACTCTAACAATAATAAACTCTAACACTTTAACAAAACCCTCAATATGCCCTCAATAACCCATCTATAGGCCACGCCCTGGCCTGCCATGGAACCTTCTAGCAACAGCGGCGCAGTGCCAGCCCCAGTGCCCGCCAGCCCCAGTGCCCCTTTGCCCTCGCCTTCCAAAAAAGCTCACCCAATTATAAAACCTCTCCAACACCTTTGCAACAGCAGAACCACTGGCGACAATCCGGAACCAGTAGTTAAAGTATACCTAAAAACAAGTGCAAACGCAACATGAGCACCCAGAACAACCAAGTAGCGTTGGCGATCATCGATTTCTTGAAAGACGCCGTCGCCAAGGGCGCCGTCGCACTGGACTTTGCCGAGTCCTTGGACGTGGCCATCGAGTGCATTGCCGATGCCTTTGAAGTGGACAAAGACGCCAAATACGGCGGGAAACCTTTGGCACAGTTGGTCTCGGCCGACGCAGTGCCTGTGCACATCCCAGAAGAGGACCAAGAGGTGAAGGCCAAGGCAGAGCTGTTGAAGTTGGAAGGTAACCGGGCCATGGCCCGCAAGGACTACAACGAGGCCATCTCCAAGTACACCGAACTGTTGGAATTGATCCCTAAGAACGCGGTGTACTTGTCGAACCGTGCCGCGCTGTACTCGTCCAACAAGCAGCACGAAAAAGCCGTTGCTGACGCCGAGTTGTCCATTCTGAACGACCCTACTTTTGCCAGAGGCTACTCCCGGTTAGGGTTGCTGAAGTTCGCCTTGGGCGACGCCAAGGCCGCCATGGAGGCCTATAAGGCAGGCTTGGATGCCGAGGGGGACAAGCCATCGGAGTCGATGAAGAAGGGGTACGAAATCGCGAAGGCCAGAGTCCAGAGCGAGTTGGAGTCGTCGTTGGAGAGCACCAAGGAGCCAGCCACAAGAAGTGGCGCGGGCGGCCTGGGAAGTGGCTCAGCCAGTGGCGCTGGTGGCGCTGGTGGCGCGGGCGGATTGCCAGACTTGTCCAACTTGGCCAGTATGTTGGGCGGCGGCGGTGCTGGCGGCATGGCTGACTTGTTCAACAACCCACAGATCATGCAGGCTGCCCAGTCCATGATGAGCAACCCATCCGCCATGCTGGAGATGATGAACAACCCTGCTATCAAGCAGATGGCCTCGCAGTTCGGGTTAGGCGGCGGCTCTGGTGCCGGTTCTGGTGCCGGTTCTGGTGCAGAATCTAGTGCGGGCTCGTCGTCGGGTTCGTCGGGTCAGCCTAGCTTGTCGGACTTGATGAACAACCCGGAGTTGGCCGACTTGGCCAGCCAGTTCCTGTCCAAATGGAAATGATGGCGTTGTATTTGACTGATTTGTAGTGAATAAGACAGACTATCTGTGGAAGTGATTTATGGTGTAGATGGAGATGGAGAAGGTGTAGAATTGGTGTAGATGGCGTAGAATAAGTTGTAGATGAAGAAGATGTAGTGTAGGATGTTATTATCTGGATATTATGTATACATTATGTGGATATTATGTAGATGTCATGTGAATATCATGTGAATACTCGTGGATACTATGCCAATACTATGCCACTACTATCACAACACTATCTGAATACCGTCTTCAATGGGTAGTGATCAGATGCTGGTTGGTGGTACTATTTTGTCATTCAGTACAGTATCAAGCTAAACCTAGTATTCAATTGAGTCTAGTGTTAAGCTGAAAACAGTATCAAGTCAGTACTAATATTGAGTTGATTCTAGTATTAGGTTGGAGTTGGTAATAAGTCGGTGTTAGTATAAAGTTATTTCTAGTATCAATCAGAAACTGGCATCAAGTTGAATTTAGTATTGAGTAAGTTTAGCGTTGAGTCAGTTCTAGTGTTAAGTTAATTCCAGCATTGTGTTCGTCCTAGTGTTAAGTTGATTTTGGTATTAAGTTGATTCTACTACTAAGTTAGTCTTAGTATTACGTTAATTTTAGTATTAAGATAACTCTAGAATTAGGTTGGTCATGAATTAAGTCAACTCTGCTATCAAATGAGTTCCATACTAATTTAGTTGAATGTTACATTGAATCTACCAGTAAGTTAGTTCCTGTAGATTAGTTAGTATCAAGTCAGTCCCACTCATTCTATTCTTAAATTAGTGTTAGCTTTATGGAAATTCCACTTTTGAGTATTTTACAGTTAGTTTTATTATTGAGTTACTTCCAAGATAAACTATTCTGATTCTATTTTTGAGTTAAATCTACTCTTTGGTTAGTTCTGTTCTTGAGTTAAATCTACTCTTTAGTTACTTCTGTTCTTGAGTTAATTCTATTCCCAACTTACAAAGTTTGTGCCAATTCTAAACCATTAGTCTTTTGGTTCTAGTGTCAAGTGATTTCTAGTATCAAGTGATTTCTAGTATCAAGTGATTTCTAGTATCAAGTGATTTCTAGTATCAAGTTGATTTTAGTACTAAAGAATTTCCTGTAAAGTAGTTCTGGTATTGAGTTGGTTGTCGTTTCAATTTCTTCAAGTCTTACATATTTTCAATCAAGCTACTCAAAGTCTTGCAATAATTTCGGTAGATTCCTTCAAGTCTTTAGCTCAAGTTGCTTCATGTTCTAGGTTACTTCAAGACCAAGAAAACATCAAGTTTCAAGTCACTTCAAGTATTAAGCTGATTCGAGGTTTGAGTTACTTCAAGTATCACATTGCTTCCAACTGAGCCACTTGAGTCTCAATGTTTGAGTTACAAGTCTCAAGGTTTTACAAAACAGTAAACTACGTTAAAGATCAACTTACCTCTTGAGGTTGTGTAACTCGTTTACTTACAGTAGTGAGTTGTACTTAAATGGCTCATGCTTTCAGTTAGTAGTTGCAATAAGTCAGTTGCATTTCAATCACTTCTCTTTGCATTACTTCAATCACTTCAATCACCCCATGTCTTCAGTTTTCTACAGTAATCCACAGTAAACCATTTCAAGCACTTCCAATTCTAGTCGATGCCCCCCGATGCCAGTCTTACTTTATGCCAACTCACTTTAGCCTTATCCAACCCAGACCAGTCACTTCCTACCACCACGTCATTACACATTCCGCCTACGTCCTGCCAAGCCACAATGACTCGAAAACCGTTGGTGTTCTGATGCTCTTCCCCTATAGTCATTGCTCATCGCTTGTTCCGATGTTCTGGCAAACTACCAGTATCAACTTCCGCCAAGAAACCCTGCTGGCACACCAGCAAGCACTGGCACTGAGTTATTTCATCTCCGTGATACCAGCAAATTCTCCCAAGTGCCCACCTTCTCTTGTAGATCACCATTATCAAGACCACGACTTGGCTTGCTGGAAATTTATTCTCCAACGGATTAAGGAACAAGCTTAATAAGCTTGCATAATGCCATGGTCTCTCAGAGTTTGCTAAAATTTAGGTAAGCAGTGGCAGGCAGTAGGCAGTAGGCATGTACGCTTTATGCAACGGAAATGCTTCCAAGTTAGTTGAACCCGGCATCGAGAGGCTGCTATTGTTGATTATTGTTTCGATCCGTTGCGTTATTGGCTGTTCTTATGTAAGAAAACACTATCTGGCATTCCGTTTCATTCACCAAGACGTTGTGCTGACCAGTTCTATCATGCCAGAGCATCTGCGACGATGCACGCTAAGCAATATTGACAGGTTACTACCTACAAGAGTAACTCTACAACACTAACTACAACACTAACCACAACACACAGAGTCATTTGAAAGGGAAACCATCTCCGGTGATTAGAGACCCACGGCTACTTCCGTTTAAAGGGGATGAGTTTTACTCTCAAACGACCATGCGAGCAGATCGCATCTACAAGACACTTTCAAACAGTCTGTTTCGCTTTAGTGTATAAGCCACTATCATAACGGCTATTAACTCCTGTCCAAAGAAGGTTACAGAAGGTTACAGAAGCTCAAAGTAGCACTGAAAGTTTGATGTGCGTCCAGATTCAGAATTCTGAGGTTGGAACCCGCGATGCCACTTCCAGGTCCATGCTTTAGCACTATCGCCTGGTCCCTCACCTCATCGGGGTGGCAGAGCTCGAGATTATGATGAGCCTTTGGTTTTTGCACTACTGGGAATCTACAGGGGGTGGGCAATAGGGTAGTGGGATAATCTGAGGGATGTGCAGTGATTGGTTGATTTGGACTCTTGACTTTGGGTGTTCCACTTGTTTTCGCTTATTTGCGCTTGTTTGGAGTTATTTGCACACACTTTCACTTGATCTTACGTATTTGTACTGTTTTTCACTCAATTCACTTAATTTCAATTCCCTTATTCACGTTTTCCAACTTGATACAGGTGGTGGAGAATGTCTTCTCCATGCAGAGTTTACATTTTGCCACTTGCAAAGCGGGGTGATAAATCCCTTTCTATTATACGTTGACGCTTTTATTATTCCTCAAAATCTGCAGATAACTTCTTGTCAAGTGGTGAATACCTGCGCTTCACAGATATCAGGTGATAATTTAAAAATAGATATGGAATTACGTAATGGTGGTGCATTATATGTGTAGTGATTGCGTAGCTCTGAATGATATTGTCAGTTTCATGCGGAGATATTGTTTGCAGTTTCTCGATATCCAAAAATTTGCGTTGGCAATATCCGCATGTCTTTTCAAATGATGCATGTGGTCTTTTTACAAAGGAGTCAGTTATCTCCCACAAAAAAGGTGTCGTACGCAGGTTTTAAACAACTCCGACATTGTTGGCCTTTCAAAGTTGGGCGGAGTGCAAGAGTAAAACAGGAACAGTGTCAAGTAATCCATTATTAATCTATTTCAAGGACACATTATTGTCCTGCATTGGCGCGGGTGCAAATGTACAAGCAAGATTATTACATTGGCATCGATCATTTGAAAAGGGAGGGAAAAATGAAAAATGAAAAATAAAATATAAAATATAAACTGATTTTTTGTGTTTTACCCGAGGAGCTTAGATCCGAGACACAGAGGCGTAACGGGCCTGGTGTCAGAGGAGGGAGATTCGGGGGAGTGAGACATTGATGTGGGTTGAGTTTTTGCAATGTTTGAGACCGTGAATGGAGTGAAGAAGATGTTGCAAGATGTTGCAGAGCAGTTGCAGTGAAGTTGCAGTGAAGAGAGAGGTTGCAGTGAGGAGAGAGGTTTCACTGAAGTACCCCAAGATGAGAACGCCCTGATTTCGTGCCTAGAGATTTTCGGAACAATTTACAGGAAAGGGAAGAAAAAGGCAGAAGAGGAAAAAAAAGGAGGAAAAGAGGAAAGGAGGAGAAACTGGAGGGGTGAACTTAAATAGGTGGCTTGAATAGGCGAGTTCAATACTTAAAATAAATAGGTATAGGCTTCACTTCAAGACAAGAATTGCGGTTTAGCAGACTAGTGTGGCATATAGGTGGCAGATGGGATGAGTTGGGTGGAGATTAGACAAGTGAACATGCTGCTGGTGTTACTCTGAATGATATTCTCGGTGTTCTTCTTATTATTTCAGTGTCTACTATTGTTACTAATTTCAATGCTCTCCCTAATCTCACATTTCTTTATCCTCTAGTGTTCCCACTTTTCTACATCCTTACTCCTCTTTTCTCCTCCACTGTTCTTACTTCCTGCTCTGCCACCACATCAATCCGATCAGCTTCCAGGCTTAGAGCAGAACGAGATTGCATCGGAGATACACCAGGGTCACACAGCGAACCTAAAAGGACATGAAGACGAGCCACTTCAAACTTGACTCAAAACTTGACTCTTGCCTCCTTGCCTTCCTATTTGGCTCACTTCCTATTTGACTCAAAATCAATGCGGAATTTTTCAGACGTGTCATTTTTTTTTTTTTTTTTAATTTTTCACTTTTTCAATTTCTCCAAACAAGGAGCTACAAGAGCTTGCATAGAAGCATTCGAGTGATTGTTACACCAGAGTGACTGTAAAAACCGCCAATTTTTCATTATGTCCATCAAATACAGCGTTGTCGTACCAGCCTACCACGAAAAATTGAATATCCTGCCCTTGACCACCCGGTTGTTTGAGGCCTTGGGTCCTAAGCGGTCCAAGATCACGGAGCTCACCTTTGTCGATGACAACTCCCAGGACGGATCCGTCGAGGAGGTGGAGAAATTGCAAGCCAAGGGGTACAATGTGCACATCATCGTGCGCACGAAGGAACGTGGGTTGAGTTCCGCCGTTTTGACCGGGTTTAAAGAGGCCCACGGCGAGTACTTGGTGTGCATGGACGCCGATTTGCAGCACCCACCAGAGGTGGTTCCTCAAATGTTCGACGCCTTGGAGTCGCATGCGTTCGCCTTGGGTACCAGATACGCCGCAGGGGTTGAGATGGACAAGGACTGGCCTTTACACCGGAGAATTATCTCCTCTGGAGCCAGATTGTTGGCCTTGCCGTTGACTCCAGCCAGCGACCCAATGAGTGGCTTCTTCGGATTGCAGAAGAAGTACTTGGCCAACTTGGACCAAGTCAACGACAAGGGCTTCAAAATCGCCTTGGAGTTGTTGGCCAAGTTGCCTTTGCCTAAACAGAACCAAATCGGTGACGTGCCATTCTCGTTCGGTGTCAGAGTCGAGGGTGAGTCCAAGTTGTCTGGGAAGGTGATGATCCAGTATTTGGAGCAGTTGAAGGATTTGTATATTTATAAGTTTGGATTGGCCCCATTGTTGGCTGTCGTGATTAGCTTGGTCTTGTTCGGGTTGTATGTGTTGAGTTTGTTATTTTAGTGGGCCTGAATAGTTGTATGGGCTAACAGTTGTATGACTTTTATTGTATATGTGATGTAGTGAAAGTTGAGTAGAGTCTGTATCACGGTGCAAGTTAGTATTCGAGTCATTCCATTGTTTAAGTTAGGCAATCGATCACTTAATTGTTGTTTGTTCAGTAATTTAGCCACTTTTTATCGTAAGGTAGTTAGGCAATTGAGTCACATTTACAGTAGTAAGTTGAGTAAATAGTCACTTTATGGCATTACTTAAACTAAATAATCACTTCATTGCACAACTTTCATCAATTGTAGTCACTTTATTGTAGTAAGTTAGGCAATTGAGTCACTTCATGTAATCGCTTGAGCCAATGGGTCACTTCATGGCTCTAGTCAACTAAAACAACTACCCAATGCTATTTCTGCAGTCTCACAACTGACTATTCAGTCCTGGTAATTCTCATTTCACACTAAGTCAACTCGATTTAACACCCCTATAATAGTTATCACCACTTGCTCGCTTCATAGTCACCTTATATTACTTTAAGGTAGTGGTCAAGGTTTGGTTAGAGGTCCCTGCATTAGATGAGCTGATCTACGCATTCCAGACTATTTCTACTTTTAGTCAGCACAGAAGAGGCTTGCCATTCAAAGTTGTTAACCAATATCTCTGTAACTAGGCTATACTAGTCGAAAGTAACCAAAAGTAGCTAGTCAAAACTAGTTAAAACCGATATAACTAGTCATTACCAGTTATAACTAGTTAAAACCAATATAACTAGTTGAAACTAGCCATACTAGCCATACTAGCCATACCATCCACCAACCCTACACACTTCCTCTTAACAGTCATTTATTAATCACACTCTCATTACTCTACCCTACTCTTCACTCTCACTACTATACTCTACCCTCTCGTTCGACTCCACCCCATCACACCTTCCGCATCAACTCAAGCCCAAACTTCAAATTCCGGAGATTGCTCTCGCAGTACTCCTTCATCTGCTGCCGGATAAAGCTCCGCTTGAAGTTCAAAAAGTTGTTCAACCGCAAGGCTACAAACTCCTGGTCCTTCTTCAAGTCCGTCTCCAACAACTGCAACGTCTCCAACACACTTGTCTTCTTGTCCTGGAGCCGTTGCAATTTCAAGCTCCTGCTCTTCTTCGTCTGCACAATGGAAGAGAACAAGAACGAGGTGCTGCTGGTGTTCTGCTCGTCGTCATGGTCTACAGCTATGCTTTCATTTACATGTGGCTCTGTCAACAAGAGGTTAGAGCTTCTTCTACGCGGCATGGCCGTCTCTGGATCCCCGTCACTTTGGCCTCCAAGCCTGCGGATCTCAGACTCCGTCCTCTCAAGCAACTTGTGGCACTCTTCCCATTTGCTCAACTTGCTCGAGAGGATCGAGGTGATGGTGACGAGCAACTCCTGGCAAATGAAGAGCAACATCTTGTTTGCAGCAATGAACTTGAAGTTGTCGCCGCTGGAGGAGCTCTCTTGGACGAATTTCTGCACGTCCTGGATCAATTGCAACGCGTTTTTGGGCAAAATGCTACTGAAACCGGTGCAAGATGGCTCGAGACCGCTGCTGGTGCCGAAATTGCTGTACACCTCGTGCACCTCTTTGTGTTTGATGTCTACAAAAACGAGCATCCGCACGAAGGAACTGTAGTACTTGTCGAACTCTGTCATTTGCTCGAGAGAGTACTCGAAGAAATGCCGCATGGCAGTGACCTCGTCGAAAGACAACCTCGAGGCGGGCTTGAGCACCACCTGCGAGGACGCATGATTGTCCTGGTCAAGGTTCAAATCTCTCAAATTCCCCGGCTTGACCAAGAAATCCTGGAGAATCTGCGAGTCCGAACAGTCGGCCAGCATCAGAATGTTGCTCATATTGATTAAGGTGCCGAGCCGCTGGCACTGGAATTTGTAGAAGTTGTTGATTTTCCAAGACTGGGTCGCGGACACGCGGGCCATCTGCACAAACGCCGTGCTGAGCACCAGCTGCGGGGTCTCTCGCTTGAGATACCGGAGCAACTTTACATAGTCTTTGTAGTTGTGGATGTTGGAGTACCACTGGCCGTCCTGCCGGGTCTTGAAAAACAAACAGAGCTCTTTGTTGACGTTGTCGGACTTGATGCGGGTCAAGCCGAACACTCTACTGTTCACTACAGGAAAATACGTGCTTATGAAATGATGGTCGAGCATCATCTCGATCTCGCAATTACGGTTGCTACTTTCTACAGGCTGCGACTTGGAGTGGTGGTTCTGGATCAAGGCTTTTACGTCCACTTTTGCATAGTCGAGAGCACTCAAATAGAACTTGTTGTCCAACCGGAACAAGTCCAAGCGGCTGTCCGACAAGATGTCCCGCACATTTTCCAGCCGGTTGTACTTGATGTAGTACATCAACGGGGTAAGACTTTTCGAGTTGACCTCGTTCAAGTTCAAGTTGTCGAACTTACCAAGTAAAGCCTTGAGGTTGCTCTTCACAACATGGAGAATGGTGTTGCGTTTCGAGTCCATGTGGTGTCTGTAGTCGAACCGCAAGTTATTGCGAGAGTACCAACTGTCCACCACCTCGATCACCGTCTCCACTAACTCGTCGTAGTGCGGATGGTCGTAGCACCGCAACATGCTGAAAAACGGCGTGTGGCCATTGGAATCTCTGCTCCGCCAGTCGAGAAATGGGCCGATGGCCCGCACCAAGTCGAGATCGAAGATCAAATGGCCCACGGTCTTGTTGCCCGCACCCGGACAGTTGAAGTAGTGCACTTTCTCCAGCGTGGTGCCCGAGCTGAGCACCTCGCTGACGAGAATATCGACAAACTCGTGGTGCCCCAGCTCCAACGCCTGCGCCAAGAGCGTGGCCCCGTGCACGTTGCGGTCCGCGAGGAGGTCCTCGAGCAGTACCACGTTGGGCAGGTCCAAGAGCGTCTGGAAAACGGGCAAGTTGCTCGCCCGGACCAGCAACGCAAGCAACGAGAGCCCGTCTGCGGTGCGGGCGAAGAGCACCGACTCGCGGGGGATCTCGTCGTAGCTGCTGACACGGTTACAAAGGTCAGCCACCTCCGCTACGCCGTTCACCGGGTCCTCGACCAGCGCCCAGAGCCGGGCGTTGGCGTCGCTGTGCGCTTTCAAGGCCGCAACGTGGGCGTCCTCGCAGAGATAGTCCACCACGGCACCAAAAGTCGAGAGCACGTACGCCATGTGGCCGTTGCCGGGCTCGTACGAGAACCGCTCGACGTACACCACGTGGCTGCTCAAGTTGGGCACCTGGGCACGGCAGATCACGACGATAAGCAACGCTACAAGGGTGTCAGCACCGAGATTTGCGCCCGATTCGGCGAGTAATTGGAACACCGACACCAACACGGAGCTCTGTTTCGCGGAACTGTCCAAGATACTCAATGCGGCGAGCTGCCGGGCGGCCTCCAGCACGTTCTGCTCCAATTTGAGGAGGTCTAAGTGCCGGAAGTTGGGGATTTCCACCTGATTCAAGGCCAAAAACCGCAAATCGCCGTACACTTGGGCCAAAAGGCGGTCCTTCTCGGCGTTCAAATGGCACACCCGTGCCCAGAGCTTCTCGTAGATGTTCATCTCGATGTACTCGAACAAACTGCGGGTCATGTCGACGTGCGGGTGCTTCTCTACAATGGCCAAGCCGGACTCTTTATCGAGATTGTCGATGAAGATGGCGTTGCCCGAGCCTACGATGCTGTTGAAGCTGTCTACGAGTCTGTCTACGGAGTCTACGTTGGAGAGGTTCAACCTGGTGAAGAAACTGCGGTATATGGCACCGATTTTCTGCGACACCAAGGGGAACTCCCGGATCAATTGGATGAAGTCGGTTTCTGGAGCAATTTGGGCGGGTTCCAGGGCGGCCAAAGTGGGGATGGCGGTGGGATTTTCGGGACTTAGAGGTGCCGCTATGTAGATCAACCGGTAGAGACAGCTGTCCGACATGTAGCTGTTGAAATTGTACCACATTTCGTTGCGGAGCATCGGCACTTGTGTCACGCCGTCTGGGAGCACCAAATGTGACTTGGAGACGGTATAAGTGACGCTGCTGAGCGACTCGTACACGTTTTTGGCTACTTCTCGCACGATGTGGTGTCGCACGAAGGTGTCGTCGTGGCACAGGTCCACATCGGCCACCAGGGCCGGCACCAAGATCAACCATTCTTCGGGATGGTCGCTGAGCAATCGCATGATCTTGTTTAAGCGGGACTTGCCCGGGTTCGGGTGGTTGAAAAGCAGATTGAGCAAGGGGTTGTGGAGGAGCGGGAGGTGTGTCGGTGGGTACACCAGGGAGGATCGCCGGGCCATTGCTGTGGAGGTGGATGGTGGATGAGGTGGTTGAAGTGGTGTGGTTCTGGTGGTTCTCAAGACTTGGCGGGTATTTTTGGGCAGGAAAGAAAAGGAGGGAAGGCAGGGAAGGCAGGGAGGGCAGGGAGGGCAGGGAGAGAAGACCGGGAAAAAGGCAGAGACTGAGAGGAAGAAAGGCAGGGAAAAAGACAGAGACTGAGAGGAAGAAAGGCAGAGAGAAAGGCAGGGAAAAAGACAGAGACGCAGCGCAGACGGGACGCAGGCGGAAGAGATGGGCAGTTGCCGGGGAGCAGGCGGGCAGGCGGGCAGGCGGGGAGGCAGTAGGCAGTGGGTGAGCAGATGGAAGAGGAAGAGGAGGACCAGTACTCACTGAACTGACAGCGTCGGCACTAGCAGATCTACGTCTTGAGTATGTATTTGATTTATTCTAGATATTGTTGTATATTCTTGGTATATAAATGGAATAGGTTTGTTTGAGGCACCCACTGAGTAGAGCTTACCTATTGATAGGGCCGTGCTATTAAGTACAGTTTGGCTAATAAGTGAAACTTGCCTATTCGAGGTCAGTCTTTATTGAATATAGTTTGCCTAATGATTAGAACTTAACTACTAGATAGAACCCTACCTTATTAAGCATAGTTTACCTAATAGATAGCACTTCCTAGAAACATAGCCATAATAAGTAGAGCTTACCTATTAAATAGAACCCTACTTATTGAGTGTAGTTTACCTCATAAATAGAACTAACTTATTAGGACCGTACTACTAAGTAGAGCTTACTTGAATAGAGATCACTCAGGTAGAATTCACCTATCAAATAGGACCGAACTACCAAATAGCTTATCTTATAGAGCTTACCTTATAGAGCTTACCTTAGTAGAGCTCACCTTAGTAGAGCTTACCTTAATAGAGCTTACCTTAGTAGAGCTTACCTTAGTAGAGCTTACCTTAGTAGAGCTTACTCAGGTAGAACCTACCTACTAAATAGGACCTTACAATACCGAATAACGACCCACTGAATAGCGACATTCCTCCAAAGCGACACTACTATACTGAATAAGCTGCCACCATCTACCCACTAAACAGCAAGCTTGTCTTGTAAATCTGTGGTTACTGATTCTATTACGTTACCAAGCGAGTCGTATTGGAGTTCTCCCTGTTCCTCTTCTTCTTCTTCCTCCTCCTCTTCTTCCTCATCCTCACTCTCAATAATATTACCCAAAGAATCATACCTCACCTCCTTCTCTTCTTCCTCTTCACTTTCAATAACATTACCCAAAGGATCATACCTCACCTCCTTCTCATCCTCACTTTCAATAACATTACCTAAAGAATCGTATTTTACTTCCTTCACCTCCTCCTCTTCCTCCTCCTCCTCCCCCTCCTCCCCCTCAATTATCCACAGATCCTTCTTCTTCGCATCCTCCCGTCTCAGCTGTTTCTCCGCCTCCGCCTCGTCCATCCATTTCTCCTGCAGCTGCTCAATCGACGCAGAGTCCGTGCACTGCTGGTACCTCTCAATAAGCTCTTTATTGATCTTCAAAAAGGTGAGCCCCCAGTTGAACTTCTCCAAGATCATCTCGGCCCATTCCCACTTGCCCACAATGGCAAAGCATGCGGCAAGCGCCTCGACACAGTTCAACTTCCAAGGTCTGCCATAGTTGACAGGGTTGGCTGCTAGAAGGTAGGGCAACAACCGTTCGTGCTTTCCGCCGATCTTGTTGAACGGGATCTCGTCCAAACGCGCCCACGAGCACTCCACCACTGCGGCGCCGTTCTGTTCTACGATTTCCAAGTCATTTGGACACACAAAGCCCTTCCCGTTGGGGGCCACTACAATGCCTTGGAATTTCTGGCCCACTCTGAGGTTCTTGATGAGCCCGAGCCGCTCGAGCTTCTTGCCGCTGCATCTCTTTGGGTCGCAGTGGTCGAAGTCCCACATCGCCAACTTGAAGGGCAAGTCTTTCAACATGTTCTGCCGTGTCTCTTGCCTGGAGACCTTGTGGTGGATCTTGGACTTGTGGCCGTTGGAGCCTCTGCTGTTCTTCTTGACGTCTTCGAAGGACTCTTTGTTTTTTCCTTTTGCCATGGTGGGATGTGAGGTGGTGTGGTGATGTGAGGTGATTTATATCTGATTTGTGTTCACTTTCTGCTACTTTCTGCTGCTTTCGAGCTCCTTTCTGCTATCCTTAAGCGCCTTTTGAACATCTGAAAAATTTATCTTTTTTTTTCTTCACTAAAAAGAAAATTCGATGAGCCGAAGCTCGATGGAGGTGGTGTAATGATGTAGTGATATAAACTTTGGTACAATACTTAAGATATAATACTTAAGATATAATACTTGATATATAATACTTGATATATAATACTTGATATATAATACTTGATATATAATACTTTGACACTTTGATAAAATACTTAAGATACTGTGATGGATTGTTGATTACTAAATGATGTAGTGCTGACGTAGTGTGTTACTCAATTCCTGAACACTTAACTTGTGTAGTCACTCAAATACTGAACTATACTGTAGTGATATTCTGCTTCATTGCTTCAGCTCAAATCTCTCCAGTACTTAATCACTCCAGCCCATCTCCAGTGTATTGGCCACTAGTCGAGGCAAGGCAGGCAAGGAAGGCAGAAAAAATGGTAGGGGCACGAACACTGGCACGGGCACGGGCATGAAATAATTTGAGATAAAGACTTGGCCTGAGAGAAAGTGAAGGGATAGTTGAATGTAGCATTGAGCAATAATCGCACAAGAACTGAGACGAAGTGGGTGGAAAAGTACCCCAATAGCACCATGGAGTCCACTAGCATACCGAACGACCCAAAAAAAATGGAATTGACCGAAATTGGCGGCAACAATCCGCCCCAGGCACCAGCGAACCACGGCGACTTGCCCAAGTTCAACGACTTGTTGACACAGTTGGTGCTACCCGTGAACAGGGTCCGCAAAAGCGACGCCGACCCGCGCTCTTTGAGCTCCAGACGGTACGAGCTCGTGCTGCGGTTCCTCAGGAACTTCCGGTGGACCGTGGGCGACAACATATACCCCGTGGCCAGGTTGCTCTTGCCCAACAGAGACAGCAGGCTCTACTATCTGAAGGAGAGCAGGCTCGGCGACTTGATCGTTGCCGTCTACAAGATCCCAAAGAACTCTTTGGACTACAGCAAGATCAGGAAGTGGAAGAGGAGTGCCGCGAACAGCTTTGGCCACGGCGAGGTTGGGTTTGCCGAGGTCTGCTGCGACCTGATCAAGTACAGAGGAGGTGTGGAGGTGGCAGGTGGGACGGTTTCCACCGAGGAGGTGAACCAGTTTTTGGACCAGTTTGGCCAGGAACTGGTGCAGGACGTAGACGAGCCCGTGCTGGGCGCGAAAAGGGCCCGGCAGCTCGAGTTGTTTCGTAGTTTGGTGCAGCAGTTGAACTTGGAAGAGATCCGGTTCTTGCTCAAGGTGATGTTGAAGCTCCGGGTGCTCCGTGGCGTGGAGAAGATGTTTCTTTCCACGTGGCACCCGGACGCCCCGCGGTACTTGGACTTGGTGAGCGACTTGCAGCGGGTGTTGTACCAGTTGAGCGACCCAAAGACCCGCTTGCTGTCGTCGGACGCCTCTATAAAGGTGCGGTACCCTTTCAAGCCGCAGTTGCTGTCCCGGACGCATCTCTCGTACCAGGAGCTCTGCGACCAGTTCCCGCAGGTGTTCTACCTCGAGGAGAAGCTCGACGGCGAGCGCATGCAGCTCCACTTGGACAACTACGGCGAACACATCGCCTACTTCTCTCGTAGACTGGTAAATTACACCGATCTCTACGGTGGAGACTTCAGCAGCGGGTCGTTGAGTAGGTATATACGTGGAGGGTTCGCCCCTTCTGTGAAGAACATCGTGCTAGATGGCGAGATGGTGGTGTTTGACCACCAGCTGCAGAGATTGCTCCCCTTTGGGTTTCTCAAAGGGTCCGCATTGAGCACCATCGCCCAAGGTGGCCACGAATCACAACGGCCCATGTTCATCGTCTTCGACGTGGTGTACCTCAACGACACTTCTTTGGAGAGAGTGCCTTTAGCAAAGAGACGAGAGGTGCTACACAGGCTGCTCGCACCGATCAGCAACGTGTTCGAGATCGTGAAGCACTACGAGGTGTCGAGCAGCCGGGAGATCGAGGCTGCCGTGCGGAGGGCCATCGAGACGAATGCAGAGGGCATCATCTTGAAGGACCCGCGGGCGAAGTACGCAATTGCGGAGCGGAACAGGCAGTGGGTCAAGGTGAAGCCCGAGTACTTGGACGATTTTGGAGAGGATGTGGACGTCTTGATAATAGGCAAGACCACCCAGAAGAAGACGTCATACTTGTGCGGGTTGCGGGATGAGCTGGTGCAGGAGCGGCCACACTTTGTCTCGTTCTGCAGCATTGCGAACGGCATCTCGATGGAGACGTACAACGAGATCGAGCAGAAGCTCCGAGGCAAGTGGCACAGAATCGACAGGCAACCCCCTCCGCTGGAGTTGCTCGAGTTCGGGGCCAGGCTCCCAGAGGAATGGGTCTCTCCCGCGGAGTCCTTGGTCATCCAGGTGAAGGCCCGTTCCATCGACTTGGGCCTGTCTGGACTGAGCTACAAAGTTGGCACGACATTGTACAATGCATATTTCAGAGACATACGTCCAGACAAAGACTGGCAGTCGAGCTTCAGCGTGGCAGAGTACAAAGAGTTGAAGCTAGCCAGATCCCGTAAACAAAAGTTGGCCCAGCCCGTGTCTCACAAGTTCCAAAAACGGAGGAAATTCCACAGGCAGACGACGAGATCGATCGTAGAGAGAGGCTTGCATGCCTATAGCTCGTCCTCTGCAGGAGAACTTGCTGGTAACAATGTGGTGTCTAATCTCTTTGCCCCAATTGGACACAGATTTGGGTTTGTCGTGTTGAGTGACTTGGTCGCCCTGGACTCCAGAGTCTCGAGAAACGATATTGTTGCCACGCTTCAACGGAATGGGGCAGGTATTTTTTCGGAATTAAATGGCGTTCAAAGTATGGAAGGAATTTCAGATGTAATCGTCATTTCTGACAGGCTTTCTCTTAGAACACAACTGGCTTTTAATAAAGGCTACGACATTATCAGACCGCAGTGGATATTCGACTCTCTACTGGTGGGAAGGATGGTTCCAATTGAACCCAGCCACTGTTTGCGTGTCAGTGATCACCTCTTACAACTGGCCACCACTCGAGTAGATGCCTTTGGGGACAGTAACATTGTGCCGCTGAGATCCTCTTACGCAGAATTTATGCATTCGATTAAAACCGTGCATCTCGACGAAGATCTTCTGGAAAATGGGGCATTACAAGACATGATGTCCACCAATGAAATCTTCTATCTTTTCAAAGGCTTCAACTTTTACATAGACTTTTACCCTGATGCGATTTCGGATTCGAGATTTGCTCTTCGCAAAACAATCTCACTCGTAAAATTGTATTGTGGAACACTTACCAACCGCCTTGAGGAGGCCACCCATATTCTCGTGCCGGCTGAAGATCCGTGTTTTATTCCGACTCCTAACTTCGATGGCTGGAGAACTGAAACCTTGAGGTTGCACAGCGAGAGATTAGGCCAAACTACTTCCTTGGAGAATGGACGACTCAGCAGAATTCCCCGAATAGTAGACGAACATTGGGTTCAACATTACATCCATCAATTTTTTCTAACTCCTTCTTCGTTCCAATGAATCAACTTGTGCCGGTTCTTCTTCTTGTTGGATACCTCAAATGTTCAATGTGAAACATTTATGCATAAGATTGTTTTGCTCTACACTTATGCAATAATTATGCAGGATCTAACATATGACCGTAAACTTTAAATAGAAGGGCAAGGGCTCAGAGAAAAAAAACGAAAGAAAAAAAGAAAAAAAAAAGACTACCAAGAAGCTTGTTCGTACTAGTTTTCTTTTTTTTTTTTTTTTATATTTTTTTGAGTTAATTTCTTTCACTACGATGACAGACATCTATGGCTTAGGTGATTAGTGTCATTGACATTGATTGCTTTCACTTCCGCGTTCTTTGAAACACTTCAAAATTTGATTTATATTATTAATTCCACAATCTTGTTCCATATTGCAAGCTCATTTTTTTCCAATTTGTTTTGTTTTCACCTGATGTTCATTCTTTCGAGTCGCCAACTAGTCGTATTGTTTTCGATGGTGTATGCGAAAATCCTGGCCTCTTTCTTTTGACGACCAAAGCTTTCTTGGTTATTATCTCCCTTGAGGCAGCTCCACAATTCATCGCGCAAGTCGCCTACTACCCAAAAGGGAGTGCGATCTATCTTGTAATAATACCGGAGGAAAAACGTCTATTCTTCATGGCTCACCATCTCTGCATGAGGCTTTCCGATCATTCTCACTTTGATACACAAAAAGAAAAGAGATAATAGGGGAAAGGTATGCACATGTGGCCTGTGCGAACACTTAATCTAACGTTCTGCTCTACTGCTCCGAATCTGCTTCTGTTCTGTTCTGTTTCTGTTTCTGTTTCTATTCCGAAATCTATTCTTCTCTTATGTTCTGCTTCTATTCTGGTACTTACCTTTCCTTTGAAGCCTTTTTGTGTCGCGTTTGAAATCAAGCGTGTCACTCAGTCACTAGTGGCAGATGAAATATACGACATTTCAGTCTCAAACCTCTCCTTCCAACTTGGCTTTGATCTCGGGAAATCAGGCAATTGGTTTACCAGAGAGTAATTGTTACGGTTCCGAAAAAGAAACAACGAAAAACAGGGTCAGGAAAACACTAACAAGAAGCAAATCCTTAAAGATATTAATTAGAAAAGGCTAGAGTGAAAAAAGAAAAGAACAAGAATGAAAAATAGTAAAAAAGCTTAGTTGACGCGGTAACTTATCTAAATAGGCCACCGAAAATTGAAAAACGTAAGAAAATATCGTAGATCTTTTTCTTATGCTGAGATTAAAAGAAGAATTTTTTTTATGTTAAAGTTTAGTCGCCATCTGAGATAAAGGTCATCCACCTGTCCCTTAGTGAAAAATTTTCCCTCTCTATGGAGGTCATGAAAAGAACCAACGATTTTTTTTATGTGAGCGAAAGCGGCTTCCAGAAGCATCGTCGTGAAGTCAAATTTTCTGGAGGAGTTATTAAATTAAATCATTGAGAATAAAAAAAAAGGTGGACAGACAGCTTCCAGAAAGTGAGGAGGTGAAAAAAATAGCTCGTCCCCCCAAATCAGCCAATATCTATCAGAAATGAGACACCATTGAAAGACTTGACTCATGATATTAAATGACATTCTTGAATGTGTCCTAGAGGCTGGTAAAGACAGAGTACTAAGTAAAACATTAAAAAGAAATAAAGGAAGTCAAGCCAATGGTTTAAAGATTGAAATCTCGAGTTAATCTCAAATTTATCTCAGGAGTAAGATATGAGACATCTAATTTAAATTCTCACATTACGAATCATTATACAGACGTCGATGAGCTTTTTTCTAACCGACTGCTCTTAAAAAATAGAGAAAGTTTCTTTTTGAAGGTATTTTTTTCTCTCTCGACTCGAGCATTGAAAGAAGTGCTTCGCTCGCAAAATACCAAGAGTAAGTTTTTGTTCGTAAAGTAATAAAGTTTGTTCTACATATGTGAGGAAGTTTATAGAAAATAGAATCTGTTTTGAAACTCAAACCACAAAAGATGGAGGCCATTGAAGGAGGAATCGTAAAAATAAATTCTGAAGCTTTTTTTCACCATAAAAAATAAATAAAAAAAAAAAGAAAGAACAAAAGGTAAACTAAATGACAATTGCAAAATAAATGTCATGAAATTCGTTTTTCCAATTCAGTGTTCGGACTAGATTCAAGTTCCGACTTCATTTTGTCCGTTAATTTTGGAATTGAGATTGAGTATAACCTCTTATCAAGCAATTGTAAAACATGTTATGCACTTGTGCTGCTAACCTTTTTCAGCGTTGATTCCAGAGTTAAATCACTTTTTTTTTTTTTTTTTTTTTCTTTTGCTCGCTCTTACCTAATATTTTTTTTCACATCTATATGCAATGCAAGGCACACGCACAGATTAATAAGTGTCGAAATGATCACTTATTTTTTTTTTCTTTTTTTTTCAGTCATTCAGCTGCTCACGCTTGGCATGCTAAAATGAACCATAATGCAATTATGAAAAGCATGTTGGTTTTCAAGATCTCCTCAATGGAGTTATGCACTGTGAGACAGCATAAATAATCGAAGACAATCTGCACGAGAAAAGCAGGAGAACCAACTGAAATAACAAAAATTTCTTTACAGAGGAGAGATGATAAGTTAAACTTTATTTAAATCCTGTCAGATCTCGTCTGGAAAGCTCTTTGGATTTCTTCACTAGACATTTAATTCATCTACATTATCTCAACTACTTGATATAACAGTCTTGAAAAGATCATAGTTCCAATCAACAACTATATATTAAGTTTTTCCTGAGCTGCATATATTATTTACGGTGTGCAAAAAAAACAAAGGCACAAGAATACAAGGATATCATTCAACCCAAGATAATTCTCATCTAGCTCTCTAAGTCGAACTTAGGAATTTGCATTGGAATTATTTCATCAACTTGATATTACCGGACAAACACTTATCTGCTATAATACCCTACATTGAAGGTGTATGTCATTGTGTGTATGAAGAACGTTATACTTAGTGCACATATTTCGATTGAAGATTATATGGTATCTTCTGGGATTGACACTGTTGAAAGTATTATGGCCCAAGGTAAGATACAAGATAATAAGTTCACAGATTCAAACAAAGCTACCGACGCAAAGCCAAAATCATTTCCGAACTTCGCTGCAAACCAAAATATGCTTCTTTCTAACTCACAAGCTGCCAGTGTCCAAGGTGCTCATCTGTTCATGCCAGTCCAGACGGGCAAAGGAAGCCAACTGGAGGAATGGGGTTACCAGCAAGGTTCCCTCAGGCAATTGAGTGGTCACTCTTCAGGATTGCACCCTATCGCAGGACATCAAGGTGGATTCATGGCCCCAATGGTGGATCACCAGGAGCTCCCACCACTTTCGCAGTTCCAGTACCTGCAATATCAGATGCCATACGGTCTGCAGCAGCAGCAGCAACAACAGCAACAGCAGCAGCAACAGCAGCAGCAGCAGTCGCAACAACAACCTCAGTACTACATGCACAGTACTGGACGGCACTCGGTGCCATTCCCTTCGCCTGGATCTCTGATGAGATTGATCAGAACATCCTCATTGCCAGCGGTGACGATGTTTTCTGAGAGGGGTGCAGGTATGGACGACGAGCAAGGCAACTTGAGTCAGCCTGAGACCGACCTCAGTGCTCTCCAAGTTAATGTGGAGATCGAGGGAGATTTGAAGTCGATGACGATGAACTGGACAGAGGAAGAGACCAAAAACAGACGTCGTCTTGTTTCCTTCAAGTGGTACCAGGAAAAGAACGAGATCAAAATCACTTTCGAACCTGTCCCAATTGCTTTATACCAGCCAGACATGACAGTGGTGTCATGTATCTACGACCGTGTTGAAAACAAACATCTTTTCACCAGTGTGGACTTTATAAGTTTCTTTGAAAGTTTGTCCAGTTCCAAGTTCAAGATTGAGGAAAAGAATAGAATAAGAAGAAACTTGCAAAGTTTGAAGCCATCCACAGTTACAAAGCAAAATAGCGAGGAGTTGTTTGCCTTGATTATGGGTTACTCCGTACCAAAACCAAGAAACATTGAGAAAAATGTCAAAGTGTTCAACTGGGAGAATTTCTCGCTGCTGCTAAGGAAGATAGCTAGCAAGTACTCGTTCGACTACTACAATCTTGCACCTTATGTTTCGAGTTGCGAGCCTGCTCCTACAAGTGGCTCACAAGAAAACTATGAGAATGCTGTGATGACCGGCATGCCTTCGACAGGACCAGTATATCAGAACGATGTGATGGTGCTGATGATGATGCCACATCAACAGGCTTATAATTACCCAGTGTATGCACTGCAACAGTTCACACAGTATCAGCCAATTGGTGTATCTTCTTCAGGAGATACAAGGTATGGTAATTTTACTGGTATGTCGAATGCGAACACTGCTGGATCAGTCGAGCAAACAACAAATGGAGGCAGTGAGGTATATTACTTTGATAATCTGTTACACAATGTTCTGTACGCTTATCCACCTGTTGAACCTGAATAACCCTTTTAAAATTCCAAAAGAAACTCCCCCCAACTTTGAATTTTTTTACAAAATCTTAATTTTTTTGATTTGACAAGTTGAGCGAGGAGTCAGTTTGATTTGTTCGTTTCAATAGCTTGTTTTATCAATGTTGTTCTTTGTTTTTCCCCCTGTTCTTGAGCTTTTAGTAAATAGAGATAGTTAATATTGTAACATATGTTATTATGTCTAAACAAGCACCCTTCAAAAAAAAAAAATGAAGGAAAAAAAGTTAAAAAATAAAGTACACCTCAAATATAATACCAGAATATAATACCAGGCTGTGCTACTTGTAGATGCATTTTGAGTGTGCATAGAGGGCGAGAGAGAGAAAAAAAGTGGGAGAGAAGAGAAAAAATCTGTAAACGTCGTTTTAATATTAATCTAAGATCTACAGATCTGTAGCAAGCAAGTACCTCAAATTTAAAATACATTGAAGGGAAAAAATAGATATATATATATAATGAGTGGAGTGAAAAAAGAGGATAAAGAGAGTGGACTTGCAAGTATTCTTGGTAGTGAGGGAGTGAATGAGTGGTTCTGTAATGGGGTAAGATTACTTTGATGTGACATGATATTATTTTTCACTTTGAAAGTGTGCTTTATTTTTAAGGAGAGGATTAGAACTGAGCATGAGCTGAACAATAGGAAAAATAACAAACTGACAAAACTTTCAAAATTATATCTATATTAACTTCGGTAAAAGCAAGAACTCAATTTGACGGGTAAAAAGCTTCACTGCTACCGAATAAAATATAGAGTGATTGTTGAAACATCACTTCTAAGACATCTCATGGAAACATTTTTTTGATTTTTGAAAGACGTAAACCAACCACATCGTAATTTGCAGATGAGACAACCGCAACCGACTTGTGGAATCAAAAGCAAAAAGTTCAAAACACGTACACCAACCACTTGAATGGGGCTGGATATCTAAGTGGTATTCTCATATGCATAGAGAGTCTGAGAATACAAGACCGTGAGTAGGAAACATGGGCACTTACTTTGGAATGGTCTAATTCCACTCTAAGACAACATTCTTTCAATCAAAGCTTGTAAAATCGGGTGATCTACACCTTTAACTTTAATTTTAATTTTCAGGGAAGATTATTGTCTATGTGTGTAAGGCCACAGGGGAAAGAGTTTACTCCGATCACTCCATTTCTCCCACTTTATTGCACCGTAGCTCCAAAAGTATCAGCAATCCTGCGTCTATCTAAGTCGGAGTTACCTCAAATTACATAGATTTACTGTTTTCCTTCTGACAATTTCGGAAGCTGCATTGAGAATGTTGATGAACAACTGGAAGGACGATGTTGAAATACATCAAGTGCTCATCAGATTTTATTGTTCTCATTTTTCTTTTCTTTTTTTTTTTTGCTTCTTGCAAAAATAGAAAATCTTGTCTCAATTTAAATAAATCTTACACTGCATGAATTATCGCGCCTCTCCGTACATCAATCTTTATTAAATGACGCACGAATTAACTAGAAGTCAAAAAAAAAAGAAATTTTCCAAACAAAAGATAGGGACGCTCTCCATTACTCGTTATTGTCTATTCTCTTCCCTTTCCCTTGAGAAAAGAATCGTGCTTACTAGCGTTGAAAGTTAATTTTTTGCCGAGAAATTTTTTTCAGATGCAAGAGCTACTGAGTCTTGTGAGGTCCAATGCAAATTCTGGAGCGGGTTGGGCTTAAGCAAAAACTAAAGAGCCTCGTTTAAAAAGCTTATTTTTTTTGTTTTCGTTTGGATCTGAGATCTTGTCTGGAGCTTGTTTTGGATATATTGGAGATAACAAGTTGAACAGATGTGTCTATTCTTGAATCAGATTGAGTTGGTCTTAATTGTATAATGGGACTTCTGAATGGGATCAGTGTCGGATGACGCCTTTGAAACCTTTTCAAACTCCACCGCACATCTTTTGGCACTTTGAACTGCAGACGTTATCAGATACATGAATTTTAAAACATACATTTTGAAACCATATCCGCTGGAAACGGAATCGAGTCTGATGAAAAGGCGGGATTTACACTATTGTGCATAAAGCACTTGCAAATAATTAATGAGACCCTATCTTTAAATTCAAACACTAACCTCAGTCACTGAGTTGATTGGCCAGTGTGGAGGTCTCACATCAAGCTTTTTTAATTGGAAGATTTTAAGGACAGAATACGAGATATTGACAAAAACTGGCCAAGGAGAGACAAAAACTGGAACCAAAGGTTAAGGTCTGGGTTTTAGAGACTCAGACTCAAGTGAATCATTGCAATTGTTGTCTATCGGGAGAGCCAAAGGTCTAGTATCGAATGTCTATCGGGGGAATAAAAGGTCTGGAAATGAGAGACCCCAAGTGGATCATTTGTGAAAAAGCAAAAAAAAAAGCAATGTCTTTGAAAAATTCGAAAAGAGAGGGAAATGTGGGGGATGAAAATGTTTGAAAGTGAATTAGGAAACAAGTTTGCCGAGTTGGATTGAAAAAAAAGGGGAAAGGGAAGAGAGGGGGAGGGATTTTCCAAAGGCCGAATTGGTGAAGATCAATTGCTAGTTTATTACCAGCATTACATAGAGCGAGCAAAGAATCTGTATACAATATAACAGTAGTTTATCGCTGCACATGAAATAGTCAGTGATCAGATGACAACGCACTCTATAAGTTGCAAATATTTGTTCTCTCTTCATGTAATGTATTCAATTGACTCAAGTCTCTGATGTGTCTTGGATGTCTTTAAAACATTCGCAGTGATGTTTGACAAGTGTTTTTGAAAGGTCTGTCATCTTTACAATAAGAGGTTGCATATTAATCATATTTCCGAATTCCGCAAATTAGAATTTCCGGTGCCCCTTATTCGAGAGACCATAATCCGAAATTTGGGATACTCTAGCCGCGATATATAGAAACCGGCAAGAAAGTATACGAATGTGGAAATATTGGTGCTTAGATGGAGCATCGAAACCGCTGAGGGGTTTTTTAGGGGAAAGTGAGTGAAATGGTCTTTCCACATAGTGTCAAAAATTGTGTGTGGTTATATAGTACTGTAATATAGTACGGCTATATAGTACCGTTATATAGTAGCGTTATATAATGGTTATCTAATATGGTTAGATAGCTGCTGTTTATGGTTCTATAATACGGTTAAATCATAGGTGGAATATGGCTTTGGGACTAATAGCTTCCTAACGATTATATAATCTGCCTAGACAATAATTCTATGTGGCTTTACTAAAAATGCAAAAGCAACACCATTGAGGGCATTGCAACGTTGGACCTGACTTAAAGAGTGGGCGCAGGACCAGTAAATACCTCAATTTCACGGGCCTGGTACCGCAAGTGCAAATAGAGAGGTAAAGTATAATAGCATTGGTGTTCACCGAGCGCAATAACCTCCTGACTGTCATTTCACCAGTGCTCTTGGCAACTTTAGCACTGCGCTAGGCAGACTGAGGTTCCGTTAAAGAGTCCGAAGTCACTTCTGCCGTTCGGCGGTATGCAAATAAACCAGGTCGGACCTCCACCTTGACAAATCCCTTAACCCGCCACCAGAATCATTCCCTTCCACATCCTTGCTCCCCCAGAACCAACGCCCCCTTCCCAGAACACCCCAGAACACCCCAGAACATCTCATCTACTCCAACCGTGTTCTCACCGTGCACGACCTTCCCTTAGCGCCAGCATTCTGACACGGGTCGTGCACTGCGGCCCAACTCCGACGCGTCCAAATTCAACTGCAATTTTTCCCTATAGGTGGACTTGTTTACCAAAACAGAAGTCGGGCAAAACAAACGAAATTCACAGAAAAAAGCAAAATGGACAGAGAGAAGAAAAAATGCAAATATTAGGCAATTCGATAGAAGAGGCGACAAGTTGATCATTGTAGGAGCGAATCCAGTAGTAAAAACAAGCGAATTTGACGCAGTGACCGCACGAGTATTATAGCAGACTCTGTGCAAGACCAATAGAGCGAAAAAAACAGCAAAAAGCAGCCACCAGCACACTCGCAACTTCCCCCCTTTCCAAACTCTCAATCTACTCTGTCTCAATTTCAATATGGTTGAACTTTCCGACTTCCAAAGACTCGAAAAGATCGGTGAAGGTGAGTGATTTTGGTGCCTATTGGAGCAGCAGCAGCAGAGGCATCGTTTAGGGCCCTTTTGACCCCCAAACCCCATACTAACAACCCCCTTTTCCAGGTACTTACGGTGTCGTGTACAAGGCTCTCGATACAAAACACAATAACAGAATCGTCGCCTTGAAGAAAATCCGTCTTGAATCAGAAGATGAAGGTGTGCCTTCCACTGCGATACGTGAGATCTCGTTGTTGAAGGAGTTGAAGAACGAAAACATCGTCTGTTTGTACGACATTGTCCACTCGGACTCCCACAAGTTGTACTTGGTGTGCGAGTTCTTGGACTTGGACTTGAAACTGTATATGGAATCGATCCCTGTCGGGGTCGGGTTGGGCTCCGACATGATCAAGCGGTTCATGATGCAGTTGGTCAGCGGGATCGCCTTCTGCCACTCCCACAGGATCTTGCACCGTGACTTGAAGCCTCAAAACTTGTTGATAAATAAAGAAGGAACGTTAAAATTGGGCGATTTTGGGCTTGCACGACTGTTCGGGGTGCCTTTGCGGGCCTACACTCATGAGGTGGTCACGTTGTGGTACCGGGCCCCAGAGATCTTGTTGGGTGGGAAACAGTATTCCACCGGTGTGGACATGTGGTCCATCGGCTGTATCTTTGTAGAGATGTGCAACAGAAAGCCCTTGTTCCCTGGAGACTCCGAGATCGACCAAATCTTCAGGATCTTCCGCATATTGGGTACTCCCAATGAGGAAACTTGGCCTGACGTGAACTACCTTCCAGACTTCAAACCTACTTTTCCAAAGTGGGGTGCCAAGAATTTGGCTGACTTGGTTCCAAGTTTGGATCTGGACGGGCTTAATTTGTTGGAGCAACTTTTGGTATATGACCCAACTTCAAGGATGAGCGCAAAGAGGGCGCTTATACATCCATATTTCAGAGAAGGAATTTGAATAATGCATACACACACATACAACAAACATACAACAAAGATTCGCAAAAAAAAAAACATCTCACATATGTTATATAACCTTTTTCTGACCAATTCGATTAACCCTTCTCTTTTTTTGCGACCGGCTTGCTTTTTTATATATATCTCTCTTAGCTTCTTCTATTTCCTTCCACTTGGTTCTCTACTTAGAAAAATTTATATAGCTTAATATGTTATCATTGGTATTTGCTTTGTAAGAAGTTGGAATGGACTGCGAATTGGGCCATTTACTCCACTAGTGCCCCCTGTCTTTGCAACTAGAGTGCTTTTTCCTTCCATTCTCGTAAGATCATCTTGCTTGGAGATCTATAGGGGATACTTGTTGTTTCCATTGATGTACAAAACCTGCGGGACACCATTGGACTTGGTACATTTGCATTGCCTGGTAAGGTTTTTTTTTTCACCACGATCAATCTCTTTTTTTTTTCACTCAGCTTTTTACTTTATCAAGGACTTAAGAGCTTAACTCGGGACATAAAATTCATACCGGTATTTCAAACAACCACACAGTCTTGCAAATCTATCTCTGGATTTCATTCGGTGCAATAACAACTAGGTTACTCGGAAGCCTAGGGCCTGATCCATGTTAATTGCCGATCCACTGACCTTCCAGCCATCCACGTATGTTTCAACTTTCACTGGATCACTGGTGACATTTACGACACCGATCATTCTTAAAAAGTGATAACTCTCGAAAGCGAGTTTGCATGCTCGACTTCCACATCAACATCAAGAACACAGAACAAATTGAAGATCTCCGAAGCAGGAGTGGCCATCACACATTTCAAAGCACAATGATGTTATTGGTCGATATGTTCAACACACGACCTACAATGTATGTAGGTGCTGTACGATCTTAAAAGCGGCCCTTTACTAGTAGAATATTTGTATATCATGCCCAACTAGTAGTCCGTAAATCCTGTTGACAACGTTCAGAAGAACAAAAATTTTCGAAAAATAAGAAATTTTTCAGATTTATGCAGGTCAGATGCATGCATGAGTGGAGATAAGGTTGAGCACACAGCATAGAATAGAAATTAAAAAAATTTTCAAAAAAATGATTATTTTTTTCTAGCATGGATTGAAGAAATTCTCTGCATGGAAAAATAACAAATTTTTAAGTTCATAGAGGGGCACAATAGAAGTTTAATATTAAAAACGAAATATTAAGCCGATAAACTGTTACAAAATTTTGAGAGGACTATGCGTCAAGTGATCAAACTTCAACTTTAATTTGCGGCTGCCGATGTGATTAGTTCTTGAGTAAAAAAAAAATTTTCACATGAGTCAGTACTAATGATGATAACGTTGTTATACGATAGTAATAATAATAATAATAATAATATTGAAAGTAAAGAACGCACTGCGGAAAATGGCAGGAGCAAGGGAATCCGATTTATAGTCCATGGATATTTAACGTTCACCTTAAAGATCTACATGAGATTAGTAAGCCAACAGTAATTTGTAGATCTATTTACAAATGGACAAAAATGTGATCACTCTCCTTATGATGATGACTCTCATGTATATTTAGCGATGAAAAAAAGTTTTTTTTTTCAATATTGTTCAAGTCAATAGAACCATGCAAGGGCAAAAATTTATGTCCTTTTTCTAGAAGCGTTCCCTCTGTTCCAATAGGAATCCCTTGATTGCAAGCCAAAGTCGAAAGAAGGACGCAAGCCCCGGAAATCATATTGCGTTCAGGTCTCGAAACCCATCAGCCTCTGATCTGACTGTTCCGAACAGATTGAACAATAGACTAAAATTCTGGCCCACCCCTCCCTCATAATCCTTCCACACTATTTTTAAAAGAAACTTTACGATCTAAAATACTGTTTGAATTTCTTTTTATTTTGCTTGAATAAAATTTCTTTCTTTTTTTTTTTCACGATTTTTTCACGATTTTTCCACGTTTTGGTCTCGAAGGATTTTCTTTCGTCAAGGTTGTCTTGCGATTCACCACGTATAAAGCGACAGAACAACAAGAGAAGGCAGTTGCATTGGGCTTCGATATAGTGGCTGATATAATAATACTACTTTTTTTCGTATATTTTGTGTACTGAAATTCTCAATTCTTTCTTCAAAAAAGCAACATGTTTCCCCTTCCTGAATCAGGTGCAAATTGGGAAAAAGGCGACCATCAGGCACATGACCTTGCTGTCGAATCCGAAGCACACTGTGTGGTTCCCTCATTCGATAGTGAAATTATTTGGAGGATTGGAAGTACTGCCAGACAATTGGCCATTGACAACTTCCCTGGCAAGTCGATCAAGATCGATATCATCTCACTGTCTGAAGAAGAGCTTTTCCATACTATCGTTGGGGAAAAAACCAATCCGGACAACGACAATTGGGTAAGACGTAAAAGAAACACCGTTTTGAAGTTCAATTGCTCATCGTATGTGTTGAAATGTAAATTGTTCGAGAAGCAAAAAGGTTTGAAAGAGTCAAAGTTTTACGATGACATGGATTATGCGACACATGGAGGAGCCATTCCCATCTTTGTTCCACATTCCCACGGGATTGTCGGAGTTTTAACGGTGAGTGGGTTGAAAGACTACGAAGATCATTTCTTGGCCATTGAAACCTTGAAACGGGCTTTTGCATGAATAAAATATCGATATTTTAATATTTTGAACCAACTCTAAACACAGCTTCTATTCCGAAACCTTGTAAACTCATCGCCAATGGTGCTCTTCTTTATCCGGGCTACTTGGTCGGGCTCCGAATATTCCACCAAGTTCAACAATCGCCAGTCTTGCTCGTCCTGTTGCAATATGTACAGCTTATTCCCGGTACAGTCGCCGACTACGGCACGTATCCACGTCAACACTCGCTCTAGCAACTGCAAAGACCGTGTAATGTCTCTTCTCTTGCCCAAGAGATCTTTTCTGCGAACGTAGTCAACCACGTGCACTTTCTTCAACTCTTGCAAGTGGAAATTCGAGTCTCGCACCCCCACTATCATAAGTGGGGTGCCCGTTATGTAGCATTGTAGAATGCCTTTATATAGTTTTAATTGGTAGGTGTTGGTGTTGTTGTTGTAGTGCTGTTGGTTCTTCAACTCGACATAATTGGCCAATTCTGCAACTGTGGGCTTCAAGCACGCATCGATCTCTGCACTGAACACAACGTTGTTGGGCCCCAAGTTTGTTCCCACCATGGTCTTGAACGCGGTGGCATTCTCCACCTCGTCTTCTGGGGCAGCCCCTTTCATAACCAGCTCGAATTTGATCCCACTGAACATGCTTTTGCGGTGGACTGGGTCTGTGATCTCTTGGTCTCTGAAATTGTCGGTGCACATGACTATTTGGTCGCCCACACGGCTGATCAAGATCTTGAAAGAGGACCGCACACCGAACATCGCTGCTATATCCACGAGGGCACCTCTCGAGGTGTAGAAATGGGCCCATTTTCGTAGTTTTCCCAGCTCGTCTTGGGTCTCAAGCTGCTGAATGGCAGACATCAGGTCGTGGATCTTTGAGAGTGACCTGTCTAGTGAATGAGATGTGAAGTTCTGATAGCCTTCACTCAAGTCGATCGGGGGCATCTCTTTCCCGTGACCTGTCATTTGAACAGGCACCTTCAACAGGTGGAGACAGCTGGTGTCTCCGTGTAAAATCTGGCCATTCTTGTCTCTGGAGAAATACAGAAGCTGGGTCGGGTTGATGTTGTACTGGGGGCTTGCCTTTAGACCGTTTTTCCAGGCTAGCTGGTGGATTTGCTCTAAGTGCCTTATGAGGGTGGTTCTCATTGATAATGCGGTGAAATGGCCGAGCAAGAGACTGGGAACAGACTGTAGAGGTGGCGTTGGAAAGTACTTTTAAAGTTTTCTCGAGGCAGTTTGCTCATCGCTGAAAAATTTGGCCAAGGGCAAATCTGGGGCAGAGGGAGAGGGTACTAAGGGCAGAGATGATGGGGAGGTGGAGGTGGATAAGGTCGGTGGATAAGGTGGAGGTGGATAAGATCGGTGAATAAGGTGGAGGTGGTGAGAATCTGGAAGGTACTTTGATGAAGGCAGTAATGTGTGGAAGGCATTATTTAACAATAGCAGAAATTCTCGATTGTGGAACACGGGAAACTACTCAGTGGAGAAGTAGTGTAGAAGAGTAATAGTTACACAAGTGCTATCTATCTGAAAGAGGAGAGTAAGAAGAATTTGAAATTGGATTGTATGAGTTGTCTCTGGAATACAAAATGTCATTATCTTGAGCATCGGACTAGATAAAATTAGAGACACAAGTTTCAACCTCAAATGGAGGGACCTTGAAGGGACCTGAATCTGAAGAAGCAGAGAATTGAAGAAAACAGAATCCAGTATGAGGCAAAGGGCACAAACAAAGGCTCGCCGGAAGAAAAAAACAGAACCTCAAATGGGTGAAGAGAAGTGACAAAGGGCATCGCAATGGCAGTGATGGAGGAAGAAGGTGGAAAGGAAGAAGGATGAAAAGATGAAAGGTTGAAGGAGGGTTGAATGATCTGTATGGGAGTGGAATTATTGATGTTGATAGAAGTTGGTAGAATTCAATGGAATTTGATGGAAAGGCACTTAGCAACACCATTTCGATCTAAAGCACTTGTAGTCATTCCAGCCCAGGGCAAAGAAGGAAATAAAGACAAAAGAAGGAAATAAAGGCGAAAAGAAGGAAATAAAGACAAAAAAAGACAAAAAAAGACAAAAAAAGGGCGAAAGAAGGCAAAAAGAAGGCCAAAAAAGAAGGCCAAAAGAAAGGCCAAAGAAAAGCCTAAAAAAAGCCTGAAGAAAAGCCAAAAAAAAAGTCAAAGCCAAAAATATTAAAAATAAAAAAAAATAAAATAAAATCAAAAATACGCAAAGGTAAATAAACATCTAAAGCCATCCCTTAACAGACAGGTCATTATATCCAGCCGCGGTGATTGATCCCATTTAATCTGACACGGAAGAGCATCGTGTATATCTGTACGCGCGCATCAGAATACGAGGTTTTTCGCTGAAAAAAGTTCAATTGCTGATCTATTCACTCGTTCAAAGCAACGGCGGTAAAACGAAACAGCGATAATACAGAGACAGCGGGACAAAATAGTGGCAATAGTGGAATCAAATAGGACAAAAAGCAGCTCAGTGGGATCCTGCATCATACCCGTGCTACTCCGTGGCATCTCCCGCCAAGATGGACTACCAAACAACGCCCCTTCGATCAAGTAACCGAATCACTCCCGACACTAGCAAGCTGCACACAGTGACTTTGCCTGACAGGTCACAAATGTTGGGTCGATGGAGTAAAATGGGTCATCAGACAAATGTTATTCCGCACCTTTCTTCACCAAACACCAATTCCCCAAACAATTCCCCAAACAATTCCTCACCAACTGTTGCTTCCCCAACGGCTTCTTCCCCAAACGCTTCTTCCCTCGCATCGCCAAACGACTCCCCTTCGTCAAACACCCCCATCCGAAGAATGATCTCCTCCTCCAGAGTCTCTTCAGGCGTCAACAAAAACGCCGTCTACAACACCCCCACAATGCGCCTCCCAGACGACCGTCCCCGCCTCCAGACGTCCCCCACACGGCCCACCACACGGTCCAGCCGCTTGGCCAGGCACCGCAGGCTCTTGTTCAGCAAGTCCGCACTGCGGAACGACCCTTTGAAGAGCTCGCCCTCGAAATTGGACCTCCTCGACGCGGGATTCACCTCTTTCCCCATCGAGCCGCCGGAACAGCACGAAACAAACGGTCCTGGACCCGAACACACGCCCGTGCGGCCGCAGCGAGCCCCGCTGCAGGACTCCATGGTGCTCATCGAGGACTACATCGAGGAAAACACCAAGTTCCTCGCATACAACTCCAGAAAATCCGCCAAGATCTCGGTGCTGGACTTCAAGAAAAGCATCCGCGACCAACAATCGTTCCATTTGGCCTCGTCGGCGGCCTCGGCGGCCTCGACGTCCACGCCTCCAAGTGCCTACAGCGGCACGGCCTTCTCCACGGCCGCATTCAGCACCAGCTCGCTCTTCCTCCGCCCGAAACGAGTCAGCTCGGAAATGGAAACCTTGGAGAGCCAGTTCAGCATCTCGGGCCAGCGCCATTTGGTGCCGGCCTCATTCTCGTCCGCCTCCTCCACCACCATCCGCGATGAGTCCTTCGGCAGCGTCATCGTAAACCCGCATTTCTCGCCGCTATCCACGGCACTCGAGAGCCAGTGCTTCAGTAACGACCCGGTAGACACCCACACCCACGAACACGACAAGAAATGTGTCGTTTGCGAAGTGGAGTTGCTCGAAATCCCTTCGCACTCGTGCTTCAAAGAGTTGGTGTGTGCCCAGTGCATCGAGCAGTACGAACACATCGTAAACGTGATCAACCACGAGCCTCCGCTGGTGCTGGAGGAGGACGCCAGCGAGTTCGACATCGCCGTGGAGGACCTCCAGAACCTGCGGTCTTTGAGTATGACCCCGGTTTACGAGCAGCCGTCGCGGAAACGGCAGTGCAACGACTTCGACCACGTCGCAGACGACGCCAGCGGCTCCACGGGCGACAGTTCAGGCAACTTTGCCAGGCTCTATGCCACTTTAAAGCAAATCCAGGACAAAGACAACCGGTTGCTCGCCCAGGAAGCACGAAAGAAGCGGTTCCACAACCCGCTTCTCACCGTCGCACCCAAAAGCAAGGGCTCGATCTTCGACTTCAACGCCACCCCCGAGTTGTTGGGCTTGCGCAAGGTGCGGCCCATGTTCTCGGTAGACAATTTGAAGCTGACGTTGGACAAGTTCAAGCAGTTGACGATGGCGGATGGCACGGAGGCGGGCATTGGCGACGACTTGTGGATCAAGGCCAGGCGGAAATTCAATTTGTTCCGGCAGGAGAGTGCGGTAGAGCCTTCGGGCCGGGACGACGACGACGACAACGAGACTTACATGAGATGGACATGAAGAGTTGCCTCTCTTGACATTTTGCATTTAATTTATGACCTTTTGATATTTGACATTTGCCTTTTTTGTTTTGCCTTTTTTTCACTTTTTTATTATTTCTTGCCCTTTTTTCTGCCCCAAAGCCAACCACACTAATTCCTATATAGCTCCTATATAACATGACCTATTCCAGCTTCCTCCTCACTTGTTTGCCGCTCTGGAACACCACCGTGCCCACCACCTTCTTCACCTCCACCCGGCGTCTCTCCTTCACCTTGGCGTCGTCGATCTTGGTCAAGTACCCATTGAACACCACCACCTCGGCCACCAACACCAAGACACTGAAGAACAAGCACATGAGCACTCTGTAGGCATTGTTGATTCGCATGGACGTGCCCGTCCAGTACCAGATGGCGTAGGCCACCGAGACGACACTGATCAAGATGTTGACGATCGTCGTCAACTGGTGTTTCAACTCCTTGGCCATCTTGGCGGGGGAATCCTCTGTCGTCGATGCGTCGTATGTCGGTATCGACGACTCTCGGATCATGTTCTGGTACTCCTCTTCCTCAAGTTTCAATCTCAATCGTTGCAAGTTCTGCTTGAACTCCTCGGACTGTTCTGCGGGCGGGTCTTGCAGCTTTTCAACGAGCACATTCGAGCCTCGCAACAAGGACAACAACCCGTGCCCCGAAGGGCTTGCTGTGTTCTTGTACAACAGAATCAAGTCGCTGTGCGAGATCCAGTCGCGGGCAGCGAACTGCTCTTGCAAATCGGCATCCAAGTTGCGGATCAGCTGTCTGATGGGTTCGTTAATGATAATCTTGGTCATGCTGCCGCTCCAATAGCCACTCCAATAGCCACTCCACAACCTCCACTCACCTAAATCTGCACTAGCAAGCGGTACTTTACCCCAAATTTTTCAGTACCTTTGTGCACTACCTTTTGCCGGGTACTATTGTGAACCGCACGCGGCGCACGACCTAACGGTTCCCAAAGCGGCCGTTGCGAGTGAAAAATTTCCGAAAACGGCAGCGATTCCATCGGCAAATCAGTTTTCGCAAATTACAAATATGAGCATTGAACACATCGTCACACCAGCAGTGAAGGCTGAAAAGTGATAAAATAAAGCATCGATATGGTTGCCAATATGCCAAAATACACCTCCACGATAGTGGGGGCCCTCGCATGCCAGCAAAACTCGTACCTCAAACAGTTGCACACCAAAGTGGTCAACTGCCAGAAGTACTTGGAAGAAGGTGCCGGAGACAAGAAACAGAAGAAGAAAAACGCAGTGCCTGTGGAGTTAGAGATCAAGTACGAGGTGGAGTTGGAAGACACCGTCTTGTTCCCATTGGGTGGTGGCCAGCCTTTCGACTTGGGGTTCATCTCGTTCTCTGAGGCCGATGCCGTCAAGAAAGTGCCAGTCTTGTCCGTTATCAGAGACGGTTTGATCGCCAAGCACATCACCAAGGAGCCGATCAGCGTGGGCACCGAGGTGGACTTGGAGGTGGACTGGGACAGGCGGTTCGACCACATGCAGCAGCATACGGGCCAGCATTTGCTCAGTGCCATCTTGGACAAGCACGACTTGCCCACCTTGAGCTGGGCCATGACGGAGATGATCAACTATATCGAGCTCCCACGGAAAGTGTCCGAGGAGGAGCTCGAGCAGGTGAGCGACGAGGTCAACGAGCTGATCTTGAACAACTTCCCGGTCAATGTCGAGGTGCCACACAAAGATCTCGTGGACAAGTCCAAGATGCCGGACGATTACGACATCGACAAAGGTGTCTTGAGAGTCGTCCACATTGGCAATCTCGACTCGAACCCGTGCTGCGGCACGCACTTGTCCTCCACCTCGCAGATCGGCTCCATAGCCCTCTTGCACCAGACCCCAGTGAGAGGAACCAACTCGAAGTTGTACTTCTTGGCCGGCGACAGAACGAGAAAGTACGCCAGATACTCGCACTCCATCTTGAAGACGTTGAACTCCAACTTGTCCTGCCAGACGGACGAGATTGTCGAGAAGGTGGACTTGTTGAACTCCAACTTGCAGAAGTCCAACAAGAGAGAGCAGAACTTGTTGAAAGAGTTGTGTGCGTACAAAGTGAAGGAGATCCAGCAGGACTTGTCCCACAAGGACTTCACCTTCCTCTACAAGCCAGATGCCAAATTGGACTTCATCTCGCAGGTTTCCAAAGATCTCGGTGCCTATTTGAAGGAGCACCCGCAAAAGAACTTGGTCTTGCTCTGTGGTGAGGGCAAAGAAGGTGGCTCGGTGATCATTTTCGGGCCCCAGACGGACCCGATTGCCGCTTCGTTGAAGAAGTTGATTGGTAATATGAAAGGTGGTGGAAAGGGCAAGTTCCAAGGTAAGATCTCGAGTTTCGAGAAGGGCGAGGAGAAGTCGGTGGTCAATTATTTGGAGACGGTGAAGGCTGTGGACGAGCTCAGTGTGGAGAAGTTGAGTATTTGATGGGTGAGTCTATAGGATGAGTATTTGAATTACTCATTACAGTTGAGCTGGGCGTATATTAAGTGTGGAGATTATTATACTGAGTGTATAGTGAGTCGTTAATTATACTTAGTATATAGTGATCGTTAATTATTTATATTATTATATAGTGATCGTTAATTATTTATATTATTATACAGTGATCGTTAATTATTTATATTATTATATAGTAAGTGGTTAATTATTTGAACTTATTATATAGTAAGTCGTTAATTGTTTGGAATTATTATATAGTAAGTCGTTAATTGTTTGAACTTATTATATAGTAAGTCGTTGATCATTTATATTATTATTTAGTAAGTCGTTAATCATTTATATTATTATTTAGTAAGTCGTCAATCATTTATATTATTATTTAGTAAGTCGTCAATCATTTATACTGATTATATAGAAACTGTATCAATTGAGTATATAGTAGTGTTGATTGAGCATATAGTAAGTGTGTTAATTATTCATACTATCATATAGTAAGTTGTTAATTATTTATACTATCATATAGTAAGTTGTTAATTATTTATACTTATCATATAGTAAGTTGTTAATTATTTATTCTGAGTCTATGAAGTGGAATTGAGTATAGATTGTATATCCCGTACTGGTTGAGATATCACTGAACTACGTGTATCTATGCTGGCTATGATACAATTGAATCAAGTTTTTATGAACTATAGATCTGTATTAGCTAGGGTACAACTGGCCAAGTCCATATTGAAATGAGTATCGTGATGTCTATCAGTGTTAATTATCATGACATAAGTGAATTGAGTGAATATAGATAGAAGTGAGTGTTTCATTGTGGATCTGTGTTGAATTTGTGGGACTATTGAATGAAGACTATATAAGTGGGTATTCAATTATATATTGCATTAATTATCATGGTATTGACGAACTGAGTTCACACAAAATGGTATTTAACTGTATGTCTGCATTAATTATCATGGTATTGATGAACTAAATTCACGTAAAATGGTATTTAACTGTATATCTGCTCTATTTATTGTGATATCACTGAACTGGCCTATACAAATTGTCCTCTGGAGGTCTATCTGTGCTGAGTATTGCGACATTGCTCAACTAGTCTATGCGAATTGTTATCAAATTACATACCTGTACTGGTTACTCTGATATTCGCGAACCAAATTCACACAAAATAGTATTTGGTTTTATGCATGTGTTAATCATTATGATACAACTGAACCAAATTACACAAAGCGGTTTTAAACATTTATATCTGCATTAATTATTATGATATTATATGAATTTATTTAATAAATACGAGGCAAAATGAATTGAGACTGTCAGTCAAGCTTTCTGTCAGGCTTTCAGTCAGTCTTCAAATCCTAAGCGGATAGAACATTCTCACAAAGTACGCCTGGATGCCCGGTCTCAAGAGAAATCTGTGTTTCTCCTCGCTGTCGATCAACGCCTGGTCGTCTTTCTTGGTCTCGTCGAGTTCCAACTTGTCCATTGCACTGATCTTGTCGTTCAACCACTTCCGCACTCTCCATTCTCTGAAAAGCAACAAGAAAACCAGCCCGCCAACGTACATGAACCCACTGAAGATCTGAGTGTGCAAGTACGGTTTGCTCGAGTGCTTTTGAGTCAAGGCCAAGGCAATCACCTCGGCAACCAATGTGGTGCAACCACATACAATGTTCAAGAAAGACCAAGATGCAGGAAATCTCTTAGGTTCCACGGCATCGGCAGTCAAAACTGGATTCATCACATTGCCAACACCCATACAAGAACCTAAAAAGAAGGAGATCGCAATGGCCGAGGCATAGTTATCACAGTTGATCCACCAGGCAAACACAAAAATGAAAATAATGATGGTCAATGTCAAGGTGAAGTTGATTCTGCCGAATTTGTCTGCAGCAAAGCCCATCAAAGGTCTTCCTACAGTTTGTCCTGTGTTCATCACTGCAGTGACGACGGACCCTTGCTTCGCAGTCAACCCGATGGAGGTCACGTACGACGACATGGTGAAAATCAACAACACATAGCCCAACATGGCCAAGGCAAACCACCCGGTGATCAAAAGCACTTGGATATCCTTGCTTACCGAGATGTCGAAGATGATTTTCAGCTGGCTTTTGAAGCTTTCCCAGTTGAATTTGCTCGGTTTTTGGTAATTCCGTGGTCTCGTGATGCAGATGGCCACCACACAGCAGAAGGCTGTTACTATTCCAACCATACGCAAAGCCCATTGCTGGTTTCCCGTGACTTTGATCAACCGGTCCACAGACAACGAAAAAACAATACCTCCAAGCCCCGATCCGCACACACAAATACCCATGGCAACACCTCTCTTCTTCAAGAACCAGTTCGGAATCACCACGGTGCCCGGCACGAACATGAACGAGAACGAGATCCCGGCAGCGACTCCCTGTGAGAGGTAAAGTTGCCATATGGTCTTGGCATAACTGGCAGTGATGTAGCCAAGCGTCTGGATGCACACTCCGATGCACATTGTCTGGTAAAACCCAAACACCTTCACGGACAACATGGCCACCGGGGCGAGCAGCTGCGCGAGGAACACCACGATCCCACCGATCAAGGCAAAGTCGTACTGCGTGGCACCTTTGAAGGTGCCGTTGTCCAAATAGTACTCCAAAAACACACCATACGAGGCATTGGCTCCCCACGTGGAGAACATGACAAGCAAATTCCCCACAACACAGAGCCAGGCCCACATTCCACCGTCTGGGGGCAAGTCCAAGTCCTGCGACTTACCCTCTGCCCCCTCGTGGGTGAACACTTGCTTCAACAAGTTCTCCTCGTCGTCGCCGTCCCTGGACTCGGCCTCTTTCTTGGACGCATTCGTCGCAATCCGATAGGCATCTTCCAAATTCAACTCTTTCAACAACATCAGCTCGTTGTCGTTCTTGGCCAGCTCCTCCTGCCTTTGGATCTCCTCATTGTCCTCTCGGGCCAACTCGGCCACCTCTTTATTCGACAACACTCTAGTGGCACTGGCATGCGATCTCACTCTTGGCGCGTCCAGGACGTCGCTGGTTTCTTTATCGTCGAGTTCCCGAACCTCGTACGAGTCGAGATCGCTACTATTCGTTGACACGTCTTGGCCGTCGTAGGGCAGCACACGTTCAGACATGATTCTCAACTATGCTATCAAAATCAAATGTTGCGTAAATATGCGAAATAAATATGCCGGGTGAAAAGCCAAACTTTCAAAGCCCAAATTCAAAAACAACCAAACTCAATTCAAAGTCCCAAACAACTTTCTCATCCCCTTTCCAAGTGCAACTCCACGTCCTTATATAATTTTCCACACTTTTTTTTTTCTTTGTTTTGCAGGGCTGTCATGGTCCTCCAAGTGGGTCCTCCATATTTTTCACTAAATATCCGAGCCACACAGAAGCCAATGGAAAACGCAAATAGTTGAGGAACATTCATAAGCACGATGAGATTTGTGCAAACAAGAACGACGTGCTCCATTGCGCTCCCTTGCGCTCCATTGCGCTCCATTTTGCTCCATTTGCTCTGTCCCTGAGGATCGTTTGTACATTTCATTCAACTAATGTTGGCCATTGACCAGTCTACAGCACAGAAAACAATTAATATATTCAATTATTATTGGACACGGTGCTCCCGTTTGACTCTCTCCACCATGCACTTCTTTCTCATTCCTGGTGTTCCTAAGAATATTATACATTATCAAACATATACGGTTTCAAATAACAAAGGCACTCCGTCCTTTCGGTTCAGAAAACACCCGACAGAAAAGTGGAGGATCGTTTGAACGTCAAAAAATGGGGGACGTGCAAAAGCTTTACAAAATGGGGACGTTCGTCAAACGCTAAAGGTACATGGGGTGTCCAAATACGCATTATACACTAGCGAGGCATTGTCGTTCCTCCTTCCGTTCTCTCACGTTCTTTATCTCGCCAGATCATCGTCTCATCTCCTTTCTTTTTTTTTTTTTTTTTCTAACCGCATACAACCGGTGGAGGAGGATCACCTCCCTGAACAGCCCTACATGATGAAAAATAGCCTCCACCACTGCTCTTGCTCTTTTTTCGTCTTTTATTTTCTTCTAACTCTAAATTTATTCACTCTCTAAAGTCTTGAGCTCAATATTCAGGCCCCTAGCCTTGGCCTTTTTGGCCCTCCAAATCAAATAGTCTCTACATGTGGTGACTGGATATTTTGGAGGGTTGTTCTCATCGTAACAAGTTGGAAGAGTCTTAAGAACATAACTTGGATTCAACCCAAAGAAAAATGGTATCGAATATCTTTCTTGAGTTGTGTTAACAACACGATGAACTGTAGAAACGAACTTATCATTGGTCAATCTCATGAGACAGTCGGCCACATTGATAATCAAATAATCTTCGATTGGAGGGGCTTTGATCCATTGGCCCCTCTTGTTGAGCACCTGAAGTCCCGAGGCATTGCCCGGATTGACCAAAGTGAAAATCTCGAAATCTGTATGAGCCCCAATTCCATTTTGTTCGTCTTCAGTTGCTTGTTGGACGGGATAATGAAGTATTCTAGCGCAAGCTGCAGGGTGGGTAACAGCATCATCAAAATAATCCTCCTCCAACCCTAAAGCCAAAGCCATGATTCTGATCAAGCTCCGTGAGACAGTCAAGCACTCTCCAAGATACTGGAGCATCTGTGGTTTGAAGCCCTCCAACTGAGGCCAAAGATTCTGGAACTTGACGTAATCCGGAGAAGCCTTTGGCTTCAAGGGATCATACTCGATTTCATATGTGAAATTATACGCTTCCATCAAGTCTTTATATTTTCTGTTATTTCTATTATACTGATCGAAAGGATGGTATCCTTGATACTCACTGTCGGGAAGTAATCCGGTATACACTTCCATCTTCTCCAGCTCACTCAACTCGTGGAAAAACTTTTTAGCATAATCAAACGTTGATTTTGTAACCTCTGGAGAGATACCATGGTTCTTGGCGTAAAAGAAACCAACTTTGGAACATGCTTCAAATATTTGGTCTGCAACTTCCTGTCTCTTTGCTTTATCTGGGGACCGCATACCTTCCAAATCAACGATTGGAATTGAATCAAAATCTTCTTCGATCGATTTTTTGCCTGTGGTGTAGATTGTCTTACCATTGTGTAAATGGATGACACTAGGGTCACTCACGGTGTTGATAGTAGAAGTCATTTTACGAAAAAAAAAGGTGGAGTTTAATATTTCACGAAGTATAACAAAGAACAAACCTCCATTGAAGCTGGAGTTAATCTTAAATACAGTTTAAGCATTGAGTCGATGAGCTGCTGTTGTCGGGCAACTTGATGCGCCGAAAAAAAAAATTTCAAGAATTAACCCGATCCTAGATTAGAACTTCAAAGCTAATAGATGTTTCGGTTTTCAATTCTGCCTATCAAAAATTTTCTACATAACCGTCGCAATGAAGATAGGGAAAGACTGGACAAAGAAAAAAGAACCCTTATAAGGGACCTCATGCATAATCAATATTTCTGCAGTGCTCACTCAAGCCGCATCTCGGCGGCCGAAAGCTTGCAAGTGTTCTTCAGTAGGTAGGGAATTTCACACCCTTATACCTAATTGGATATAACTATGCAACTCAACTGGCGGATAAAGAGTCTTTTCTTTTTTTTAAGCTTATCACATCTCAAAGAAGTCTTTTCTTTTTTTAAGCTTATCGCATCTCAAAGAAGTCTTCCTTTTCATGTAAGCCTTCGCCGATGATCTTTCCCAGAAACATAAATAAAAGCTTATCTCCACAACAAAACTTACTCAAACGGCAAGCTGATTCCCAAACAATATTATGTCTTCTGAAAAGATTGAAGAAGCACTGGTTCACGTCAGCTCTGTGAAGAATGAGTTTGACGGTTCATCTACCTTACTTCCAAAATGGAGATTCAAATCTCCCGAAGTACAGATGATCTGGTGTTCTATGATCGTTGCCTTGACCGCTGGACTTTACGTTACTATAAATGGTTTGCGTACCACTGGTGATCATAATGTTCTCACATATGCTCACACGACAGATGTAACAACAGCCATTGGAAACGCATTGTGGGTACTTTCTTCCTTTGCCGGAGGTGCGTCTTTGAACATCATTGGTCCAAAATATTGTATGGCCCTTGGTGTGATCTCTTATCCAATGTACATCAGTGGATTTTGGTTTTATTCTTCCGTCGCCAGTGAGTCGGCTAAATATTACTCCTATATGGTTGCCGGAGTTGGGGCAGGGTTATTATTCGGATTCCTTTGGAGTGTTCAGAACTATCTTGTGACATGTTACTCCAAAGAAAATAATAGAGGGTTCTTCGTTGCATGTAATTGGGCTGTCATCAAGAGTGGTGCCATTATAGGCTCCTTGATTGGCCTTTGTATCAGTAAAGACCAAACAACCACCTCTGCACCAGCCCATTGGTATCTTTTCTTGATCTTTATCGTGCTCAATGGTGTCGCTTTTGTCTTATCCTTCTTTTTGGCTGATCCGGATGACGTTCGCAGAAGAGATGGAACCAAAATTGCCGTTTTCAAAAAGAGAACTTTGAAAGAGGAGTTTGTGGCTTTGAAAAACGCATTGAAAGAGAAACCAATCATACTCATGATTATTCCAATGTTTCTGTGTGAGACAATGTTGGCACCAACTTCAACTACTGGCTCTTTCATATTCAACACAAGATCAAAAGCATTGGCCAATTTGTTTTATTGGGTCTTTCAAATACCAGGTGCTTTCTTATTACAAAGGGTCTTAGATAGTCCTTCCAGAAAAAGAAAAACAAGAGCTTTGATGGGTTTGTTATTGACCTATGTCTTTGTCCTTGCTTGTTTCCTAGGATTCTATATTATGTATGGCTCTTGGGGAGGACTTAAAACCTTTGACAGAACTTTGCCTTCCACTGAGAGACCTGGAATAGACTGGACTGAGAGAAGATTTGCTGGGCCATTCATATGGTATGTCTGTTCTGGTGTAGCATTTGGTATGTTTTTGAATTACAGATTATGGCTTGTTGGAACTTTATCCAATGATCCAAAGAAAATCTCAAGTTACTCAGGTTTGATCCCAGCTTGTCAAGCAGGGGGTATTGCTTTGGCTTTTGGGATCAATTCTACTACAATCAAGTTCACTAGTATGTTTGCCATTTGGTTTGTCCTCTATCTGGTTTCTTTCCCATTGATGTTCATTGTCATCAAGTACTATGTTTCAGATACCAACTATTTCTTGGAGGAAGATGTCATTGTACCACAAGATGTTATCAAGACGTTAGCTGCTGTCGACACGAATGATTTTACAAGATCGGTGACTCCGGAAGAAGAGTGATCTGAACCTGCCTTGTTTTAAAGATTTTACCTATTCACCAAATAGATTTCTAATAGAATTGAGCTCAATTATAATTAAAATGCCTTATTTTTCTTAGTTTCCCGTGACACTGGCATAAGGAGGATGTGGAAGGTCTTTGATCGATGTCCCCTTTCTCCTTGGATTTCTCAATTGCAACATCTCTGCCTCTTTTATTAGCAAAGTCTTGTAGTAACTCCATTTGACGATGTGAGTCATCAAATTAAACGATTGAAAATCGGGCCAAAGTGTGTTATCGAATATTATGACCGAATTTTTGTTCGTCTGCCATAACATGAAATCACTCAATCTGGTATGACCAGAAGTACGAATTAAAATATCCACATCTGGATATTCTTCTCCGAAGTACATACTCCTATTTATAAGATTTTCGTCTATTTCACCAACTTCGTATTTGTGCTCCACGGAAACCTCGTGGACCACTCTTTTGATTGCTTGTGTCATATCGTCTCTAGAAGTGTATGGGAAGCACACGTTAAGCAAATGCCTGTCATTATCTTTGGTCAACCGTTCAACTTCATCCAAATCTCTCAAGATGTCTTCTGGAATATATGACTTGTTGCCGATTATTTTCACCTTGACCTTATTCTTATCAGCATATTCGTCAGCACTCACCAAGAGTTGGAGCTTGTCTCTCAATAAGCTAAATAGAGTGTCAACTTCAGACTGAGGCCTGTTGAAGTTCTCGATTGAGAATGCATATATGGTGACAGCTCTGACGCCTAGCTTGTAGCATGTGTCCAAGACGGAGATGAGTGTTTCAGCACCTGCAGTATGACCGTCTTTCAATGCTAAGCCTTTACTCTTTGCAAATCGTCTATTTCCGTCCATGACAAACGCAATGTGGGTAGGAATGGGACCTGTTTTCAAGATACTAATGAAGACATCTTGCAAGATGTTCGTGAGTTGTTGGTGGAATGGAACCATTCTCAACAAAAGATTGAAGAAAGTGAACATGTTTTGTTTAGTTGGTGATTGGAAGGAACAAGAAATCAAGGGGAAAGAAGAGGGAAAATTGCTGGTTTTTATATTGTGAGGAGAAGAGAAAAGGGGTAAAGAAAAATTGGAAATCGATCAAAATCGACGCTATTGTGGAGCTAAAGGTGTCAAATTACAGATACAGACAGGCTAATTGGTTCAGTGATGTTTTTGTATATTTTTTAATAGACATTGGATGTTGATGAACGGTCAAATGGTTCTCTGTCCTACATCTACGGGAGGGGCGTGCAAGAGCAAAAAATGAGAAATAAAAAGATAAAAAAAATAAAAAATAAAAAAGGGGGCCTTCTGTATCCCTTTAATATATAAAGAGCTGGCGCTGTTGGAGGGTAAAGTCTTAAGCATTGTTAAGAGAGTAATTATTGGGATTCGTACGGGTAGTATTTTGAAGCTGTGTGTTTGCTCAGTAAAGAGCTGACAAGTGAGATACTAACAAATTCAATAAGACCAGTGGTTATTTAGGTTGTTATTTCATAAGTATTATATATATTTAATAACTCCTTTTAAAAAAAGTCGAAGAACAGGACATCAACGGCATTTTATTATAGAGAATCCCAACAAATAATCCATTTCTTGGCCAAGAGAATCAAATAGCCACCACGCATAATCAGCATTATCAAGATCAATAGCCATCACCACTCCCGCTCCCACTCTCGTTCCAGCTCCCTTTCACCAACCGCCACTGCACCCTAACTGGCACCCGTTTTCGCACTGCGCACACTACCATTTCTAATTAGCTTTTTTTGTTTACATTTCTGATCTCATTTGCCTAAAAGAAGCATCAAAAAACCCAATTCTAATAGTGCTTCCTAGCTACCACCACCACGACATGTCATCCAGAACCCCAAGAAGAGCGCATTCGTCGTTGTCCAACACGGCATCCAACGCATCGGGCTCCGGAGCTGCGGTCGCGGACCAGCATGACTCCAGAATGAGACAGTCCAAGAGAGATGAAGCAATAAGAAGAAAGATCGAAAACGACTTGAAGAAGAAGAAGATCCAGCAGAACCAGGCCGCGGGCAACTCATCGCCAAGCAAGAGCTCCAGAAGACTGAAGCTGTCGCTGCCAGGCACCGTCTTGTCCTTGAAACCGTCGGACCCGATCATCTGCAAGCCCAACATCTCCGTCTACGAGGCCTCGCAGATCATGTCCTTGAAAAAGGAGAACTGTGTGTTGGTCGTGGGCGAAGGCGACGAGTTGCTCGGGATCTTCACCGCGAAGGACTTGCTGTTTCGCATTGTCGGGTCCAACTTGAACGCCAACGCCACCACGATCGACCAGATCATGACGCCGCAACCGATGTGCTGCAAGACGTCCACGTTGCTGAGCGATGCGTTGAACTTGATGGTCTCAAAGGGGTTCCGCCACTTGCCTATCGTCAACGACCTGAACCAGTTGGTCGGCGTCTTGGACATCACCAAGTGCTACAACGAGGCCATGGTCAAGTTGGAGCGCATGTACGAGAACTCCAAGAAGTTGCAGGACGCATTGGAGGGCGTGAGCCACGACATCGGTGGCGCCTCCTTGGGATCGCAGTCCTCGCACATCATCCAGTACTTCGAGAACTTGACCAACTTGATTGAGGGCCCTACCTTGAACGACGTCTTGGACGAGTCCACCTTGCCGGTGTACATTGACATCAAGGCCACCGCCTACGACGCGGCCATATTGATGAAGGAACACCGCACCACCGCGGTCTTGGTGAAAGACTCCAAGAACGGCGACGAGGTGAACGGAATCTTCACCTCCAAGGACGTTGTCTTGCGTGTCATCGCTGCCGGCTTGGACCCGAAGACCTGTTCCGTGATCAGGGTCATGACCCCGAAGCCCGACTACGCCAACAGCGAGTTGTCGATCCACCAGGCCTTGAGAAAGATGTTCGACGGCAGGTACTTGAACTTGCCCGTCATCGACGAGGACTCCAACGAGATCATCGGCATCGTCGAGGTCTTGAAGTTGACCTACGCCATCTTGGACCAGATCAAGTCGATGCAGTCGTTGAACCAAGGCGGCGACCTGACGGAGCGCGAGGAAGGTCCTGCCTGGAACAAGTTCTGGACCTCCTTGGACAACGACACCGAGTCCTTGCATTCCATCGGCAGCGAGAGCCACACACCGCTGCTGCTGGCGTACGACATCACCAGCTCGGAGATTGCACAGTTCTCCAACGTTGTAGGCGCCGACATTGGGCCCTCAGACAGTGTTTCCGGCACCGGGGTGCCAGCTTCCAAGTTGGCGCCGCTTGAAAGATCGGAAATCATCACCGCAGAGGTGGATTACAACGTGCCATTCCAATTCAAGTTCAAATCGCCAGCTGGCAGAGTGCACAGATTGAATGTGAAGCCAGCGGACGGGTTTGACAGCTTGAAAAGCTTGATCGGAGCCAAATTCGGCAAGCAAGAGGTGTCCAAATTCCAAACTGCGCAAGACCAAGAGATCGATTTCGCCATTTCTTATATAGATGATGAAGGAGACGTGGTAGCGATCACGAACGACGAAGACTTGTTGCAATGTGCCTTGATTTCGTTCGGATTGAGAAGAGACAAGACTGACTTGTTCATCCACGGCCATGACGAGGAACCCCCAATTGAAGAGATCAACTCGAAGAAGAGAAGTTCAAGGGCGGAATCGTCGAACGACGAATTGTTTGGTATTCCAAACCAGTTGTTGTTGCCTACAGCTGTGTTTGCGTTGGCAGCCTCGATTGTGGTTGTGTTCTCATTGAGCAGAAGAAGTTGAGTGATCTTTTGTATTGAATATATAGAGGATAAATAATATTTATATACCCAATGGAGCTGTAGGAGTACTCTAGATCAATCTACATCAAGTGTTGTACTAATTTGTTATTATTCGTATATACAAGGCGAAAAAATGTGACCAATTACACTTTCTTCCTCTCCAGTTAAGCTGTGTTCAATGTCTGCTCAAGCAACTTCTTGTTCTCCAGTTTCTCCAATCTTCTGGCCTCTCTCAACAACTTGTTGAACTTCTTCTCCTTCTGTCTTTCACTCACAAACTTCTCGATGGTGATATTGGTTCCTTGGAAGTCTTCCAGTTCCAAGTAAATGGCATTTGGCTGTTTCTCGTTGAACTTCTTGGCCTTCAATACGTGGTCTTCCAAGTATTCTTCAACTTTGTTCAAGTTTCTGAACCTTGTCATGTTGTAATCGGATATCGTTATACCAAACTGGATCTGTAATGTCTTGACAAGTTCGAATCTTTTCTGCAAATCGTTGAGGGCGACTTCGCTGGACGACGCCAACGATGTCAAGTCTGCACCGTAGGTCTCATTATACGATTGCAAGAGTAATTTGGCAACGGCAGCCTTTGGCTCCAAGTCTTCCTTAGACAAAGTCTCTTTATATGCACAATCTTTTGGGATCCAGTGGTTCACTTCGAACCCCAGCATTCTTTGCTTCCACAGGTTCTCTCTGTATTCGTTTCTCTTGCCGATGATAGGTATCTTGGTGTTGATCTGGACGTCCTGTGTCTCCACCTTATTTATCACTTCCTTCGTGGACAACTCTGGTTTGGTAGGGGCGCTGTTCTTTTTTGGCTTGAAATAGTCCAAAATGGACGCCCTTGTCGACGTCGACGAAAAAAAGCGCGCTTGTCTGACCACGGATCTGGAACTCATCATCTTGCAATGCTCTATCGCAACTCTTCAACTCTTCAACTCTTCAACTTATCCTTAAAATTTTCAACTCTCCAAAAAATCTTTCAACTTTTTTTTTTTGAGCCTGGAAATTTTTCACTTTGCTGAAAATTGGGCGGTTTCGGCCTGTCCGCACGACCTTTTTTTATCGATAAATATTTAATACCGGTTGGAGTTTTGTTCAGGTTTAGGGAGGCAATTGCAGCAGCGATCATGACAGTGAACCGGGAACAGGGCACCTTGCGGATCTACGTGGTGAGACACGGCCAGACATCGTACAATATCACCAAAAGATTGCAAGGCCACATCGACATCGACTTGAACGAGACCGGATTCCAGCAGGCAGACTTGTGCGGTGAGCGGTTCGCGGCGATACCATTGGACTACTTGATCAGTTCTGACTTGATAAGGTGCCAGAACACTTCAAAAATGATCTTGAAACACCATCCGGGCTTGGACTTGAACTTGTCGTCGAGTCTTCGCGAGAGAATGATGGGCCCAGTGGAGGGAATGTTGTTGAAAGATGCCTTGGAGAAGTACGGTCCGGATTTCAAGAGCATGGGCGAGACCAGGAAGGAGTTGATCACACGGTTGTACCATAAGTGGGACGACATCATCGACATGGGCATCCAGAAGGGTTACCAAAACATCCTCATCTGCACCCATGGAGGTGTCATCACCAACTTCATCAATCATCTTTACTCTGACTTGAACTACAAGTTGGGTCCCACCATCACGGAGGAGAGCTTGAAAGTTCCTTACAACACGAGTGTGACTATTGTGGACATCAACACACTGGACAAGCACGACGGGACGATCCAGATTTTCGGCGACACGCTGCATCTTGGGAAGCAAATGACTGTCAAGGAGCAGTTGTTGAGATGATGTAGTGGCTGAGAGGGCTTCATGTGGAATCAGGATGCCTTATATGTGGAATTGTTGGATTGATGGATAGGCAAGAGGGTTTATGGGATAGTGGGTGAGATGATAATAGATCTGATTATAGTAGAGAACAGTTGGCAAGATGGTAATAGATTTGGTCTACAATTTAGAATGGGTGTTAAGATGGTAATAGATCTGATCCACAATACAGAATAGTTGTTAAGATGGTAATAGATCTGATCCACAATACAGAATAGTTGTTAAGTTGGTAATAGATCTGATCTACAATATAGAACAGTTGTTACGATGGTATTAGATCTGATCTACAATATAGAATAGTTGTTACGATGGTATTAGATCTGGTCTACAATACAGAATAGTTGTCAAGATGATAATAGATCCAATTACAATGTAGGAGTTAAGATTATTTAGATTCAATTACAAGACAGAATAATAGTAAAGATGAGTTACAGATGTAGAATAGCAGCTCTGATGATCTGAAGAGGTCTTGTATATAGAATAGTTGTAAGATGATATAGATATTAGAGACCTTACTCATGAAATACTTGTGGTAGTTTATAATACTTGTGATTCTTTACAAATCTAATTTACATGCCCTATGTATAGAATAGCTGTAAAGATGATATATAGATCTCGCAAGATACATCATGTATATAACAATTAATTTGAACAGACAAAGCATTTTACTAGAAACCCTGCATATAGAATAGTTGTAAAGACATTTACATCTTTAGCGAAACCTGATGTATAGAAGTGTAAAGATAATCCTAGATCCAACTTAGAGGCCTTGTGTATTGTAGAGATAATTTATTTAGATGCTTCATAAATAGAAAATTTGTTTGATTTACAGTCAACATCACAAACCTTTTGTATCTAACAGAAACTCAATTAAATTAAAGCAAATAAGCAAATAAGCAAATGCAAATAAGCAAATGCAAATAAGCAAATGCAAATACGCAAATAAGCAGTAACAAACCATGTACTAATCATTCTATGAGAACAACCAACTACCTTCTAAACATCTAAAGTGTCTTTAGTGTTTTCAAACTGGTTTAGTCTTTTTAAACCTCCAATGTGGTAGCTCTCGAGAAACTGGAGTACCGAGCAAACGGATCCTTCAACAGCAACTCCTTCTCCGGATTAAGAGCCTTGTCCCTGTTCTTGAAATACCGTCTCTTGAACACCTTGTAGAGCTCCGACATCAACAAGAAAAAGAGGGTGAACCCGAAACTAACCCCCCATTCGTAGCCGATGCCCTTGTGCAAGAACACCTTTTCGTTGATCACTGGAATGTACACAACAGGGAACACACTCACAAAGCCTGCAACTACTGACCAGAACAACAATTTGTTCTGCCAAACGTCTTTCAACCACTGGATATACCATGGCGAGTCCTCTTCTGGGTGCATGTTGAACAAGGACCTCTTCATGTCGATCACCTCCCAGGCAAGAAGCAAGGCACACCATGTCATCGTGGCGAAGCTCGACGAACGGGCCCTATAGACGTGGTAACAGGTGTCATTGTAAGACTCGTTACAACTGTAACCCAAATCGCCAGAGCCCCCACCGTAGATGATAATGACAAACCCGATCAAACACGAAATCAGCATGAAGAGCCCGTACGACACCATGTCGGTCAACAATTCCCAGCTGAACAACGAGTCCTTCGGGTCCTTTGGAGGTCTTGTCATCACGTCTGGAGCGGCTCTCTCTATTCCTAAACCCATTGCTGGCACGGTAGATGTAGCGATAATCACCCACAACACCTCCACGGGCGACAATGGGAACACACTGTAGTCGTCGTCGCCGATGAAAGCCAACCCCACCATCAAGTACAACGCCTGGGCAACGTTACAGGCCAACAACTGCAAGACAAACTTCTGGATGTTGTCCGCCATTCTTCTGCCCTCTTCGATGGCATTCAAGATCGAGGCGAAATTGTCATCACTCAACACGATGTCGGCAGCGTCTTTGGCGACATCCGACCCGTTGATCCCCATGGCGATTCCGACATCTGCAATCTTCAAAGATGGAGAGTCGTTGACTCCGTCCCCGGTCATGGCACAGAACTTGTCGCGGCGATGGAGCGCCTCGATCATCTTGACCTTGGTCTGCGGCGAGCATCTGGCGATCACCAAGGGCAACACGGGCAAGGCGTCGATCTGCTCGACGGTCAAACTGTCAAACTGCTGTGCGGTCATCACCATGGCATCGGTCACCTCCTGGGCGTAGTTGGACAAGTTTCTTGGAATGATCCCACACTCTTTCGCAATGGCCTTGGCAGTTCCAGGGTGGTCTCCAGTGAGCATGTGCACGTTGATCCCAGCAACGTGGCACGCCTTCACTGCAGGCGCAGACTCAGGTCTTGGAGGGTCGTAGATACCGACCAATCCCAAGAAACAGAGCTTCGACTCCACAATCTCTCTGTCCACCAACTGCCAGTGCTCCTCCGGTTCCTCTGCAGTTCTCATCAGGAACGCCAACACCCGCAAACCTTTCGACGACAACGAGTCCATCTCTTGCTCCACTTTCTTCGTGAAAGCCTCGTCAATCGCGTTCACTTGGTCCTGGGCACCATACCAAGTACTGCAGCAGCTCAAGACCCGCTCGACGGCTCCCTTGGTGAAAATCTGATGCTCTCCAGTGGAAGTGTTCTCGTAAACGGCAGACATCCTCTTGACCGACGAATCAAAGGGGAACTCGGCCAAATGCAGGTACTGTGGGTTGTCAGAGTTGGTCAAATTCTCTCTAGCGTAGCTCATGCGAGTCGCAAACACCTGGATGGCGATCTCAGTGGCATCACCATGAGCCTTCCACACGTTGTTTTCGTCCTGGAACACAACGGCAATGTTGGCCAACGTGGCCGCAGTCAAGAAATCGGTGAATCTCTTCTTGTCCACCAACATTTCCTTGTCGTAAGGCACATATTCGTTGTCGTCGCTAGCGGAAATCTCCACCGGTGACTTTGGAGAGTAACTCAAGTCGCCAGTGGTCGGGTTGAAAGGGTCGTCCACGTTCTCCACGTTGAACGTTCCACACCCACTCACCCACACGTTCCTGATCAACATGTTACCCAAGGTCAAAGTTCCTGTCTTGTCGGTGCAAATGTCGTTAATAGCTCCCAAGGCTTCTAAAGAATCTAACTTTCTTACAATAACTCTTCTATTGGCCATCTCTTTGGATCCGATTGCCATTGTGATGGTCAACACCACCACCAACGAGGAAGGAATCATCGACAACGCTACACAAATAGCGTAAATGGCAACTTCCTTGTTGACTCTGAATTTCTGCGAGGCCATCACCACAATGGCCAACACAACGGCAACAAAGAACAACAACACAGCCAATTTGGATAAACGACGGTGCAATGGAGTTCCCACGCTGGTGCCCAAGAAAGAGCCTACAATGTTCTTAAGAGTTCCTCCCCAGGCAACCAAATACGGAACAATGACAGACGAAGAGCCTTCTTTATCAACAGATTTTACTAGCGAGGTCTTACCTTGCAACGATTGAGCAATCTTACCGATTTCCGTGTTCAACCCGGTAGCAACGGCGATACCACTGGCTCTACCTTTAGAGACAGTGGAAGAACTGAACGCCATATTGAGTCTGTCACCTACAGGAATCACGTTTTCATACACTTTTTGATGGTCTTTAACTACTGGCACGGACTCTCCAGTCAACAAGGCCTCGTCAGCCTCGAAATTGGTCGAGTCAAACAATCTCAAATCTGCTGGAATCGTGTCACCTACTTTGACAAGAACAATATCTCCTGGAACAACCTGTTCTGCAGGAATTGTTTCGTCATTACCGTCTCTGATCACTCTGGCAGTTGGCGAACTCAAAGTTCTCAAGGAGCCCATGGTTTGCTCGGCCTTCATCTCTTGGAAAAACCCAACAGAGACATTGAGCAACACCACAAACGCAATAACACCCCCACTGATGTAATCCTTGATTGCAAAGGCAATCACCATGGAAATGATCAACACCATGATCATTGCGTTACAAATTTGGTGGATCAGAATTTTCGAGTAGGAGATTTTTGTACCATCTCCCAAGGTATTTGGCCCGTATTCCGTCAATAAGGCCTTAACAGTGTCAGCTGAGAGACCGATGTTCACATTTGTCTTGAAGATCTGCAAACATTTATTAATGTTCAACAAATAAGGACTCGCAATGGACAGATGCTCTTCCTCGGTATAAGTACCGGAACCTCTTGTCATTGATCGGAAAGCTGCAGACATCTTCTCATCACCGATCGATCGTGAAGCGGTCGAGCTTCTCGACAACTTGTCGACTTCGTTTAAAACTTCCTTGTTATCATACTTTTGTTCGTTTTGACCATGCATACTATTTTTACTAGAGGATAATCACTGTTGAAATAGGAACAGAAATAGCAAGTTTTCCCAAGGTGAGGGGCAGATCATTTCACTCTTATATGATGGTGGAGTTAGGAAGAGACGGTCCAGAAAGCAAGTAATTGAAGATAGATAAGCCAAGACCCAAAGGGACACAATGTATGATGCAAAGTCTTGGTATTCTAGAATTTCTTGTCCTTGAGTGAAGAGAGATAAGAGGACAAAAGCAAGGCTCACACGTGGAAGTAAGGTGCATAAAGTTGACAAGGCGGTCTAAGAACCTCAGAGAGAGCCATGGGATAACTGGTATCATCTGATAGACCCTTCAACACAGTCAGATCACCACGGTTTCCCTGCTATCGCATCTCATCTCATCTCAATTCAGCCGAACATAGTGATCCAAATTACCGAAAATAGACATGCTTGCGCACTTTTTTAGTCACTCGGGCAGAAGAAAAATTAGATTCTATGCCAAGAACAATATAGCCAAGATTTCTGGAAGGTGTAGGGCAATTTAGCACAGTAACGAGAACGGGATGACGTCTTCAAAGACACTTTATAGATTATCTAATTCAGACACCTCGGCGGCTAGGAGATAAGTTAGGATATAAGTTTTATAGCCGTATAAATCGGAATTATGATATCGGCTAAACACTAAAGTTTATCTTCCGTTAGCCAGATTTATATCCGAAGACCGTCATTGGTTTTACATATCGTCTTATCATATCGTCTTATAATATTGCCTTACCATTCTGCCTTGATTTTGGAGACAGTCCGTGAGTGTCTAGAAAACAAAATGAAACAAAATGAAACAAAATGGAAGCAAACTTACCTCACAACCAGGACCCTTCCTCACTAAGTGAAAGAAGACCCTAAAGAATCAAGAAAAAAAATTGAAAAAAAAAATAAAAAAATCACTAAACAAATTCCAAAAAAAAGGCGAAAATGCTCCCGGCGGGGATTGAACCCGCGACCATCGCGTTCCTCACACGAATCTAAACATAGATTAAAAACAACTATAAGCACGAAGCGCTAACCTCTGCGCCACAAGAGCTTTCCGCCGGCAATTTCCCCGTATTTTCTTTACATATGTGTATGGCCAGGAGAGGAGAGGCTAAATATTGGTAAGTCATGTTGATTGTCCACTTGGAGGCGGTGGGGAATTTTTCTTGGTGATTGTGAATATATGGGGGACCTCGGGAACTATTTGAACGAAGGATGTTGAAGGTTTCTCAAATTGCGGTACTTCAAAGAGGTTGCAAGTGTGTGGTCAAATGAGATCAACATTAAGTGGTACGAAGCTAGTATTGATCTGGCAATGCCAGGGTGTGTATGAATGGAGATGTTGTTTGGATTATGTCGGAGATCAGGAAATATCGCGGAATCCGGTCATTTTTATTGAGAATATTCTCAAGCAGATAGATTGGTGATAACTTGATTAAAAATTTTGTTATATAACATATATATCTTGAAATCTCCGTGTTGCCCAGTTGCCCAGATGCACAGACAAGCAAACCAATCAAAACCAATAAAAACCAATAAATACCAGCACCATTGTGGCAAATACGCTTGACACGCAAGTTTGGAACCACCGAGAGGTGTGGGCAGACAGTTGCATCGAAAAGAGGAGGAGTTGTTGAGCGATCGGGCCGCACAATTCAAATCACCACAAAGTAAAATACGCATCGAAATACGCATTTTTTTTTTCGCACAGTCAAATCATCCATAACATGACCAAACCCCAGCTCTAAGGGGTATCCTGGCCCACTACTCCACTCCCACGTTAGTTGCAACGGCTCGGATTATTCCCACCAAAAGACGGTACGGTACAGAGGGTACCAACCAGTATACTCATTTGTTCACTGACCCAGTGTTGCAACACTTTGTGCCCCAGAATTTATCGGAGGATTATTGGTCCTTGTTTTTGTGGGGTCATTCGGGGAAAACATAAAAAGCACCCGCAGTGAAAAAAAAACAGAAATTGGGCTCGAGATCGAAAGAGACAAATTTGTTTTAAAGGAGTTTGGATCTTGGTATAATTAGCAAGGAGAGGACGTAATAAAGGGTACAAGTGTTGGAAAACAGTTCAGTTTTAAGTCAAGATGTTATTAGAAGGGAAAGTCGTTTGTATCACAGGTGCTGCCACCGGTATTGGCAGGGCAATTGCCGTTGGAATGGCCAAGCAAGGTGCCAAAATCTCCATCAACTATTTCCCCGAGTCGCAAGTGGACCTTGTCAAAGAGCTTGAACTGGAGATCGGAGCAGACAATTTCCTCGCCAGCTGTGGCGACATCTCGAAACCGGAAACCAGTGTTGAATTCATCGAAAAGACCGTTGCCAAGTTTGGTGAATTGAACGTTTTTGTGTCGAATGCCGGTATTTGCAAGTTTGAAAAGTTCCCAGAGATCTCCGACGAGGAGTACTTGAGGACGGTCAACATCAACTTGAACGGTGGCTACTTTGCCACGCGTGCTGCCGCCAGACAGATGATCGCGCAGGGCAAAGGTGGGTCCATCATTGGTCTTTCTTCGATCAGTGCCTTGGTTGGTGGAGCGGAACAGACCCATTACACACCAACGAAGCTGGGGATCTTGTCGTTGATGCAGAGTACTGCGTGTGCCTTAGGTAAGCACGGGATCCGGTGTAACCTGTTGTTGCCGGGCACCATCAGAACGCAATTGAACGACGAAGATATGGCCGATGAGAAGAAGAGAACGTATATGGAGGGCCGGATTCCGTTGGGCAGATTGGGCCAGCCTTCGGACATGCTGGGGCCTCTGATTTTCTTGGCCAGTGATTTGAGTAATTACGTTACTGGGGCCCAGGTTCTTGTTGACGGGGGTCTGTTTGTGAACTTTCAATAGATATAGAGATAATAAATATAGAAGATAAAGATGAAGTGATGTGGTGTAGGTAGTGGTGTAGGTAGTGGTGTAGGTAGTGGTGTAGGTAGTGGTGTAGAAAAAAAGATATGGTACAAGAGAGGCAGAGATAAAAAGGCAGAAATGGAAAGGCGAAGAAAGGCAGATTGCCGATTTTGCGTTGCGGAGAATTTGGTTAGTGAAGAAGGAAAAAGGCAAGAGAAGGGGAAGAGAGGGAGGGAGAAATGGGAGAGAAGGGGAAGAGAGGAATGGGAGAAATGAGAGAGAAATGAGAGAGAAATGAGAGAAAAATGAGAGAAAAATGAGAGAGCAACAACGAGACCAACAACGAGAAGAAAGAATTGATAGAAATAATCTTAAAGATAGAAGTAATTTGGGGTATGCGGCATATTGCACTCCCAAGGCCAGTTCCAATTATCCAAAGAACAACCAAGTCATCCACCCGCGCTGAAGGGCACAAAAAAGCTTAGACGGGGCAAAATTGAATCTCCATTTTTTTCGTACAAATTCCCACATTTACTCCCTTAGATCAACACCACCAGCAACACCAGATGTCAGAGCAAGCCGTGAAGATGGAGCTCGAGATGAGCATGGGCAGCCAGCTGGCAGAATCGGAAGGCGAGATGTATCCGAAAGTGTCCAAGAGTTGCGATGCGTGCAGACTGCGGAAGGTCCGATGCAGCGGGCAAAAGCCCAAGTGTTCCAACTGTATGATGAAGAACAAGAGTTGCCATTACAGCCTCATGAAGAAACCAGGGTTGAAGAGCGGGTACGGCAAAGGTTTGAGCGACAAGATGTCGAAAATGGAGGAGACCCATGTGGAGATCTTGGACCTGTTGAAGAGCATCACTGCGAGGCTCGACAACTTGGAGAAGGAGCGTAGTCACGGCGATGGCGGCGCCCGGCAGTTGAAAAGACAAAAGTTGGCGCTTAGAAACGGCGACTCGCCGGTGTCTTCGACGTCGCAAGTCGAATCGCCCAACATCTCGCTGGTTTTCCCGCCGTTGCCGCACTCAACGCACCACCAGGACGTGCCGCAGGCCACCAGCGGGCCGCCGTCCACCTCGACAACGTCGCACTCGTCGCACCACTCGCACCTGCTGTTGCTGTTGCCCTCGCTCTTGAACCCCTTCGTCACCAGCAACGAGCTGAAGTTCAACAACAGCGACCTCCCCTCGAAACAGATCATGCAGGTGCTCGTGAACTTGTATTTCCAGTACATCAACCCGATTTTCCCGCTCTTGCACCCGACAACGGCCCGCCAGCAGATCTTCGAGAGCAGCGAGTCCACGTACATCCTGTACGGGGTCGCGTTGGTCAGCTTGAAGTACCTCAGCGACGAGTCGTACCTCTCGGCGAGACAGAAGATCCAGTTCTACAAGACCTGGAAGCAGAAGATCATGGCCAGCTGCTTCGACGTGTCCAACGTGGACAAGCTCACGACGATGCTGTTGTTGGCCTTGGAGAGCATGGGCCAGTCAAACGACCCGGAGACGTGGTCGTTGATCGCGGTCGTGTGCTCGGGCGTGATCCACTTGGACCTATGGGACGAGGTCAACACACCGGCAGCAGCAGACACACCTGGATCCGTGCATTCCAACTCGTCGCTGAACCCGGCCAAGTCCATCTCGACGCGGAGCTTGAAGTTGTTGAAGAAGCCGCAGAATTTTGTCGAGGAGGAGCAGCGTAGGAGACTCTTCTGGTGCATCTACATCTTGGACCGCATCAACGGCGTGTTGTCCTCGACACCGCTCCACATCCCGGAGCACGAGATCACGTGCCTGCTCCCGATGAACACGGCGCGGTGGTTGGACGGCGTCAAGAGCGGCGAGTTGGACTCCTTCGGGTACTCGATCCAGTTGGTGAAGATCTTTGGCCGCACCCACGAGTTCAACCGCATGAAGGTGGACATCAACAGCGAGCAAGACTGCTCGATCTGGTACCTGGCGTTCATGCGGATCGAGAACGACCTCAAGCACTTTGTCGACTCGTTGCCCTTGCAGTACTCCACATTGTTGATCAACAACGATCTCTCCACCTTTGACTCGCCATCTTGCTACGACTTGCTCCTCCACACGCTCTACAACATCATCCTCATCAAGCTCCACTCGCCCTTGGGGTACCCGCACCACGAGAGCGAGTTCTACAAGCGGTCGCACCACTCCAGACGCATCTGTGCCAACTGCTGCTCCAACGTGCTCAAGATGGTCACCAAGATCGGCAACCTCCACATCTTGTTCAAGCTCGGCCCTTGCTACTCGATCTACCTCTGGATCGTCACCCGGGTGATCATCGTGGAGCAGATCTTGGACCAGACCAACTACGAGCTCGTCATCGACCAGAACGAGCCGCTGAAACTGAAGTTGGAGAAGCTCTTGAACGTGCTCGACAGCATCGGCGAGTCCTGGATGATCGCCAAGAAGTACTCCAAGATGATCCGCTTCTTGAGCGGGTCCAAGATCAAGTTGAACAACAAGGTGCTGAAGGCCGAGCACTTGCAGCTGGTGCGGGACCCGGGTCTGGACGGTGCGCAGGATGCTCGGCTGGACGAGAGCGACTCCGACGAGCTGGTGAGCAAGAGAGACCCGTCTTCCATCATCACCGACATGACCTTGAACACGTATTTCGTGTCGCTTATGCTCACGAACCAGATCGAGAAGAAGGAGCAGGAGTTGGCCAAGGACATCGACAACTACGAGTTCAGTGGGTTGGATGCGAATGCGTCCAAGTTCCAATTGGACTTGAACAGTTATGGGTTTGAGGATTTCTTCAAGTATTTGGGGGATATCGATGGGATATGAGAGCGATAGGCCTTTAGTGATCGGGTGGTGATAGGCATGTAGGTGATAAGGTGTTGAGTGATTATAAGGTAATGTAGTGGGAAAGTATCTGAAGTAGGTATCTGAAGTAGGTATCTGAAGTAGGTATCTGAAGTAGGTAAGAGGTCTGCAGGTGATAGGTATGCCGGTATATGGTATCCAGGGAGTGATTAATCTCTCGATTCTGCGTTTTATGTAACTGTATAACAAGAACAAAAGTACGTTTATTGTATGAGTAGGTATGAAGTGGCTTATAGTTTAGGCTTAGAGCTAATTATAATTGAGTATAACAAACTATAGCTGCTGTTTTTAACTATAGTTGAGATAGCTTATAGCTTAATATAGTTCGATTATAGCGTAAGCCTAGCTCAAGTATTCATAGCTTATAGCCTAAATATGGTTTGAGAATAGCTATAGCCTATTAGGGCCCAATTGAAGTATAGTGTAAGTGGGGCTAAAGCTTAAATACAGTTTGAGAATAGCTTGATATTAGCTGAAGTATAGCTAAATTATAGCCAATATAGTTTAAATATAGCTTAAATATAGCAGAAGTAGAGCAGAAGTAGAGCTCAAGTATAGCTCAACTACAGCTCAATTACAACTTAACTATAGTTTATCCACAGCCTAATATAGCTTGAGTATAGCCCAAGTATAACTTGGGCATAATTAAATACACATAACAAGGTTTGACTTAAGTAGCTCAAGTACAGCCTAGAAATTCAAACTCCCTCTTACAAGAGTGAACCCTCAAAGAATACCCCTAAACCTACAATGATATAGCTTATATATCTTGTTGCACCTTTAGCTTAGCCCAATAGCTCAACTACAGCTTATTGCACCTATAGCCCAATAGCCTAAGTATGCTTAAGTATGCTTAAGGCATGCCCTGCAAGGTCAAGACGCCTAATTAAGCCAAATGCTCAATTGCAGCCCTAGGCCCAATTCCCTCAATCAAACTTAACACCCACCTCTGTCGACTGCTCCCACTTCCTTCCCACTTCCTTCCCACCTCTGCCCTCTCCTCCGATCCCCCCTCCGGAACATCTTCCTGGCCAAGCTAGTTCCGTGTATGCGAGGGCAAGGGCACACCGCGCACCTTGATTCCCCCGGCAGAAAACCCCATGACGAGTTTCCCCCACAAAAAGTTGCGCACCTTCGGAGCAAAAATCCCACGATACCACTGAAAAATGGTGGGTAGACAAAAGAGTGGCCTCGGGATAAAACAAGCTCAAAATGGTGATTTGGGGTTCAATTCAAACAAGTTCAGATATATAATCTGAGCAGTTTGTCAGTTTCAATTGACAGGAATTCTTTTCTTTATTTTCAATCATTAATTTGAAAAAACCCCCCCCAAACACTAAAAATTCAATCGCCCAAAATGGCAGTCACTGAATTCCCAAAGATTAAAAAAGTCACACCTTACTTGTTGAGTGGTAAAGGTATCGGTGGAGATTACCACGACGTTGCCAAGGGCCATTGGATCATCGACAACCCGATTGCCAACCCAATGTCCAAATACGAGGAATACAGATCTTCAAGAACCACCTGGGGTATCAATGTCTTGGGCTCTTTCTGTGTGGAGATCGAGGCTGAAGACGGTACCAAAGGTTTCGCTACCGGGTTCGGAGGTCCGCCTGCTTGTTGGTTGACCGTCAACCATTTCAACAGATTCTTGGTGGGCCAAGACCCAAGAGACATCACCATAATGTGGGACAAGATGTTCAGGGCCTCCATGTTCTACGGTAGAAAAGGTTTGACCATTGCCTGTATCTCCGTCATCGACTTGGCCTTGTGGGATCTTTTAGGTAAGATCAGAAACGAGCCTGTGTACAAGTTGATCGGTGGTGCCACCAGAGAGAGATTGGATTTCTACTGTACCGGCAGCAGACCAGACGCTGCCAAGGGCATGGGTTTCTGGGGTGCCAAAGTGGCCTTGCCTTACGGACCAGACGAAGGTCACACGGGTTTGCTCAAAAACATTGAATTTTTGAGAAAACACAGAGAAACCGTTGGTCCAGACTTCCCATTGATGGTGGACTGCTACATGTCGTTGAACGTTACATATGTGATAGAGTTGGTCACCAAGACACGTGACTTGAACATCAACTGGTTCGAAGAAACGTTGCATCCAGACGACTTCGATGGCTACGAAATGGTCAAGAAGGCCTGCCCATGGATGAAGTTCACCACTGGCGAGCACGAATACACAAAATACGGCTTCAGAAAGTTGATCGAAGGTAGAAACTTGAGTATTTTACAACCAGATATCATGTGGTGTGGTGGTATGACTGAAATCTTGAAGATCAGTCACCAACTGGCTGCTTACGACATTCCAGTTGTTCCACACGCCTCGGGTCCATACTCTTACCACTTTGTCGTTTCGCAAGAAAACACTCCATTCCACGAGTACTTGTCCAACTCGCCAGACTCTTTGTCTGTCTTGCCTGTCTTTGGATCTTTGTTCTCCAACGAGCCAGTTCCTGTGAAGGGTTACTTGAATGTTTCCGACTTTGACAAGCCAGGTTTCGGTTTGGAGATCAACCCAAAGGTGGAGTTGATAAATGCCGAGTTCATTTTGAACCCATCTCCAGAGAAGCCTTTGAAGATTGAGGAAGAGAAGAAATAGATAGAGATGACGATTAATCAACTGTGTTATTTATGGTTTTTTTTTGTAGTAATTACATATATACCTAATCGAGTAGAATAGTACGGAAACGTACGTGTAGCAAGAGTAGAGGAGTAAATCAAGATGAGTGATCACTTTAATCCACTATGATCTACTTCAATAGCAATCAAGAATGTATAGATCAAAAAAGGGCAAGGGCACGAAAAGTTGTTGAAACCACGAGAATTAGTGAAAAAGTGACTACAAGGGCATGAAAAATTCCACCAAAGGGCAACAAATCGTACTGCAGCAACTTGAAATCCGGGGTAATGAAAATATTTATAAATTGGGGGTTATTCGAGTTGTCAAAGAGATGAGATCGGGGAATTCTAATCCAAACATATTGAAACCTACAGTGAACATGCATGACAAATTCAAATTAATTGACTCACATGTCCATTTGTGTCCTTTGGAGAATACCCTGTATTTGCAAGGTGTGGGACCGGGCCATATCTTGTATAGGAACAACACGTTAGCTGAGTATTTGGAGTGTAATACGAGTGAAAAATTCGACAAGAAAGGGGTGGTGGTTGTAGAAATGGCCGTTGCCTCGTCAGCGGACAGCGAGGCGGGCTGGACAAATCCCCTCAAGGAATTTCAATACCATGCTCAGGTCATCGATAACCTTGTTCTGGGACAACCTGGAGAATTCATTCGAGGTGTGATTCCTTGGGCCCCAGTGGCACTGGGAAAGGAAGCCGTTGCCAAATATTTGCAAAGACTCGAGTCCAGTGGATGTTCTCAAGAACTGTTTCGAAGGGTGAAAGGGTTTCGATATGTGTTGCAGGATAAACCCTCCGATGCCGGATTGAAGCCGAGATTTGTCGCTGGGTTGCAGTATTTGCAAGAGAAAGGGTACGTTTTCGATCTTGGAATCGACTTACAAGACGGTGGACTAGCCCAGTTCAAAGAGGCTGCGCAACTAGTGGCCAAGCTCCCGGATTTGAAATTCATTATTGACCATCTCACAAAACCGGATTTCTACGTCACTAGGCCCAATGAAGAGTTCAACGAGTGGAAATATTACATGGAGCAGATCTCAGGAGTTGGGAACTCATACATGAAGTTGAGTGGGTGTTTCGAAGGGCTTCCGGACAACTTTGTGCTGCAGCACAGTGTGCAGGACATTGTGCAAAGACTCGATCTCTGGTTTGAAGCCATCTTGCAATTGTACGGCCCACAGAAAATCGTCTTTGGCAGCAATTGGCCCATGGACAACACCAACGGACGCCAGTTCGATCCGCAAGCATTCAACAAATGGGTCCAGGTGGTGGAGGCGCTCCTCGACAAACACTCCATCTCCTTCGACCAACGTCAGGACATCTACTACAACAACTGTATATCTCTGTATAACTTGACTTCCCAATAAAGCCGCCTGCCTATTCGGGACACCATCGGAGCCTGGAAAAATTCAAAATTTTTCAAAGTGGAAAAAAAAAATTTTTTTCTTCTTCAACAAATGGCAATTTTTAAGGGTAGAGAAGAATTGATTTGTTCAATACGGAAGGCAAAAGAGGGAGCCAGGTTTGTTCTTGTATATAGAAGGTGCTTTCCGAGTGAAATATACGATGTTGAGAAGCCAAGTAATAGCTAAAAGTTCCATTGCGAACCTGAGCAGTGCCCGGAGATTGTTCCACAGCTCCGGAGTGTATCAGAATGGCCCAAACTCGCCATTGAAGGTGTTCATGAACACGTTCAAGCAGGAATGGAACAAGTCCCAGGAGTTGAAAGACAACATCAAGGCATTGCAAGACGAGACCGGTAGATTGGCCGAGAACGAGGGTTTCAAGAAGGCCCAAGAGGCGTTTGAAAAAGCCCAGAAGTCGAGAAGTGCCGCTTCCAAGGCCTTTGTCAAGACCGCAGGAGTCGTTGGAGACGCTGCCGTGAAGGCGTGGGACTCACCTGTTGGTAAAGCCACGAGGACCGGTGTGAAAGTCACCGCGGAAGCCATAGACAAGACCATTGATCCAGTAAGACAGACCAAAGTGTATAAAGAGGTGAGCAACGTGATCGACGACGGATCGTCCTCCAGATATGGTGGCTACATAAGCAAAGAAGAGAGACAGAAGAAGAGAGATGAGCTCTTGAAGTCGGGAAAGAAGCCTAAAGTGATCAAGTCCGACGAGACCGCCGGAACCGCATTGGTGACGACCAATTACAAGGCCTCGAAGCCAAAGTTGTCGGAGAAATACTCATTCTTGCACCCAACGTCCTCGTTGGGCAAGTTTTTCGCAGAGTTGAGATACAGATACGAGGAGAGTGAGAACGGGTTGGTTTCCTTGGTGAGAACCATTATAGAGAAGGTGAGTGGGTTCTTTGCCGAGACAGAAAGTGGTAAAGTGATCCGGACCTTGAGAGAGATCGATCCTTCGTTCAACATGGAGGCCTTCACGCAGCAATTGAGAGAGTACATTGTTCCTGAGTTGTTGGACGCGTACATTCAAGGGGACGAGAAGGTATTGAAGCTGTGGTTGTCCGAGGCCCCATACAATGTGATCTCTGCCCAACAAAAGACCATCAGAGACCAAGGCTTGTTCAGCGACGGTAAGATCTTGGACATTAGAGGCGTGGAGATTGTCAGTGCCAAGATCTTGCCTCCAAACAACGTTCCAGTGTTGGTTGTAGGATGTAGAGCACAGGAATTGCAAGTTTTCAGAGATTTCAAGAGTGGGGAAATCAAAGCTGGTACTTTGGAGAATATCATGTTGAGTTCGTATGCGATGGTGTTGACAAGGGTGCCAGAGGAGGTTGACAATGAGGTGACTGAGGGTTGGAAAGTTTTGGAATTCGTCAGAGGCGGTTCCAGACTGTATACGTAGGTAAGAGTTATTCATGGATGTGTATGATTTATAACAGAGTTGATTCTTAGAAGGTAGGTGTGGTGTAGTGGTGGGTAGTGGATGTAGTGCAGTGCGGAAATGTGATGGTGGTAGACTAGGTAAAGTAATGGTAATAGTCTGGTAATAGTTTGGCAGTAGTTTGGTAATAGTTTGGTAATAGTTTTGTAGTGGTTGTGTAACAGTCGAATACCACCAAAATCAAAGCTTGAATGATATAAGCAGAGAGAGACTTGGAAAAGAGTAAGAGTCGGTAGAAGCAGAGGGGCAGGGTAGAGATTGCTGGTGAGACGCAAGATTGAAGAACAAAGGGAACACATAGAAGGAGCTGGTGAAAGAAGTTTAAGCAAGAAACCAATAAGTAAAAGAATATTGAGTAATACCATGAAGTAAGAGACTATTGGAGTAAAAGAACATATGCGAGGAGATGCTAGATAGAAGAATATTAAGTAAGGTTATAAGGCAAGAGAAAATTGAATGGAAGAATACTAAGTAAGAGAATACTAAGCAAGAGACTACTAAGTAAGGGATTATTAAGTAAGAATACAAAGTAAGAATACCAAGTAAGAATACCAAATAAGAACACCAAGTAAGAATACCAAGTAAGAATACTAAGTAACACTATTATATGAAAACAAAGTAAATTCTGCACACGATTAGTAGATTATGTTAGGAGCACTAAAAGAACACCAAAACACCAAAACACCAAAACACCAGGAACTCTAATTAACTACTAGGTAAGAACTAAGTAGGCTAACCGGGTAAACTAAGTAAACTAAGTAAACTAAATAAACTAAGTAAACTAAGTAAACTAAGTAAACTAAGTAAACTAAGTAAACTAAATAAACTAAGTAAACTAAGTAAACTAAGTAAACTAAGTAAACTAAGTAAACTAAGTAAACTAAGTAAACTAAGTAAACTAAGTAAACTAAGTAAACTAAATAAACTAAGTAAACTAAGTAAACTAAGTAAGTACTAAGTAAGCCAAGTAAGAACTAAGTAAGCTAACTAAGTAAGCTAAGTAAACTAAGTAAGTACTAAGTAAGCCAAGTAAGAACTAAGTAAGCTAACTAAGTACTAAGTAAGCTAAGTAAGAACTAAGTAAGCTAACCTGAGTAAACTAATCTAAGTAAACTAAGTAAACTACGTAAGAACTAGTAAGCTAGCCTCAGTAAACTAAGTAAACTAAACTAAGCAAACTAAACTAAGTAGGAAAACTCAGGTAAGTAAAAATCACTAATAAAATACAAGCGCTAAGCTAAGAAAAAGTCATAACAAAAAACAAATCACAAGCCAAAAAACAAAGGAGGCCAATCGACACAAACATCGGAGAGGTTCTTCGAATAGGTATTCTATCACAGCGTTCGTACTGGTGTTGTTGTTCATATAAGTTGTCGATCAATAGCGATATAGCGATATAGCCAATACTCATATAGCCATACAGCCATATCATTAGCCAAAGCCATTACAAAGCCAAAGCTATCTCATTTCCTGGCACAATAATTCGCTATTCAGATCACTTCATTACTTCATTAAGATCACTTCATTACTTCATTAAGATCACTACATTACTTCATCGAAATCACTTCATTACTTCATTCAAACCACTTCACTACTTCATTCAAACCATCCCATTCAACTTCCTTATCCAATCACTTCTGTCACATTCGCAACTCCCCGTCCTCATAATAAATGCATTCTAATGGTAGATCAAAACCGACCAAGGACCAGAGTGGATTTCAACGACTCTGAGCTTCTATACCCCTTATCCTCGCCAAGAGCGCCCGCATCCGCGTCTTCCTCACCAATCTCAACATTGTCACACCACCACTCACCATCAACTAGACACAGAATCTCCACAGATCCTCCCATTCGCACAGATCTTCGCAAGAAAAACGTTGCATCTCTCATAAGAAGGACCTCCAAGGGTCTTAAAGTGAGCAATTCTTTGAACAATGGGTGAGTACCAACGAATTCGATTGAAATAGGCACAGTTCAACACCTGAACCAATCTTTTACTAACAAATTATACCAGCTCTTTGCGGTCCCCTACCAGAAACGGCAACACTCCAACGAGGATCCTAGTGCCCTCAGGCTCCGGTGAAGACCGCGTGCACCACAACAACACAGCTAGTCGCGACCCAGACCTCCAAAACTACCAATTCAAGTCGTATTTCCGCATCAGGATCAGTAAACTAGTGATATTAAACCAGGCATGGCTCAAGCCAATGGAACCCTTAAATGACTGCTGGTTGGAAGTGAAGAGAGACCTCGAGGTGTCGTTGGTGTCTGAAAACGACAAGCAGATCGAAAGTTTCCATTTCAACTTGCGGACCGATCTCCACGAGGCCTACTTCAAGACAGAACCGGGCAAAGCGACTTCTTACAAGCAATTCGTCCTACTATTAAAGACAAAGAGGCAGTTGACGAGAAAAGAATTGAACTTGATCAACCCCAACATCCTGCCTATGACCACGCTCCCGCGCTTCGATAAAGTGTGGTTCCACACCCTGGGAACTGAGACAGAGACGATGAAATTTCACGATTTGATCTGTAGATTGAAGCTTAAAATATTCCACCAGTCCCTAGAAGAGTTGAACAATTTGTTCTTACAAGCCAAACCAACCTCACCGGCACTGTTCTATGGCAAGGGAGTTAACTCGAGTCTAATCAGGGCACGACAAGAACGATTACAACGGACAGGCTTCGACAGCGAGGGAGATCTCATCACCAGAGAGACAATTGCGGAACCACCAAGAACGAGGTCGTCCAATTCCACTTTGTATAGTCTCGAAACGGTAAGTGCGGGCCTGTCCAAAGAGGTAATCGACGACCAGCATGAAAACGTTCCGCTCACCAACCAAATCAAGTTCAAGCCCAACTTGGATTTCAAGTTCAGAGACAAGCGCACCTTCACCATCACCAACTCGGACTTCAAATGTCTCTACAACAACAACTGGATCAACGACAACTTGATTGATTTTTTCTTGAAGTTGAACGTGGAGAAGGTTTGTGAGAGCACTCCAAGTCTCAATGACGAGATCTTGTTGTTGAACTCGTTTTTCTTCACGAAATTGACATCCACCGACGATTACTACGAAAACGTTAAGAATTGGTTCAAAGATGACAAATTGTTCAGTTACAAGTACGTGATTGTGCCCGTGAACCAGGATTTGCATTGGTATTGTTTGATCATCCACAATTTGAGCAGCCAGTACCAGAAATGGCAAGACACCAGCAAAAATGACGTCCAGGACGCTTCTGTAGTCGATGACAATATCGAAATCTTCATCTTGGACTCTTTGAAACAGAGCCACCGGTCTTTGAAAGGGCCCTTGGTTGGGTTCTTGATCGATTTTGCCCGGATCAGGTACAACATGCCGTTGAAAATGGAAAACTTCAAGATCTACATCTCGCCCATCCCAAAACAGACCAATTTCAACGACTGTGGGATCCATGTCATTTATAATATTGAGATTTTCTTGAACCATATGGAGGAGTTCAAAGAGATATGGAAGAAGAACCGTAAACAGTACAAGAACCAGAACCAGCTTTTCAACATCAGCGATCGCCAAAATTTGCGGAAATCGCTCCGAGATGTCTTGGTCTCGCTGCTACGTGAGCAGGAACGAAGTAAAGGCAATGATTATGGGCAGATTGGGGAAATCCAGAATGAGGAGTTGAAAGATGACGACGAAGATCAGAAAATGGGAGGAATCGAGGATGACGATAGTGATTTTGAGATTATAGAGAGTAATGAGCTTGCAAGAGACGGTCCAGTTGAGAGTTCGGAAGGTGTGGGGACACAAGACACGGAGAATGTGGATGCGGACAACGAGAGTGAAGATGCAAGTGCTCATGCTGGGTTGTCTTTGAATTTCAACGATTTCTACTCGTTCGTCTCAAATGCCTCCAAAAATGATAAAATGGTCACTCCTAAGAGCCTTCAAGAGACAATTGAGTCCGATTACGGGTTGCAGTCGTTCAATGCAGTTTTAATTTTCCTACTATTTTTCGAGAGAGATGTGCTAAGAGACCAGCGATATGCTCTGGATTTGACCCAGCTTGCCAATTACTTCAATATACTCAGCAAGGACGACGTGATCGATAAAGATATCTTGAGGCAGTACTATGAGAATTTTATTGCTTTGAAAGACGACCAGAAGGACAATGCTCCGTTCAGTAGTGATGTTATGCAGTTGAATAGTGATAAAATTGTAGGCACGGGAAACGAACTGGGAGGAGAACAGAGCGAGGATTCGAAGACGAGTTCAAATGAGGTTTTGTCCATTGGTGAACTCAGCTCAACAGCTGTGGATGCCAGTTTAGAGAAACCCGAGGCAAGGTCAAAGATTGTCAGTATCAGTGATGAAGAATACGATTATATGAAAAGCTCGCTTGACAAAAACCGCGAGAAGTTCATGTCGAGTTTCCCCGAATCTGAAGATTCTGTTGAGATTTTGAATGAAAGGAGAAGCGGCACCAGGAACGACTCCAGAATCGACTCCAGATCTAACTCTGCGTCTCCACAATTTGCCAGATCGATCCTAGATGCACTCCCCATAATCTCGTCGCACAGCTTGCGATCATCGAGCAAGATGGACAATGAAAGTATCGGGAATAGAAAGAAGTTCAAGAGAAGTTGAACGACACCATTACATAGATTACATATATAAAAAAAGAAATGTACATTTTCTGGTAAGGAGAATTACGTCAAGTCCTGCCTTATTCTCTAAGACAGGCATCTTATTAAGACGACGTACTTTCCAGCTAGAAAACATTATCTGACGACAGATCCACTCTCGAGCTATGTTGTAGAGAGTCACAGTCTATCTATATTTCGTCACTGATGACCCTACAATAATACACGCCCTTGGTACAATTTTAATTGGTGAAGAAAAAAAAAAGAAGATTCAAAAGATAATTAGAAATTGAAAAGTGAAAAGTTTTTTTTATAATTTTTTTTTTCAAAGGCGGGCCACACGCGCACTACTTTTGGCAGTGGTGATGTTTTCAGAGTTGAGTTTGATTTTTCAGTAGGGTTTTTTAAGAATGAAGGAGTGGGATAGTGAGGAAAGAGCCGAGAATGATTGGAAGAGTGGTTCTTATTGCGGTTTTTTTGCAATTGGCGTTTTGCTTGAGGACAATCCCCGGTTTCATCAACACCACAGATGTGCAAATTCAAGTGCAACCGTTCGATAATGTGGACCGTTTTGTTCATCATGTCCCCGTGAAGCAAAATGGCTTGTTTGAAGTCCCCATTTTCAAGACGAATGCGTCGTATTTGTTGACGATCGGATCCACGAGCCAGAGCATCTATCCGGACAGGTTCAGGATCGACATCTTGGACCCGAACAAGGACCTCGAAGAGTACAAGATCTGGAGATTGGAGTACGGAGACGAATTTTCAGCTATAAGTGATCAAAACAGAGTGAGCTCGTTGAACATAACGGATATCGTGGACAAGAAGTTTATCGAGTTGCGAAACAAGCCTTTTATGGAGTCTGGTCTTGTGATGTATTTGAAGCTGAACCCTACATATGTGATGATGGCACTGGTGCTTGGAATTTTCGGGTTGATCCCAGTGCTTCTCAACTATATAGATCCTGAAGTGATGGAGAAAGCCAAGCAGGATATGTAATTTAGACACTACCATTGATGTATTAAAGAAATATAGAAATATATAAAATATATCCTGTAGAGGAAATAATAGGCACGGGGGGTTATATAGTATGGGGGGAGGGAAGTTATTCAATAATGGAGTAAGTGGATAGTGAAGTGATTATATTGTGAAGTAATTAGATTGTGTAGTGATTGAATAGTGAAATAATCTGATATTAAAGTAATTAAATAGTAAAGTTATCAAGTCTTGAAGTAATTAAACAATGAAATGATTAAATAGTGAAGAATTTAATTAATAAAGTAATTAGATAGTAGAGTAGTTCATGGGTGAAGTACTTAAGCTGCGAATTAATCTGGTAATAAACTAATTCAATAGAAAAGTAATCAAATCGTGGAATAGTTCACTATGAGAGGGTAAAACAGTAGCGTAATAAGAGGGCAGTGAGCATCGAAATGGTAAAGTAGTTGAGTAGAGTAATAGAACGGTAGAACACTAATAGTGAAAAATCAAAATAGTAGAACAGTAAAATGGTAGAATAGTTGAACATTTGTAGAAAATTAATATTAGAACCCTAATAGCACAACAGCGCTGTAGAGAGACCCCAACATCACACCAGAAAACCGCAAAGCAAGAACATTTGGTCTCAAGATAGACTGCCATCAGGCCATCTCATCAAAGAAGACACCAACTTTTTTTCTCCCCACGCCCTCTTTTACCACGCCCTCTTTTACCACGCCAGCCTATCACGCTTTCTGCTCAAAGCCTCCTTGTTTTATTAATCAGGAGAAAACCAAGCCGAGCATGCAGGTGCCTCCGAATTAGTGAGACAAGAAAGAAAAGTAGAGCAAAAGTGCAGGAAAAGTACAAAGTACAGCTAAAGTACAGCCAAAAGAACAGCAAAAAACTAAATAAAGAGGGTGAGTTTATATATATGTGATGGATAAAAGCCGGCGTCAGGTTTAATTATCCACCGACAACTAGTATCACGATTTCATCTTGTCAATCGAATCTCATCAATCGAATCTCATCAATCGAATCTCATCAATCGAATCTCATCAATACAATCTCATCAATACAATCTCATCAATCCCACTTCATAAAAGCATTCCCCACCATCTGCCCACTACCCAACTCATCTTATTCAACTCCACATATAAATCCGATTGGGTTAAAAAAAATAAAATATCTCAACTTTAGATCGACTTCAGATCTATTCACATTGATTCGTAGATGACGAGAATCGATCGCATCGACAGGTTGGATAATAATAGATCAATCAATAAAAAATCAATACAAACAACTAATCAATACAAACAACTAATCAATACAAACAACTAATCAATACAAACAACTAATCAATACAAATAACTAATCAACACTAATCAATACTAACCGATACCAATCACACTCTACCACAAACATTCACTTCCACTAACATTCACTCCCACATAATCCATATGCTCAACGTTAAAAATTTGGTACCGCCAGTGTCGCTAAAAGTGATACTGGCCTGTGCAGTCTGGTACTTCATCTCCTCCACAACGTCCCAATTGACCAAATCCATACTCACCATCTTCCCGTTTCCCTCCTTTGTGGGCCAATTCCAATTCCTCATAAGTTCTCTCTACTGCATACTCATTGCCTTCTTAGTGATCAACTACCCAAAGTTGAACGTCTTCCCGAAAGGCACCATGCCCACCAATGGCATCCTATTGAACAAAGTGCTATTGAAGACCACCTTGCCGCTTGGAATCTTCCAATGCTGCGGCAAGTTCTGCTCCTTGGCTGCCACCTCCAGAGTACCCGTGGCTACGGTGTCCAGTATCAAGCTGTTGTCTCCGCTATTGATTGTCATTGGATATAGAACCTACTACAAAGTAAAGTTCCCCGTGTTGACCTACGTGTCGTTGGCCCCCTTGGTGATCGGCGTGGTGGTCATCGTGTTGGCAGACAAGAACTTTGACCTCCAGTTGGACAACTCCACACATTGGAAAGGTGTCGTGTTTGCGCTGCTGAGCACTTTGATCTTTGCCTCGCAGAACATCTACGCAAAGAACGTGCTCACGTACAACAGCAACAACACCATAAGCAACTCCATGATCACCAACAACACGGCCCCGGTGAAATTGCTGATCAACAAGGACCCTTCCTCGTTGAATCTCACCATGTTGGACGAGAAGTTCAGATTGCCCAGAGTGGAGCAAAAAGAGATGGAACAGGACGAACAACACCACAATTACGACTCAAAAACTGCCGCTTCCCTAAGGAAGTCTGTACTTGTAAATAATGCCTCCATTCAGCAGACCGTGAAGCCGGACAAATTGACCATTTTATTCTATTGTTCCACTTTAGGGTTCATTTTCCAAGCTCCACTCTTGTTGTTCGAGATGTTCAGTAGCGCAGAGATCCCGATAAGCTCGATCCCGATTGGGTTGTTGCTCTTGAACGGCACGTCGCATTGCCTGCAACTGTTGATGCTGTTCCACTTGTTGGGCAGTATCCCCACGGTGACCTATTCGATCGCCAGTATGATGAAGAGAATAGTCATCATCACGGTGAGTATGTTGGTTGCCGGGAACCAGTTGACCTCGTACCAGTTGACGGGGTTGCTGTTGGTGTCGATCGGGTTGTATTGCTACGATCGGTGGGGGGATTCGAAGAAATTTGGATCGAAATAGAGACAGTGTTCACGTGAACTGGTTTATCGGGGTGAACTACGAGTTTAGTGTATAATGATATTTATTTACGATACGGCCGCCTTTGGTCTATAGATTATTGATTTTAGTTGTAAAGTGTTGTAGTGTGATTGTGTGTATTAATCCTGCACTGATAGTGCATCAATAGTGCATCAATAGTGCATTCAATAAGTTGCTCCATCTAATAAAATAAACTCTATTCTTTCTTCAAATTAATTTCAATCACCTTTTCGCTCTTAATTTTTCACTACCTAACTTCTCCACATTACCGAACGGCTCCTCAGTGCAATACTCAGTTGAAAACTCAGTGGAAAACTCAGTGCAATACTCAGTGCAATACCCAAAGCAATATTCTAGCAATAGTGCTTCCAATACACATTGCTCCATCTAATAAAATAAACTCCATTCTATTTCCAAATCAATTTCAACCACCTTCTCGCTCTTAATTTTTCACTACCTAATTTCTCCACATCACCGCAAGGCTCCTCAGTGCACTCAGTACAATACTCAGTGCGATACCCAAAGCAATATTCGATGCCCCTTCTTTCCGATCTCATTCCAATACCGTTGCCAACTCAATTCTCGCCTATAACCTCGCATCTCGCTTCATAGTCCCTCCTGCAGTCTATTTCCGATATCTCTCCCCCTCCCAAGCGCAGGACCCCTCTCAAATCTTGGCACCGTAGAGGTCCTCGCAGATGGAAAAGATAATTTTTTTCGATTTATTTTTTTTTTCCAATTTTTTTCTCTCTCAAAGCTGGATCACTGTGGAGACAAAGCCGGGTTCAGGTTTGATCAGCAATTTCAACCAGGTGTTTGCACCATCAGGTATATAAAGACCAGCAGGTCAACGAAACACGGCACCTCCGACAGCCCATGCGATCATGTTGCTACCACATTTACTTCTATCCGCCATCTGCTCGCACCTCGTGTTTGCCAGAAGCGCCATCGACTACAAGCTGCCCGAGACCTCGGTGATCTTTGCCTGCCTAGTCACCATCGACAGAAGCTACACGTTCAACTTCCAAGCGGAGGACAACTTCTGGCTCCCCAACTGCAAATACCCGCCAAAAGTGGCCACGTTCACCACCTGTCTCAACGAATCTGTCACGGATTTCAACAAGAGCTTGCAGATCTACCTGAGTATTTGCCAGACATTTGGCGGCCTTGCCGTGACACAGGACGAGCTTTTTGCACAGCACATCAACGGCACGTTGTATATCCATGAGCCAAACGACAACGTCGCGGATTTGACCACTCCCGTTGTCCCGGACGCGGACACCGTGCTCAAGTTCAATCGGCTGTACCATGGCTTTTTCCTCACCATCAACAAGGGCTCCGACGTGGGCAACCTTCTCAACGGCTACTGGCTCCTGGTGCTCTCTGTTCTTGCCCTCTTCAACCTCTTGAAGTCCACACGAGTTAACAAGTACTTGAAGGGACCTCTTGTAAATACTATACGTGCCCATGTCACCGTGCCCACGTTGAGCAAGACACATCTCCAACTGGCACCGTTGCCCATCTGCGAGTCCCTCGTGCCGACACGGCAAGAATTCTATATAATATCGGTATACTTTGCCCTCTGCCTCTATGGGGCCTCGTCGGCCTACGAAGTTTATGCGGGAAACCCACTTTTCGGTCCGCCAATCCAGCAATGGACTCGGTTCATCGCCGACAGAACGGGCGTCATCCTGTTCACACAGTTGCCCTTGTTGTTCTTGTTCGGGGGCAGGAACAACTTGTTGATCCAGGCGACAGGCTTGTCGTACAGCACCTTCATCATGTTCCACAAGTGGATCTCCAGGTTGATGTTCTCGTGCGGACTTGTCCACGGCATCTGCTACTCGCTCTACATGTGGCACCAGCACCGGCTAAGAGAGATCTTCCAACACGGGTACTGGAACTTTGGCATCCTCGCGATCACCGCCTGCTTCCTAATCATGGTGCAGGCCATTTACAAGTTCAGAAAGATGGTGTACGAGGTGTTTTTGTTGTTGCACATCGTGTTGCTGCTGGTGTTTCTTGCTGCGTGTGTCGCACATTGCTGGTCGTTTGGATGGTTGCAATGGTGCTACTACTCGCTGACGGTGTGGGGCCTCGACCGGGTGCTCAGAGTAATGAGAATGGTCAATTTCGGGTTCCCGAAACTGAAGATCCAACTTTTGTCTCGTGTGGACCCCACTTTGAAGATCTCGGTGCCCAAACCTGCCCACTACCACACCTACGCAGGCTGCTTTGTCTTCATCCACGTATTGGACTGGAAATTCAAGTTCTGGGAGTCTCACCCGTTCACCATCTACGAGCTGAACAACACTATTAACATTATCTTGAAACCTAAAAGCGGAATGACCTTCAAATTGTACAACCACCTAGTGGAAATGGGCGAGGACTCGATGGAAGTGAGAGTTGCAATCGAAGGGCCGTATGGACATCATGTCTCAAAGGGTAGTTATGACAAGACCTTGCTATTGGCTGGGGGTAATGGCATCCCTGGGCCTTTCTACCACGCATTGGAGGCCCTGCCGGAGTTGAAGCCGCATCTGGAAGCTGCAACTTGCAGGATCAAGTTGGTCTGGGTGATCAGAGACACTGAGTCGTTGCAATGGTTCTACGAGGAGTTGAAGATGGTGGTGAAGAGTGATATTGAGATCGATATCTATGTCACAAGGGAGAGTTTGCCTTTGGTTAATTACGGTTCAATTGAACGCCATGGAGACAATGGAGATGATCGAGGAAATGTGAAACGACTAGATCTCTTCCACGAGTTGAACGAGTTCCAAAACGTAAAGTTCTACTGTTGGCGACCAAATTTCACAAAGCTCATCAGACAGGCAGTCTTGGAATCGGGCCAATTGCAAAGCTTGGACATCATCAGTTGTGGGAATGCTACAATGTGTGATTTGATTAGAAATGAGACGGGACATCTCTTGACGGAGTTCCCGCGAGTTAGATTGGATTTATACGAGGAGTTACAAGTTTGGTGAATCAGAATATTAATAAACACTTTCATTCAATTATGTATTTTCGACTACTTTGTCCCGTAGAGCATACAGTACACACATACACTTTATACTTAGGAAGAGAAACCAATAACACCACAGGCAGGTCTGCCACCAGCGTTACCGGTCTTCAAGGAGTCAGCGTGGCCACCTTTACCCAAGTCGTCGGTGCCAGCATGGACAACAACGGTTCTACCCAAGATAGAGTTGGCACCGATCAACTTGACCAAGGAGTCTTGCTTGGTACCTTTGGCCAAACCAGTGGAGTCGGTGGCAATGTTACCCAAGTCACCAACGTGTCTGGTTTCGTCTTCTGGAGCACCGTGGGTCTTACCGAATGGGTTGAAATGTGGACCAGCAGAGGTACAACCGTTGGTGTTGTCACCGAACTCATGCACGTGGAAACCTCTCAAGGCGTTTGCGTCGTTACCCTTGATTTCCCAGGAGATGGTGGTTGGTTCGGATTCGGAAGCCTGTTCGAAGGTGACGGTTCCTTCGACTTTGGAGTCTCCTCTTAAAACAGCGACTACGGAGGTTAGTATGGGAGGGAAGCGCAAGAAAGAGTTGGTGGAAAGGAGAAAATAATGAAACGCGTTCAAAGGTTGAATTGAGTTAAGTTTGGATTGGATTGGATTGGATTGGACTGGACTTGAATTTTTTCACACTTTTTGATATTTTTTTCAAAGTATTTAGTACTTTTGGTACTTTTGGTACTTTTTGATTTAGTTGATTCAATTGGAATTGATCAATTAATTGATCAATTGATAAATTCACCAATTGATTGAATTTACTTTCACTCGATTTCCCCATTATCCAATCAATCGAACCAATTTATTCAATCCTCAATTCATCAATTGGTCCCGCATTCTCCTCAATTGACCCATATCGTGCCAACTACTTACCAGCTTTGACCATTTTGATATATCTTTTGTATTAATATTCGAATATAATTAATTAATTGATTCCATATTGGCCTTTTTTGTGCTCCTGCCCACTCTTTATATATTTTTGGGCTTTGAGTTTTTCCTTCTTTTTACTTCCATCGTTTTTCAGCTCGGGCAACAAGCAAGTGTGGTTCGGAGTTACCCTGCCGATAGGGGCTTCCGAAGTTCAGCGAGGACGGGGAATGTGTGGGAGTGTCGAGGTTGTGCTAGTGTATAATTTGTAGTAGTATGTGTGGTTGTGCTTGTGTCGTATTTGCTGTGCAGTGTGCCTAGTGAGTGGAAAGTGCTATTCTGGTAAGTGCTATTCTGGTAAGTGCTATTCTGGTAAGTCCAACATTTGCGTTGCCCTGGCTCGGTCTTTGAAATAAGCTTACTAATGGGCCAGTAGTCTAGATAGCCCAGGGTAAGCACCCTCAGTGGGGAAGTTTACATATAAAATTGAAAAATTGCGCTCTGTCATATGTTCCATATACTAACCAGTGGTATAGTTGTCATGTTTATTACCTTTGACTTGACTAAATTATTGCAGATCGATTGCTAACCTCTCATTGTAAACTCCTATTATACATAAATCCATTATACATAGATCTATCAAACGTAATCCACTACATGAATCCATTATACACAACTATACAATCACGGCCATCTTAGTTGTATTTATACCAGATTTGTTCTACATCTGTCCACCTTGCTGATTATATAATATGCTCATATTTGAAAAATGTGCTCATCTTAATACCTTAGCACTCGGTAAATATTGGAGTAAAAAAGGTAGTGGCCAGGGTGTAGAGCCATAGTTAAGTAGTGCAATGAGTATATAGGGAAGGCAGGATTGCGTAGGAATATGTAGTTAAGAGTAGTAAGTATGATCAAGTGGATGATCAAGTGTATAATCGAGTAGTGATAGTGTATAGAAGTGCAGGAGTAACTGTAGAGAGTTCAAGTAGATTCTTCATAGTAAAGAGTCCACATCAAGAGCCTTTTAGATTTTCCTTAGCCAAGAGTCTCAGTTTTCCATAGTTACTGTTTTCCATAGTTAAGAGCAGTTTTTCATAGTTAAGAGCAGTTTTGCATAGTTAAGAGCACTTTTTCATAGTTAAGAGCACCTTTTCGTTTGTCTAATCCCAGACATACACACAGTTAGCTGTTCAGCAGAACCGTTCGACAGTTTACTTCATAAGCCAACAGGCAACAACCACTACAATGCCCTTCCAGATACACCCTCAGTTGGGCATACCTTATCGGTACATAATAGCTTTTTACCTCGCCGTGCTGAGCTTTGGCTCTCTTATACAGCAAACCCATATTCTAGATCTGGCCAAGAGCTTGTACTTGATACAACCCAACAATGTCATCAATAAAGTGTTCGCTGGCAACGGGTACATCTTCATAGGGATCATTTTGATCTGTGCCACCATTTTAATGATAATCGATCTCGAGTCCGGTCCCGTTTTGCCCTTACACAACGAATCCACCACCACCACTAATCAATACTACAACCATAATTTTCACAAGCTCCTAATCTCCAGAGTGTTGAAATTCATACTAATATACGTTGATCTTGAATTGGTTTTGAGTTACAAGTTTGGCATTTTCAATTGGATCACTAAATCTACACAGCACTGCTCAATTGGCAATCTCATTCCAGACTCGGCCACTTGTCTTTCACAGGGTAAAAATGCCCAGTGGTTTAAAGGTGTAGACCCAAGTGGTCACTATTTCTTGCTATTGACATTGAGTCTAACAGCCATTTCAGAGCTAGACAAGATTCAATTCGTAACCACTTCGGTTCTCGCAAAGTCTCACTATTTCTACAAATTGCATTCGTTCACCAAGTATCTCGGTCTCATATTACTATTCATCTGGCTTTATTTGTTCGTCATCACCTCCATCTTTTACCACACGATTTGGGAGAAAATCTTGGGGTTCCTGTTTGGGGTCTCCTTGACAACTCTATTGAACTTTACCGAATTGGCTTAGGTCTTTTATAAGCTGAAATCCATCACCAATTCTTCAACTTGCTGTTGATCTTGGGATTTTTGTACTTCGATCACTTTCAGGCGTAATTCTGCAATGGGGGTTTCTATATCGAGATAGATTTTGTTCTGTGGGTGTTAGTGATGGAATGAGAATGGGGATTATATAGAAATTATAGAATGAATATTATCACAACATACTATTATGATACTGTCATAATCATAGTATTACAAGATGATATTGTATACTATTATGATACTATCATAATCATAGTATACAAGATGATATTGTATACTATTATGATACTATCATAATCATAGTATACAAGATGATATTGTATACTATTATGACACTATCATAATCATAGTATTACAATATGATACTGTCCTAATTCAATATGGTATTAAATTTAATGTGATATTTAATTTGAGATCAGAAGTAAATATCATATCAAATAAGTATCATACTAAATAAATATCATATTGAATAAATATCATATTGAACAAATATCACATGTATATAACTTGCGTAATTATCATATCTCGTACTACCTTACTTACCTTTGACAAAAACTGAAAAAGTTCTTTTCTTGTCCACGAATCCACAGGTCTTGACTCAGGCTGTGATTTTGGCTCACTTGCTTTTGATGTACCACCCTTGGCCTTGGTATCGTCGAACTGCGGTGGCTCACTGATAAATATATTGTACAACGTACCCAAGACAACGATCCCGGTGAACGTTGCCATCAGGTAGTTTCTAGCCTTATACATGAAATTATCCGAGCCCATTATTGATGTGATTGATTGATCAACTTCAAGCTTCTCTTGCTCAAATAGCAGAAATCAATTCCAGAAAAAAGTTTTTGTGAGGCACAACAAGGACACCACCACCTCTTGTCGATTCATGTAAATTTGCCGCCACTACAACGGGAAAATTAAACCAATAGAGCGGTTTTGATTAGGATGAAATTCGCATTGCTCGTATTCTTGCTAAGTTACCTGGCAGCTTCCAGTGTGCTGATCGAAGCGTGTGATGACGACTTTGAGCACCTTTTGAAAGGCCCGCCTTCGAGGTTTTCCTTGGTCAATTTCTACTCGACCAGTTGCCAGTTCTGCCAAGAGCTCAAGCCCAGTTGGGACCTGCTCCCTCCGTTATACGACAAGAGTGAAGATGTGCAGATCGTCCAAATCAATCTGTTGCAGAATAAGAGAGTCAGAGCACAGTACATGATCAGGTCGTTTCCTACAATAGTGCTCTTTGCAGGAGATGGCCGTCAAGTGGCACGGTTTGAGTCTAGCAGAAGTACCGAGAACTTGATCGAGTTTATCAGGGCCAATACCGGGGTGGAACTGGATCTTTCGACACTAGCACTGCGGTATCCGAGCAGTGCAGCGGAGATCTCCAATGAGGCAGATCTGTTGATGTTGTTCACAGCACCTTGGGTGCGAGAGTTCAATAATAAGTATAGTAATGAGTTTGAAAATGAGGCGAGAAAGTATAGAGAGGTGGAATTTTATGTGATCGACACCAGTTTGGGGGAGTTGAGTGAGATGAGTTCGAGGTTTAGAATAGGTCATATTCCGAGTTTGGTGTATAGGAAGAGTGGGGTTTACTACAAATTGACGGAGAAGGTGGATGGAGAGACAGTTGGGCGACTTTTGAATGGGGGAGGAGTTGGAGAAGAGGAGTTTGTGGAGGGTGAGTTTGATTTATGGGAGGAGGAGGAAGAGGAGGAGGATGATATCGATTATGGAATGTATAGAGATGAGTTGTAGAGAGGAGTGAGTGAGTGATGAGTAGAGTAATGATTTGGAGTAACGAATAAAGTGAAAAAGAGAAGAGAGGTAAAAGTAATGAGTAGAGTAGTGAGTAGAGAAGTGGGTAGAGAAGTGGGTAGAGAAGTGGGTAGAGAAGTGGGTAGAGAAGTGAGTAGAGAAGTGAGTAGAGTGGTGAGTAGAGTGGTGAGTAGAGTAGTGAGTAGAGTAGTGAGTAGAGTAACGAGTAGAGTATTAAGGTAGAGCAAAAGGCTAGATGAGAAGGCGGAACAATAAGTAATGAGTAGAATAACAAGGTAGTAGATTGATAAAGTAGTAGATTACTAAAGTAGCTTACTAAGGTAGTAGCCCAATAAGGTAGCAGAATAAAGTAGTAGAATAAGGTAGTAGAATAAGGGAGTAAAATAAGGTAATAGAAAAAGGTACAATAATAAGGTAGTACAACAATGTAGCAGAACAATAAGTAAATACCCAAGACGAAATGAATATGTTCAAATAAGTTACAATATACAAAGACAAGCCGTATATGCCAAAGACTCGTCCTACTGCCACTCCCTTTCTACCCTCTGCGCTACCCTCTGCGCTACCCCTGCCTTCCTGCCTCCCTTCCTCCCTGCCTCCCTTCCTAAATCGTAGTGCATCTCAGGCGAATCCATGCGCCAGCCTGTCAAGATTGAAAAAAAAGTGAAAGCCAAAGATTTAATAAACATTTGAATAACAGGACATTGAAGAGATAGAGGACAGTATATAGAGACGCCATGAATATCTTTAGAATATTGGGTAAGTAGGCAATTGCAATGGGCTATCAAATCCGTGCAAGACATGAAGAAAGCCAAAAAAAAAAGAAAGGCCAAACGCGGCGAGCCAACCATACTAACCTCCCTAGGTGACCTGTCACACATAATAAGCATCTTGCTCTTATTGCAAACCATCAGATCTCGGAGATCCGCCATTGGGATCTCATTGAAAACGCAGTTCTTGTACTGCATCGTGTTCATCACGAGATACATCGACTTGCTCTACAAATACAGATCCTTCTACAACTTTGTGATGAAAGTCTTCTACATCGCTTCCTCGTGGCACACAGTGTATCTCATCAAGTACAAATACAACAACAACAGAAACGTCATCAGACAGGAAATCGACACTTTCCCACTGAAATATTTGCTCATAGGATCCGGGATTATGCTGTTGATCTTCAATTACGGATACACCCCTGTGGAGCTCTTGTGGTCCTTCAGCTTGTGGTTGGAAAGTGTCGCCATCTTGCCGCAATTGATGATGCTCACAAGAACGGGGGAACTGGACTCCTTGACCTCGACCTACATTTTCGCACTCGGCGCCTACAGAGCTTTCTACATTCCAAACTGGATCTACAGGTATTTCTTCGAAAAGCATTTCGACAAGTTGTTCATTGTCACGGGCGTGATTCAAACCATCTTGTATTCGGATTTCTTTTATGTCTACTACGAAAACGTCATCAAGGGCAAGTCGACCAAATTGCCGGTATAGAAGACCACCATTTACAAAATAACTCACTTTATATAGCCAAAAATTCAATCCTTTTTCAATGGGAAATACTGGGTCTCGACCCCCTCTGCTGTAACGATCATGATCTGTAACGAATCTCCCACATGGATGTGTCTCTCTGTGGCACTGGTGAAGGCGTCCTTGACTAGTTGTAATACTTCTTCCAAAGTCAAATATTTCAAAGGCTTCTTCTTGGTGCCGTTGGACTCTGGGTCCATCTGATTCTTGAAATTGACCTGGTTGTCCAAAAACGGCATGATCAACGAGGCGGCAGCACCACCAGCTCTGCACTGTTCTGCCTCGTAGGATCCGACCGGATCGAAAGAATACACAACACCTTTGCCGTTCTCGTCGATGCCTGCCAACAAGGTGTGCACGTAGTAAGGGAAGAATCTCTTGCCGTATAAGAGGTGCTGGATGAACCGGGCACACGACTTGATGGCCATCTTCTTGTTGTGGTTGAAATGGTACCATTTCATCTGGTTTTTGAACCGATCCACCAACAGTTTGCCGTCTGCGGAGAACCCGTTGGCTGTTATGAGCACGTTGTCGCCGGCATCGAACACTTTTGGCTCGGATCTGGAGTTGATCGAGTACCCGGACGAATGTCTGGTGTCGCCTGCCAACACGGCAAAGTTTTCTCCCGCTATACCTAAGACGGTGCCTCCATTGTCTATATAGTGTGATGGGGGGGTTGTTAGTATTTGGCGGGTAGACGAACAGGTTGCTCAAAAAAACAGCTCTACTCACCTGTATATGGATTGAAATTGTGTTCAATTGGTTCTTGCTGGATCTCTGAGGAGTACTCCGATGCAATTGTGCTAGGCCTTTGATAACTGGTCATCTTGTTCGTGGTTACTACTGCTCACCCTTTATTATCTGCTCTTGAAAGTTTTACTTTTTATAAAATCGCCAATTATCGCCACCTCTGAGATTGGGAGTGCACGACTTGAGAGAGTTGTGATCTGGGAAGAGAAAGGGGAAACATATAGGGGAATTATTTCTGTGGAGAATGGCCTAACATAAGCAGATCAGCAGAGAATAGCAGAGAATAGCAGAGAATAGCAGAGAATAGCAGAGAATAGCAGAGAATCAGCAGAGAATTTACTCCAACATAAAATCTTTTAACATAAGTAATACCAACAGAAGTATACCTTAAAAGTGTATGAGTGGTGCTACATTGACTGATTTTTTCAGCACTACAATATTCACCTACTGAGTTTTTCGTACTGAGTTTTTCGTACTGAGTTTTTCGTACTGAGTTTTTCGTACTGAGTTTTTCTTACTCAGTTTTCTTACTCAGTTTTCTTACTCAGTTTTCTTACTCTGTTTTCCTACTCAGTTTTCTTACTCAATTTTCCTACTCAGTTTTCTTACTCAGTCTTCTTTCTTAGATTTTCTTAATTTTTCTTACTCAGTTCTCTTTCTTAGATTTTCTCAATTTTTCTTATTTAGTTTTTCCTACTTAGCTTTGCCCACTTCAGTCCCTAATTTCCAGCCCTTTGGAATTTTTCATGCCCTTCAGACCTCACTTCACCTCTTCACCTCTTCACCTCTTTTCGCCCTACATATCATCCCTGAACGGCTCCGCTCCAAACGAAAACAACCCACCCCCGCCTTGTCTCGAGTGCCTGCTGAAATAGTCAAAGTCGATGCTGATCGCCGTGCCCAACATCACCAGTCGCTGGTCCAACGTCATGCCCCCGCCCAAATTAGGATACTCCTCTTCCAAGCCGTAGAAGCTCTGTGGAGCCATCCGCATTATATAAACACCCGTATCTGTGAACATCTCTCTTCCCAAACCAACCCAGTTCCTTCCGACAGACCCATTGACACGGCCTTGCTCGTCCTGGATAGGGAACTCAAACGACAAGAATGGGGCATCGATCTCCCCAAACTGCTCGTACAGCTCTTGCGGGTAGGCCTCAGTCGCCGTGGTGTCTGTTTGCAAAGAGGCCGTCTCGCTGAGAAACAAGTTGTATCTTCTTCTCCAAGGGTGCCATCTCTGCACAGACTCCCCAATGACCACGCCGTCCTCGTAATTCTGGAACCCTGGTAAGATCGACTTGATGTGCGAGTTGATGAAACTGAAGGGTCTCTTGATGGTGAGCAACAAGTCACCACTGTTGTCGAACACGTCCACAGTGAAAGGTCTGTGCAACCGATACACCTGTCTCATGATCAGCTTGACAAACCCGAGGTCTCGCTCGAGCAGAAAACCCAATTGGTTCCCGTTCGTGTCCATGATGATGTATCTGTTTGTCTGTTCAAAGCCTAAGAAAAGGTTCATCATCTCGATTTGTCTCTCCAACACCAAAGTGTGCTGCGAAAGGATCCTGGAAATGGGGTCCGAAGGTGATAGGATCGTAGACCCGGTCTCCGGGTAGTAGATTTCATCAGGCACAATTCTCCTTCTCATTGTAGGAGGCACCCTTCTCAGCACCCTCGAGGCTCTTGGCAAGGGAGAGTAGAATCTCTTCGCGGCCAGGGCTCTGCCAGCTGCTCGTAGCGTTGGGAAATTGATCATCTTTAATGTCGTTTACAGCAGAATTGTATATCTTGATATTCACCGTTGTTTGTAATACTTTCTCCCGCACTATTCCAATACTTTCCAATGCCTTTCAACGAACCAATTCAAACACTGCAACCACTCCAAAACCTCTTTTCGCAATTTCAAGGCCCAGGTCGTGCGGCCGCACCGAAAAAAGCCCAAAACAAATTGAGAAATTGAATTTTTCAGCTTGAATTTTTTTTTTTTTTTTTTTTTTCTTGACTGAAAACTTCAAAAAGCCACTTGAAGAAAAATTGAATCACCAGCAAGCGCCAGGGATCCCATACAGAACAGGAGCAAGATGATCAAGAACTATTTCCAGTTTGTCCAGAGACGTTTAATCCATCAGGTGCCACGGTTGCTGAACCAGGAGACCATCTTGAATGAAGGAATAGAGGGTCTCTTCTCAGCCGCTGGAGTGCAAGTTGGATGGAAGGACTACCAGAAGTATTTGACCACAAAATTGTCAATGTTGACGATAGGAACGGATTTCGAGAACAAAAACGCGTTCCAGATCTTGAAAGACACCGCACTGAGACCAGAGTTCAGTCCTATTTTCCACTATGCATCACAGTCACACAATAACCACTTGTTCTACCAGCAGTTGGTCAATAAGAAGGATAACAATTCGTCGATATCACAGGAGTTATTGTTGAGGATCAAGAAGAAATTCGGATCTGTGCAGGATTTCCAGGCGTCGATATTGACGGAACTGGACTTGTTGAACGGACAAGGCTGGGTTTTCTTGGTGGAGAAACTCGACAAGAGCTTGGAGATCATTCCATGTTTGAATGACGGCTCTCCATATTTCTACGGCAGAAACCAGAGCTTGGATTTGAACGGGCCTATCCACTTGTCGGATGTGGAGACGTTGAACCAATTGTCCGAGAGAATCGCCAACAAGGAACTGGACTATAACTTGCCATTGTTGGCCGTCAACTGCTGGGACTATGCCTACTTGACGGACTATGGAATCAACGGAAGAGCCGATTACTTGGAAAACTTGTGGTCTTGCATCAATTGGGAGGTTGTTAATGATAGAATGTTCAATTTGAACAAGTTGAATGAGTTGTTGTGAAGTGGGATTTCTTGTATATATATATATAATTACATTTCAGTAGAGTGATGATAGTATACATTGTGTAGGTTGATTTACATCAACTAATTTATACCAACAAATTCAAACTGGCTGTCTCTTACTCTCCATGATTACTCTCCTAAATCACTCTCTCCACTCTCCTCCGCATCATCACTAATCCCATCTAGTATCTCCTGCAATTCGCCAGTATCGGCAATATCTATCGTCCCACAGTACAACACCATCTTCTTCAAGACTTGGTCGTCCGACCAGTTGCGGTTCAACGAACTTATCAACGACAAGAGAAACTCCGATAGTATCGACGTTCTCTGCTTCAATTTCTTCAATCTCTTCAACACATCTCTATCGTTATCTGACAATTTTCCAAGCTCCGGTGCCGCTACCGGCGACGACGACAACACCAGAAGATTCAGATTCGTCTCTGAGAACAAGAAAATCAACTTGTCTCGCAATTGGCCTATCTCTCCCGTGATCTCATTGTACCTCTGCATCAATTCGAGACTCTCGACACTCAATGCATCCCGTTGCAGCACCTTATATTTCAAGCTCTTCTCAAACTCTGTCATATTGATGGCCTCGTTCACCGACTTGAGAATGGGCAGTGTTATCAAAGTCTGCTCGTAGACGAGATTTTTGATCTGCACGAGACACTTTAGAAACTCATTCAACCTTATTATGTCCCCACGTTCCAGCTCGGGCTTGTTTATGTGTGTGAATATGATCGGGTCGAGTTCGTGGAGAAGCGCGTCGAACTCCTTGTCGACATCGACGATGGAGTCGTGGATATTTTTGAAAGTGATGTCATCTATGAGCGTGATGAGCCGCTGGTGGATCTGCACGTATTGTCGTTCCAATTTCAGGTCGGCCATGGCATGGAGTCGCTGCTGGCGCTTTGTTGATTTGGAGTTGTGAAATGAAAACAAGGCCTTTTTTTAGACGCAGAAATTTTAGACGCAAGTTGCGTTTTTTTGAGGGAGCCAAAAAGAAGGGGAGGGTGATTTGGCAAGGGGTGAGGTTGTTGGAACGATGGAGATTTATAGTTGATAATCAATTATTTACTCTGTGCATTATTCACATAAGCATATATGTGTTAAAGTAATTATAAATAGTTTTCAAATAATTCATAGGTAATTCATAATAATTTATAAGTAATTTATAACAATCCATAACATATACAATCCATAGTGATTCAATCTATAACTCATAATAGTCATAATTAAATATATAGTTATCATAACTCAACTACAAATAAAGTTTAACTACCAATTTCAAAACAAAATTCAATTCATAAACCCAATCATCTACACAACACCCATACATATCCAATCTCACAAACTGCCCCTATACTGTTTTTTTCTTCGGGTCTCACATTTTCCTCCTTATACAACTTTTTTCTAATCTCACCACAGTGGTCACCGCTCATCCAACACCATCTCATAGTGTGCAACGATCAACTCCAATCGCTGATAAGACGTATCAGACAATGTCCACTGCAACGCCCACCAACACTTTCAAGTTCCCTTCCATCTACAAATTCCCCCCATTTTTCACAAAGCAAGTCCATCAAGACACCGCCAACACCCAGCTAACGATATGGTGTAAATTGATCTTGGAGTACTGCGAGTTCTACAAGATCTGGATATTGAACTTCAATGGCGAGCCCGTCATAAAAGAGGACGAATTCAGCAATGGCGACAGCAATTCCGACATACCCAAGGAGAGTTTATTCACCAACACTGAAATCAAGAGAAGCTTAAAGCCCGAGTTTGTCAAGGAGATTGTGAAATTGTTGAGTGAGAATGGGAACCTGGAGATGATCAACGACAAGCAGTTTTATGTATATCACAAGACGTTAGATGAATTGAGCAATTCATTATTGCAATGGGTAGAGAATACGGGCCAGCAGAATAGTATATTGACGTTATACGAGTTGAGTAATGGAGAACTCACAAGACATGAATTTTTACACAATATCGATCAGAATGTGCTTTTGAAGATTATCAACAGACTTGTGGCGAAGAAGAGGGCTGTTATATTGAGGGATGAGGACAATCAAATAATGGGAGTGAAGATACTGTGAAGTGGGAATATAATTGAGACTGTGTTGGATTTGTAGTGCTTATTACTGCTATAGCTACTACTTTAGCTATTGCTTACTTTAGCTATTGCTTACTTTAGCTATTGCTTACTTTAGCTACTGTTTACTTTAGCTACTGCTTACTTTAGCTATTGCTTACTTTAGCTACTGCTTACTTTAGCTACTGCTTACTTTAGCTACTGCTTACTTTAGCTACTGCTTTCTTTAGCTACTGCTTACTTTGGCTACTGCTTACTTTGGCTACTGCTTTCTTTAGCTACTGTTTACTTTAGCTACTGCTTTTCGCAGTTAGAACTTACCTTGGCTGCTGCTGTAACTAGTACTTGCTATAGTTACGACCTGATATAACCACGAAGTATTATAGCTATTACTTATTTAATTACAGTCTACCTTCTTGTCATCCCCAAAAGTTTCTACCAACACCAACTCTCAAAGCTAGCATGATAATCAAAGTCAATAATGCTACCTCTTGCCCAAAAGTAATACTTCCACGGATCACTTTACTGCACTACACTACGCTACAATACCTAACCCCTATTAAACTCAATAATTACCCAATCAGGCACTCAAATTGCCTTCCCTCTTTTGCCTTCCAATCTCTTCTCAAAATTCGCTCTGCTCAAATTTTCTTTTTTTTTTTTTCTGTATAAAAATTTTTTTTTTCTAAAATTTTTACTTTTCAAATCTTCCCTTCCTCCCCTTCAATAGTCGATATAAGAGGGCAATACTGTTCTAGTAGATCGTGATCTTTATATAAACAGACCAAGGTCAGAGTTGTTGAAGGATCCCGTCATCGAGCTGAAAGTTTTCCGAAAAACACAACGTTGATAAAAATTTAATTCGATTTAAATTTTTTAATTCTCAGTTTTCCAATTTCATTTTTCTTCAAAAAGGGCGTATAACCATGAAATACGTTGTAGTATCAGGAGGTGAGTTGGAATTCACGCGTTACCAATTAGCCAGACCAAAATACTAACTTTTCCGCATTTAAAGGTGTCATTTCCGGTATTGGAAAAGGTGTCTTGGCCTCGTCCACCGGGTTGTTGTTGAAAACCTTGGGTTTAAGAGTCACCTCTATTAAGATCGACCCATACATGAACATCGATGCCGGTACCATGTCTCCTTTGGAACACGGTGAATGTTTCGTGTTGAACGACGGTGGTGAGGTGGATTTGGATTTAGGTAACTATGAGAGATACTTGAACATCACATTGTCCAAAGACCACAACATCACCACTGGTAAGATTTACTCCAAGGTGATTGCCGAGGAGAGAAAGGGTAACTACTTGGGTAAGACCGTGCAAGTTGTTCCTCACATCACCAACGAAATCCAAAACTGGATCGAAAGAGTAAGTCAAATCCCAGTAGATGCCTCTGGTGTCACCCCAGATGTTTGTATCATTGAATTGGGTGGTACCGTTGGTGATATCGAAAGTGCCCCATTTGTCGAGGCCTTGAGACAGTTCCAATTCAAAGTGGGTCACGAGAACTTTGCCTTGATCCATGTCTCTTTGGTGCCTGTTATCCATGGTGAGCAGAAGACCAAGCCAACACAAGCTGCCATCAAGGACTTGAGATCTCTTGGTTTGACTCCAGACATGATCGCCTGTAGATGTTCGACCAAATTGGACTTGCCAACCATTGAAAAGATCCTGATGTTCTGCCACGTTGGCAAGGAACAAGTGTTGGCCGTGCACGATGTCAACTCCACCTACCACGTGCCATTGTTGTTGAGGGAGCAGAAGATGTTGAACTTTTTGAGGAAGAGATTGCAATTGGATGACATCACCATCTCGCCAGAGATGGCCACCAAGGGTGATATCTTGTTGAAGAGATGGACCCAGTTGACCACCAACGTTGACCACTCTTTCGAGAAGGTCACTATTGCTTTGGTTGGGAAATATACACACTTGAAGGACTCGTATTTGTCCGTTATCAAGGCCTTGGAGCACGCCTCGATGAGATGTAAGAAGAAATTGGAGATTGTCTGGGTGGAATCAACCGATTTGGAGATCGACTCGCAGACCACCGACAAGGTGAACTTCCACAAGGCCTGGCACTCGGTCTGTTGTGCCGATGGTATCTTGGTTCCAGGTGGATTTGGTTCCAGAGGTACTGAAGGTATGGTTGCTGCCGCCAAATGGGCCAGAGAAAACAAGATCCCATACTTGGGAGTATGTCTCGGTTTGCAAATTGCCACAATCGAGTTCATCAGAAACGTTTTGGGAGTTGCAGAGGCCAACTCCTCCGAGTTCAACCCAGATTTGAGCGAGGAATTGTCTGCTGTCATCTACATGCCTGAAATAGATAAAGAGAACTTGGGAGGTACCATGAGATTGGGGTTGAGACCAACAGTATTCCAACCGGGATCCGACTGGTCTGTATTGAAGAAGTTATACGACAACAAATCCGAGGTTCTCGAAAGACACAGACATCGTTATGAGATCAACCCTATCTTTGTTGAAAGATTGGAAGAGGAAGGGTTGTGTTTTGTAGGTAAGGACGAGAACAATGTCAGAATGGAAATTTTGGAATTGAAGAACCATCCATATTATGTTGCTACTCAGTACCATCCTGAATATTTGTCCAAGGTGTTGGATCCATCTAGACCATTCTTGGGGTTGATTGCCGCAAGTAGTGGTATGTTGGACAAAGTATTGGAAGGAGGTGAGTATTTAGATACATCTGGTGATTTTTAGATCGGCTCATGTTGTTAGTGTTGTTTGATGTGTCTTAATCTTTGATATTTGTATTTTGGTTTTCCATCTTTATAGTTGTTTACCCACATTGAAGCACACTTTATTTTATACATATAATGTTAATATTAGACTAGTGGTAATGACCGAATGATATATGAGAGAATGTAGATGCATGCTCAAGGATGGAGCGAGTAGTGGATTAGATTTTTGGTGTGATTATAAGATTTATTATTATCTAAGGTTGGATTTGATAATTAAGAGTAAGCATTGAATTGATTGTGATGATAAAATTACTGTATAACAAATTTACTGTATAATAAATTCACTGTATAATAAAATTACTGTATAACAAATTTACTGTATAACAAATTTACTCTATAACAAATTTACTGTATAACAAATTTACTGCATAACAAATTTACTGAATAATAAAATTACTGTACAACAAATTCACTGTGATGATAAAAGACTACTAAATCATTTGAATTGAAGAAAGATTGATTTGATCAGAAACAATTCAATCAGAAGGTGGATCATAAGTGCATTATTCATATAATATACTGCATATACACACTTTTTTTCACAGCAGAGATGGGCATGCTTTGTACCGTGTCACGATGTTCGATCCAGCAATTGCCCATTTTTGCTCCTGCCGTCAGGAACACTCCCGCGGGGCTTTCAGTGGGAGGCAAATTACTAAAAAAGCAGGACAAATGACACACAAATTGTGAATTTCACTTTATCATGAGATTTTCCTATGCGGCTTCTTTTTTCGCAACTTTGCCCACTATAAAAACGCAAAAAGTGGAATCGAATGATGTCAACTTTACATTACAATTAATTAGTTGGATATCAATTGAGCAATTATATTGAGACCTATTATCAAGAAATACTTACATCCACTGAGCAAGATGTCAGAAGAAAAGAAATCATTTATCGTAAGTGGCAATAATCGAGCTGGTGCTGTGGGATGTGATTTGATTTGATTGTGGTTGATTGAAATTTTTCAATTACAGTCACTTCCGCTCAATTGATTTAGTTGATTGAATTACTTCAATCACTTCAATCGCCTTACTTCACCAGCTATTTCTTCACCAGTGATTTATTCAACCCAATACTAACTCCCTCTAGGTAACCTTCAAAGACCATGTCACTGACCCAGCCATCTCCAAATTCAAAGAAGGTATCAAGACTGCCGGTGGAGAAATCAACCATGAATTCACTTTAATCAAGGGATTCTCGGCCAAATTGCCATCATTTCACGCAGAATCCTTGAAGAAAGACGAAAACGTTGCTTCCATTGAAGAAGACAAAGAAGTCCATATCCAATGATCACACTGAGCATTGATTCCACCTCAATTGCAAAGGCTCGTATCTTTTACTATGTAGTACTATTATTCTTTATTTTTATTATGTATGGCTTTTTTCCCGCTGATTTTGGCTTTCTCTTCATCACAGGAGCAAAACAGAATCATCTCAATTGATCAAAGACCGATCTCATGACTGGATCATGATATCTACTCTGTGCCATCAACTCTGATAACTGTAGTCTTCTTATAGAGTCGCTATACATTACCACTTGACCGATTTTATAAATGCAACCACCTCCTCCTCTAGCATGTACTCCACATTGATCTTCTTCAACTCTGCAGAAGACCATTTTGCCTCGTCCCCACTGTTCAAAATACTCAATGTCACCAATCCCAAGAAACTATGCAAAGGATCGGGCCTTTCATCGGGATCCGTTGTCTTGTTGAACCCTCCTAAGAGTGTATTTTGGGTCCTTGACAAAAATTCAATCAAGGCTGGGCCATTGACCAACGACAAACTGGACTCTCCAATGATCAAAGTCAACGATCCAAGACACCAGAAAGTGTAGCAGGTGTCTCCGAACTTGTTGGGTCTCCCATTGAAACCTCCAGTGTCGTCCTCGTCGTTAAATTCGTATTTCAAATCATTATCGTCAAATTGACGTACTTGCCTATGCACTAAATAATCTATTGTCGAATCCCAGTCATGGTCCGAGATCTTGTCTATTATTTTCAATGTGGTCAATCCGCAAAAAGTTAGGCCTGCATGGGCCTCCTGGAACTTGGCGCTTCCAAATCCACCGTCATAAGCGAGATTCTCAAGCACTTTTGATGTCAATTTCTCAATATTTATATCGTCAGGCCCTTCTTGGTACTGCAAAAACATTCGAATCGACACTGCAATCATAGAATACCGCAAATCGGTGTCGCCCGTGGGGTCCCCATTGACATCGAGCATCGGACAAAAATCCCCGCTGGGCAATTGACACCTTGCAACGTGTCTCATGATCTTTTCCCTGTCTATTCTCTTGGAGATGGAGTCGTCACCAAGAAGAAACAAAACGTTCAAGGCGAAAAAAGTGGCAGCCAAGTTGGCTGGATCGTAGATATCGGCGTCATTTCCAAGCTTGTACAAGGGGGATCCACGGAACCCTTCCCCTGAGGGGACCATGAAGTCCTCATATATGTAGTCGATCAACTGGAGCCTGTGCTCGTGGGACTCGAACAAACCGTCCAATTTCCCCATTAGACTCAAGGCATTGAGACAGAAATATATGATGGCCAATTTATTGGAGTCCTCGCTTTCGTATTGGGCGGGCAAGATGCCTAGCACTCTTTTGAAGTATTTGACATGCTTTTCCATCGCGAGATCGAACGACATGGTGGGTCACTGGCCTCGATTCTCAGCTTTTCAAACATGAAAACTGCCTCTAACTACTGGAAAATATATTTTTGGATTTTTTCGCTCGCTGAAAATTTGATGGGCCTCGACTTGGTAAGTGTAAAGGGGGTATAATTGGAGTGATGAGTGGCGAAATCGTTGGATATAGGTCTATGTGGGTCTATGTTGGTTTTGAATGTGTGTTATTTGTGCTGAGATGTACTGCTTCAATTTAACTGAGTTTTACAAAACATGAGAGGAAATGGGTGCTGAGTCTTGCCAAATATTCAACTAGTGGGATATATAATTTATATACAAAAAAAAGAGATGGAAGACAATAAGAATAAATAATTATAAGAATGATAATAAAGATGATAATAAAGATGATAATAAAGATGATAATGATGAGAACTATAACAATAAAATAATAATATCACTGATAACTATAATAATAAAATGATGATATTACAATAATGATCATAACAACTGTAACCTGAAACTGTTCAGCTGCATCTCAAATGGTATCAATTAAATTATATCAGATCTAATCAGATCTATCAACCAATCACCTACCCTCAGGTAAGAATTACATCTACAATAGCGCATCTTCGATAATATAGACATCTCTAATATTTAAGCCAAAGCCAAAGCAAAAAAAAAAAACACTCAATAAGATACACTCGCACAGAAGAAAGCGAATATGAAAAACAGAAGCACACAGGAATTGAAGGGAGTTCAGTAGTAAGTGACTAGTAAGTGACTAGTAAGTGACTAGTCACGATGCAAAAAATGCAAAAAATCGAATTCAGGCCATGTCCTGAGCTGAAACTATATAAAACTTCTCTATGGACACCACATTCTTGTCGTTCACATATGACAATGCATCGCCCTGGTCATCGAATTCAAGCGACTCCAATTGACAGATGTCTCGAACGTCGGGAAACCTCTTGTATCTGAAGATATAGAGATAACCAAGACAGTATATCGTAATCACAGCTAAAAGCTTACAGATAATACCAACTTTATGGCTATCAGTCAATTCAAATGCTTCATTCCCATCGCTTAAGAAGGGGATTCCAAGCACTAGTATATTACAGATCAGAGTGGTGATCAATTGAAGACAATTGCGGGCTCTACAGAAAATGGAGCCCTCTGATCTCTTGCAATAGATCAGCACACTGTTATACCGTGCTTTATCTTGTGATCCAAACATGTATGATATGGCGATGACAATGACCACCATAATCAAGAATCGATTCAATAACAAGAGTTTGAAACCGACGGTCCCGGACAACATGAAGGGTAGTATAAAGATGAACACCGACCCCATCAGGTATAAGTATGAAATAGTCTTGTGTTCTTCGAGGAACTTTCTCAACGGTGTGCTGAGAAGAAACCTTATAATCAAGGCCAATAGTATCACCATGAAGATGGACTCTTTGAAGAACCTGTATTCGGATTCCTTGAGATAAAAGATATCCAAGAGTGACACGAGGCAGATGAAGAAGTAGACTATTCTACAAACCAAGAAACTTTGGATCTCTGGTTTAAGAACACTATGATCGTTGGCCCTTATTGATTTGACTATCAGTGGGATATCGACAAGACATAATATGGCCAAGTAAATCCATAAATGGAGATCATATTCAAAGAAGAAGGAAACGAACTTTGATTCAGACCACATCTTTGGAAGTGGTGGGTTCGTTCTCTTTCCTAGTGATGAGATGCTGTTGTTCCAAGACGGTTCAACTATTATATGTACGATTTCACTTCAACAAAGATGAAGTGTTTATTTTATATTTTCTTTGCAAGTTTATTCGATGTCTCTCAATCTAAGACAAGTCTGAAACACTGGCATCTAATAACTTGACATGCTTTTTCCTTTTTCTTCGTTTTAGCTTGATCTGTGCAATTAGAGGAGTTCAAATACCTCTTATATGTAGAGAAAGTAGAGAAACAAGTTCGTTGAGTGAATTATTTTATTTCTGTCACCATTTGGGCTGATAATAATATCATGATCCGTGTTAGAGATTCAAGAGCTATTTCTATAATTAGCACCTTTTACATCGAGTTCGTACAGATAAACTAGAAGCAATATGCATCTTATGTAAAAGAACAATAGGACACCGAAATTGAGAAATTGAAAAAATAGTATCGCGATTTGGAAGGCTTCGATTTTATGAAACACAATGTGACATTGTTGAAAAAAGAAAAGAGAACGGGGAACAGAAGGGACCCCAAGCAAAATGGGAGACGATTCAACATTGACCTATATACGTAATGTTAAAAATAGTAAAATAATAATCCCTTTGCGTTGCACTTTTACATCGTGGCCATGCAGGTGATATCTTTACAATAGAGTTTAGCACATCATGCACATTGAATTTTGAAACACGCTTTAAAGTTTCAACCATTAAGCTTATTTCTTGCCGGCGCAAGCTTTTTTTTTCCTGGCTGGAAGAAGGAGCGAGCCCGCGCGAGCCCCGTACATCGAGGCTGGGCGGGCGGACAAGAAAGATGAGTGCGATGAGGCGTGGGATCAGTGATGGGAATTGAACAGAAGAGATGAGCACATAAATAAGTACAAGTAAATAAGTAAACTAACAGTGCACAGGTAAACAGTACACAGGTAAACAGTACACAGGTAAACAGTACACAAGTAAATAATACACCACAGGTGCACTACATGTAATCTAAATAAAATAGTCTGTTATTCAATCGATATTCGTTTTAAAGATGTTCCTGCATCTATATTTTGTCAAATAAAATATATAATTTTCCAGGTTTAATTATTCCGCATCATCTCTGTTCACTTTTCGAGTCACTTTTCCAAAACAACACGATATGAAGCAATCTCGAATCCTCTCAATTCGACGGCAAAGCCTTTATCCGTGAATTTCAACTCCTCCAACTCCTCCTCCAAGATGTTTGTCTTGAAAACCTGCTTGATGGGCAAGCCGATGTTGACAAAACCCTTCGATTTACCACCTAAGGACTCGTAGATTCTCAAGATGACCGTCTTGTGGCCCTTGAACTTCTTGTCGAGGTTCTCGTGGAACTTCTCCAAGTCCTCGTCGTCGTCGCCTCTCTTGACATTGGACAACACCAAGTTCTCTGCACCATCTAACGAGACAAAGTCAAATATCGACAGGTCCATCGAGTGCCTCTGCGAGCCGGTGAACTCGTGGACCCGGTCGTTGAAGGCGAACAGTTCCTTCACGGTGTCCGCCCCAAGGGGGCCCTTGTGCGGGTAGATGGCGTACTTGAACGTGTGGTGGCCCATATCGGCATTGCCGTCTGGGTATTTCGGAGCCCTGAGCAAGGACAACCGCATCAAGTTGCCGTGCACGCTGAAGCCGTATTTGCAGTCGTTCAAAATGGAGACCCCGTAGTTGAAATCCGAGTAGTCCGCAAACTTGTGGTGGCACACCTCGAACTTGGCAGTGTCCCAGGAGGTGTTGTAGTGGGTCGGTCTCTTGGTGAGACCGAACTGCGTCTCGTAGTTGGCGAACTCCAGGTTGATGTCCACGGGGAACTCCACTTTCAAGAACTTGTAAGTCTCGTGCCAGTCTACCTCGCTGGAGAACACTAACTTGGAGCCCGTGCCGGAGGTGTCGTCATTGGAGCCTTCGAGCGAGATCACCGTGGATATGCTGGAGGCACTGCTGATGGTGTGGGTGACCTTGACCGCGGCGATCAACGGACCTTCAGAGACGATCTCGATCCCGGTCGCGTCCTCGACGTACTTGTACTTGTTCAACGAGTACAACTCGGTGTCCCACGCCTGGTAGGTCAACGGCTGGTCGTCGAAGAGCACCAACTGGTTGGCCCCGCTTTTGTTGACGCCGTCCAAGGAGATCACCTCTCTGTCGTTGACCAAGTCCACCAAGCTGGTGACGACTCCGTTCTTGTTGACCGTGGCCTTCAACTTGCCGTTGCTCAACACGTACACATCGCCTACGGCCTCCACCCTGGCCGGGTGTTTCAATGTTTTACTGCAAACCGGCCTCAACACGTTGGGTCTGGCCACATCGGACTCTACATAGAGGTAGTGGGCGTCCTCAAAGGTCTGCACACCCAGAGCCTCGTCTACAGTAGGCACAACGGCAGCTCTGCGCCACGGCAACGTGTTGAGGTACACCTGCTCGCCCGACTTACTCTTCTTCTTCAACACGGCCAAGATCTCGTCGAACAACTTCTTCAACCGGTCGAAATTCCGTTCAAAGATAGGTCTCACCTCCTGGTCGTACACCATGCCGATGCACGAGCCCGGCAACACGTCGTGGAACTGGCAGAGACAGATATCCTCCCACACGTTGTAGAGCTTCACCAACGGGTAGGTGTAGTCGTCCGGGTAGTACAACGAGGCCAAGGTGGCCAAGTACTCCACGTCGTGCAAGAGGATCTCGGAGGCGCGCATGTTCTTCTTGACAAACAGCTGCGTGGTGTAGGTGCCGCGGTGGAACTCCAAGTACAACTCGCCCTTCCAGCTGGGCAACTTGGCGCCGTTCTGCGAGGTTTGCAACACGTGCAGGAAGAACTGCTCGATGGTGGCGCCCACCTCCACGACGGGCAAGTCGGAGCCCACGGTGTTGGTCAAGCCCCTGCACCGCCGCAACTTCTCCAACATCTCCGGCTTCGGGCCGCCGCCGCCGTCGCCCTTGCCGTACAACAACAACGAGCTCTGGTCGGTGCTCAAGTTCATGTGCTGCTTCAACGAGCGGTTCACGTCGCCAAAGTGCGCATCGGCAGTGTACGTGTTCAGAGGCGGCATGTGGCATAACACCTGCGAGCCGTCGATGGCGACCCAGTTGAACGTCGAGTGCGGGAACTTGTTGATGTTGTTCCAGGACAACTTCTGCGTCAAAAAGTTGGGCATGCCAGCCAACCGGCACAACTGCGGGATCTGCGACGAGTACCCAAAGGTGTCGGGCAACCAGAAGCACTCGGACTTGGTGCCGAACTGGTCTTGAAAGTACCGCTGGCCCAAGAGAAACTGCCTTACCAAGGACTCGCCCGAGGGCATGTTGGTGTCGTTCTCCACCCAGCTGCCACCAATGGGCAAGAACTGGTTCTCCGCGAACTTGGCCTTCACCTTTTTGAAGATCTCCGGGTGGTACATGTGCAACCACTTGAACTGCTGCGCCTGCGAGGCGACAAACTTGTACTCCGGGTACTTTTCCATGATGTTGATCTGTGTGGTCCACGACCGCACGATCTTACGCTTGGTCTCGGCAAACGGCCACAACCACGCGGTGTCGATGTGGCAGTTGCCCACCGCATACACGTCCACCTTCCCGCCGGAGACCTTCTTCTGGTACACCTTCTCCGAGTCGATGTCCGGGCCCAAGAAGCTCTTGGCGAGCTCGCGGCACTTGCGCACCGTGCCAAAATCCTCTGGGTCGAACACGTCCATGATCTCGTTGCAGAGGTCGCGGGCCTTGTGCTTCTGCCACGAGTTCCCACTGAGCTCTCTGGACGCGTCGCTGAGGATCCAGAAGTCGTAGTACAACTTGTACAGCTCCTCGTTGGGCAAGAAGAACTCCAGCTTGTTCAACCGGAACGAGCTGCCGCCGTCCACCCCGCCAAACATCCCGTTGCACGCCATCTCCACGTAGAACTCGTGCTCCAAAGTGTCTTTCCTCCACTCTTGCGGGATCTGGAACTCGGCCCGCTCGCCGTTGCCCGTCAACGCCTGCAAGGGCATGCCGCCGGCGTCGTAGATCAACAGCTCGTTGCCGCAGTCGAACTCAAACACAACGGTCTGGTCAGCATCGACCCATTTCTGCGACAACTTGTACGTCACCTGGAACCAGAACGTGGCCCAGCCGGGGCCGAAGGTGCTGCCTTTGCCCGTGGGCTTGAACAAGTCCAATTTCGCAGGCACAACGTCTTTGAAGAGCGGTCTCTGCAAGTCTGGAACACTGTACACTTTCAACTTGATGTACTGGTCGGGCGAATTGGCGTTGTCGAACCTGTCCTGGTCATAGAATTTGGGCAAGTTCAACTTCACGTACTCGCCCGAGTTACTGGTGAACTGTCTCAATCTGTCCGAGAAGATGTGGTCCACTTCGTGGAATTGGGGGGTGTTGTTGATGGTGGGGTAGTCATTGGTGTACTGCATTTTGGTTGAGTGATGAAGGGATCGATTGATGAATAAGAGTTATAATATCGAGTGTCTGAGTAAGAATTATGGGATAAGAATTATTGAATCTCGAGTAACTGAATAATTGATTGGTTGAACGTATAGTTGAATCAATTGATTGAATTGATAGAGCTCTAATTAATTGAACTAATCAATGGAATGAATTGAGTTACTACAGACCTAATTAATCAATCGAATAGTTGAATTAATCTGTTGAACGTATAGTTGAATTGAGTGAGTGAATTGATAGAACTCTAATTGATTAATCGAATAATTGAATTAATTGAATGAATAGTTGATTCTATCAATTAATCAAATAATTAATCAATTGAATAATTAATTAATTGAATAATTAAATAATTGAATAATTGAAAAGTTAAGTATTTGAATAGTTAAGTACTTGAATAGTTAAGTACTTGAATAGTTGAAAACTTGAATAGTTGATTAAGTACTTGAATAATTGAATAATTAATTGATACTTGCTTAGTCAAATATTGATTCTATAATTACACCAATTCCATGCATTTACCTTGAGCGGTTATTTAATTACTTCTTTATATAAATATGACGGCAGCGAAAAACGTGCAATATGGTACATGATCGGAGGGGTCTCACATTGGTGGGGAAGGCAGGAAGACAATAGTTACTGAATTTGGGCACAATTAGGGGCGTGTCCACGACTCGGATACGCTGGGCTGGGCTTGTGGAGCCTTTTGGGCCATTGTGAACTACTCAGCAGTGGACTCAGCAGTGGACTCGCCAGTGGACTCGCCAGCTGATTCAGGGTTCAGGGCACTCTTCTTTCTCCTCCTGACCCGTTTCTTTTCCAGCTTCTCCAGCTCTGCTACTCTTTCTCTTTCTAACAAGTCGAGGATTTGAGACCTGTCCTTGGCAATGGCCTTTATGAGCAGATCGTACCCACTTGCCGGAGGCACCACGTCGGAGTCAAGATCTTTGGAGATCTTGGAGTAATCGAAAACTTTACTTTTAGAGCTTGCCGGTTTACTGAGGACGGCTCGTGTTCTGGATAAGCATCGTATAAATATTCTGGAGCTCATGATGGGGGGTAGTGGTAGTTTAGTTGTGGCACTCTTGAGTAGTTATTTGTAATTACTTATGAAAGTGTGCAATCTATCTTTTTTTCAACTGTATTTGAGTATTTGATATTCTCAAGACCCGAATTAGACCTGCTCTGTGGATCCTCGATAGCTGAACCTGATTTGAAACTTTGACGATATGCTATTTAATACTGATGACTTTATGGATATAAGGTGTTATCTATGCTTGAACGTGATTTTATTCAGCTTTGAACTTATTGAACTTATTGTGCTTTTAATTGTTGAGCTTTTGATTTTATTGTACCTCTAATTATTGTGCTCCAACTTATTCCACCTTCAACTTATTCCACCTTTAGTCGATTAGATCTTCAATCTGATTCTGTGAACTTGTATTTGGCTCTTTAAATGTTATGATGTATGCACTATGGTTGAACTTGATTCATAAAATCTCGAATTTACCAATCGTCGCACTTCTTCACACTTGATATTCCTTATCCTACCCTTTCTTGATCCATGAATTCACACTTTTAACTTTTTCACTCCTCACTAATTTTTCTCTTCTCTTTTTTCTCTTCTCTTTTTTCTCTTCTCACTAATTTTTCACATTTTTCTCTTCTCACTAATTTTTCACATTTTTCACTCACTGTGAAAATTGTCTAGATTTTTCACCAAGAGCTGCTTGAGCAGAGGTTGCTATTGAATGCAGGGGAATATGGTTTACTGAATAAAGCTGTTGTCACCTTTCCATTCTCCTTCTATCTACCTATCCCTCTATATCTATATCTATCCCTCTACCTATCCCTCTATCCACTCTCCTTTCCTCCTACATCATCTCTCATAACATTCGTAATCTAATTACACTATATACAGGCCCTTCCACTTCTCACCCAAAATATTTCACCAACTCCTCGTACAAACACCACGCTATTCCGGCACTACATCCCTTCCGCACCAATCGCAAAGACAACCCATCGAAAAACCTCTTTACTCCTCCATTCTTATACAACCCACCACAAGTACCGGTGAACGTTGAGTTCTTGCTCAATTGCATGTTGGTCTTGATTGTATCGAAAGGTGCCGTCAATATCGTCGACAAACTCGCGGCCAGTATCGCAGAGGAGGTGTTGATCAATGCTGACGTGGAAGTGTTGAAAACGGGCAGCTTCTGGTCCTTGGAAAGGTCCCTTGAACGGATCAAACTCGGTATCACCATCTTCAACTTCTCATAAAAAAGCACATACAACCCGGCATACGGTGCGTCTCTCGCCGTGGTGGCCCAGTAGCCCTTCACAAACCCTCGGGCACCTTCCAATTGGTAAATGGAACTCGCAGCCTCTTTCAACGACTTGTAATGGTATAGGCTTGACTCGTATCGGACCTTCAATATGGTGAAAGGCATGGTGACCCAGCCGATAACAGCACGGGAAAACATTCCCGTGGCGAGGTTTTCCTGCGGAGACAACTTCACAAGACTGGACGAGCCACTCTTGGCCATTGCAGGGTTGCCGCCGTGGATCTTGGCCAAATACACTCTTGTGGAGTTGAGAAATGTCAAGTACAAGGCACTGCCGATGGACGTTCTCAACGCCGAGGGCAACGTACCTCTCCAGAGCTCCGTGACAGACTTCAAGTTGGAGATGCACGACGACAAAGTGGACTCTGACGACTGCTGCACTCGGGTCTTGAGAAGATCGAGTGGTTGGAGTATCACCGAGGAGCACAAGCCCCCCGTAAATCCCGAGATGAGATGTGTTTTTGTTTTCCTGAGCACCCTGGGCGGTTCTGGCAGACATGCCGGTGCTAGTTCAGAGGTCATTGCGGATATTTGGCTGCTGGTGGGGTCTGGTGATGCGATTATGATGTGATTCGGAAGCTTCTGCTATCCTTTTCAAAGTCTGGCCCTGATTTTTTTTTCCTTTCAATTTTTTCGCCTTCACAAAGGGCAAAGTAGCAGGGGCAGAGGTGAGCTGGGGCAGAGAATAAGCTGGGGCTGAGGGGCAGAAAGTGAGCTTAGGTTAGGCCATGGTTAGTCTTGTGACGACTTCAAGAACTGGATGAGCAATTCGAGCTTGATCTCAATGACAAGCGGATCAGAAGTGCTGTATTGAGCACCCAGCTCGGCAAAGATCGAACATACCAAATCCTTAGTCAACTGTGTAGTGTAGTTGTGACACTGGTCAGGCTCATCTTCGAAAATTGCCCCGTGATGGGCCCATTGCAAATTTTCATGCCTCAAGACAAGCTCCTTATAGATGCCAATGGACTCCACACTCGGTTGCTCCAACGGCACAGACACTTGGTCTTTGAAATTGAACTTTTGGAAGCTCTCGTTCAAACCGGTGCCGCGCAACTTGCTGTAACTTTCTTTCAAAGCCCAATAATGGGCCAAAACCTTATTTTGCAGTGCCGCAGGGTGCAATTTTAAAGTGGTCAAGTAGCTCACTTCCTCTGGAGTGAAGATGTCTTTGAAATCGGCCAAGAACTGGTTCAAATCTGTGTTGAAACGCTCGATATCGGCGATGCTGGCCAAGTCGACCCCCATTTCCCGTTTTTCCCCACAAAAATCCACCACCATACTCACCACATTGGCCTCGTCGGAGATGTTGAAGCCCATGTTGGGCATAAACGGTTTGCCGAACTCTGAGTATTGGAGTGGTAAGTGTACCAAGTTGCGGGACCCACGTTGAAGCGACACGACAAAGGGCAGGATCAACAGGTTGACCAACTTGACATGCCTGTCCACGACATTTCTTTTATTGAGAATTCTTTGTTGCACTTTGAGTGGTAGGTGTCGTATACAAATTTCAAAGTCGAAATCATTTTCCAACGACTTGTCTATGGCGATGAAAAAGAGCACTGGTCTGGAGGTGTTGATGGTGTTGTTGATGGAATGGAACAATTCTTGGTAATCGATCATCTTGGCGGTGGCGTAAACGTTCTTTTCTATCTTAATCTCAATTAATCCTATTCTCAATTAATCTTATTCTCAATCTCAATCTCTTCTAGCCTCTTCCAGCCTCTTCCACTCTCTCTTAATCTCTCTCTCAATCTTTAATCTCCACACATTGAGCCGAAATCAGATGCCAGAAAAAAATCACCGACTGCCAAAAAAAAGATGGAGAAAATAAAAAAGCTAGGAGATACGGCGGTTAGGGTGAAAATAAGTGCAAACAAGTGCAAACAAGTGTTGATCAGTTGAATAGTTGTTGAATAAGTGCAGCAGATCCATCCCGGAGCAACGTACAATGTCACTCAGAGAAGATTTGATCCAGTCCGCAGTGGAATTTTTGAAAGATCCTTCTATCAGTGATTCTCCCTTGAACAAGAGAATCGAGTTCATAGAGAGCAAGGGCTTGACACAGGAGGAGATCCAGGAACTGTTGAAAAGGGCACAGCAAACACAAGCGTCTGCCAACGCCACCGCCACCACCAGTAATAACATCATTCCAACTCCAGGTTACGACTACTATCCAAATGCTCCTCCTATCCCAGAGAAGGACTGGAAAGACTATTTTATAATGGCCACCACCACAGTGGGTCTCACCTACGGAATATACCAAGTGGTGTCCCGGTACGTGTTGCCGAACATCATGCCAGCATCGAAGGACAAATTGGAGCAAGAGAAGGAGGCCATTGACCAGGAATTCGGCAGAATCGAGAAGCTTTTGGAGACTTTGGAGACTCAACAGAATGAATTTATCGAGAAAAACAACGAGAAGGCCACGCAAATCGACAACACTTTGGCCAGTATCGATGGCATCATATCAAAGACCAACGAGAAGAACTTACAAAACGAAGAGAGCTTGAAATATTTGAAATTGGAGGTGGAAAACATCAAATCCACCATGGTTTCGAGCTTGGACTCGCAGAAGTCTGTGGTATTGCAAGAGTTGAGTTCCTTGGAGCAAGAGTTGGCGGGTTTGAAGAAGATCTTGTTGCTGTCGGAGATCGAGGTCAAGGACAAGACGTCGATCCAGTTGAAGCCAGAGGAAAAATTGAAGAAATTCAACATTCCTCCCGCCAGCTCGGTGCCAAGTGCCAGTGATATATTGGGAACGAGTGCCAACACCACCAAGAACGAGGCCGGAGCCAGTATTCCGGACTGGCAAAAGTATGCTGACGACGTGCAGAAGAGGGAGCTGTCATCTGGGTCCGGGTCTCCTGCCAATGTGCCAGGTCTGGAGCCACTGCTGTCTGTACAAGGGATCCCAGCGTGGCAATTACGTTCGTAGTCCCCGAGGAGATATAGTTATATGTTAATCGATACTTATGTTTAGTTGAGATGTGTGTAGAGTTGGTAGAGTTAGTAGGGTTTGTAGAGTAGTGGAGTAGTAGAGTTAGTAGAGTTAGTAAAGTTGGTAAAGTTGGTAAAGTTGGTAAAGTTGGTAAAGTTGGTAAAGTTGGTAAAGTTGGTAAAGTTGCTAAAGTTAGTAGAGTTAGTAAAGTTAGTAGAGTTGTTCAAATAATAATAAATTAGAGGCTCGATGTTGTCACCTTCTTGTTGATTTGAAGTCAAATATCAGCTGAATCTGCTGAATGTTTCTGCCTGATCGAATCTGACTCGCTATATTGTTGAAAGTTTGCTCTACTTGTAGCTTTGCTCTAGCTCCAACTTAATGATCTACCATATATTTGAATACTCTGCAGTATCATAGAAGCGTAGCTAGCTTTAAATGTTCTTTGAATACCTAGCTTTGAATTCTAAGAGTCAAACTTCACGTCCAAACTAAACCATAATTTAGTGCCTTAACTGCTTTAAGTACTCTAAGTGCTTTAAGTACTATAAGTGCTTTAAGTACTATAAGTGCCTTAAGTACTCTAGTACTATAAGTGCCTTAAGTACTCTAGTACCCTAAGTACTCAAATAATCTAATTCCGTACCCGCTCTTCACTAAATACACATCCCTCTCCAACAAACCCACCACACTCCAGACAAACCACACCATCTCCCCACAATGCTCCTTGTCTTAGACATCGAACTAAACCATGTCAGTCTCTGCGAGGACCCCTGAAATTTGTGCCCTTTTGAGGTTGCGCAAAGGGAAGGAAAAAGATATCCACGCTAGAAAAGGGCAAAAGGCTGTTGGGAAACTATAGGTTGCCGGTAGGTCGCCGAGAGATGGAGGAGGGTGAAGCAGTGGTAGCAATAATTCGTGATGTGTAAGTGATGAGGTGCGTAATGATTATTCATTCGTGTAATATATACTCTTGTATTCTGACTGTGTATTTTAACTACGTATCTTGATTACGTATTATTCATTTAACTCTTCCAATAGTCCATATCAATCCATCCATCCATCTATCGCTCTTTCTATAATACCCTCTCCTTTTACTATTCATGCCCTATTTAATACCCTATTTAATACCGATAGTGTCTCTCTGCAGCTTTTCCGCTTTGCCCTTCTGCATCAGGCTTGCGCTAGTTCAAGCTTTCCAAGCCATCGCCCCTTTGCAGCGATTTTCCATTTTTCATTTTCCCTCCATTCACTATTGACACACAAACAGGAGCTAACCAGAATAGATAAAGAGCGCTCTGACAATAATAATCCCTCGCTAAACTGCAGCTCATCTAAAGAGCATGACTTGGGACACGCAACTAAGGGACAGAGTACTGACCAACTTCGAGTTTGCAGTGTTGGTGGTGACACAAGGCTTCCATCGTGGTCTCAAGGTGCTACGAGGTTCAAGATCGAGGAAATCTGTAAGGTTCCGGCGACTCGTTTTCGTGCTCCTTGTCTCCACGCTGACCTTGATGTTGTACATCAATATGACTTTCAACGAGATCACCTATTTGAGCCGCCCAGTAGTGATCAACACGGAAGATGTCACTGGCGTCGCAGAGCTTCCCTTAGAATCGCGGCGGTTGGTCGCCTACACGCGGTTCCCCATGGACGACGAGCAGCCAAGGGCTCCTTTGGACGGGATCTTGCCCTCTTCCACTTTCGATCCACGGCTAATGCCCTCATTGGTGCTAGCTAAGCTTGCCCGAATGATCGAGCACAACGAACTCGATGACCAGTACAAATTGCCCTTCAGCTGGAACGCCTGGCTCGATCTCGACATCAAGTTGAAGGCAAACCACAAATGGTACAACTACTTCCACAGAAGCGACTTCACCTGCGACTCCTTCTACAAGTTCTACCACGTTCAGCACAAGGTGGGCATCTGCAAGCCTCTCAAAGAAAACGAGATCGAGCCTGGGTTCCCACACTTCAAGATCACAGGCCCCTCCGATGCAAGGCTCTATCAGGAGGCCAGGGCCATAATGGGGGCTAGCTACTTGAAATTCGTAATGTCCCCACCGGAGAGAGTGATATTCTTGGGCATCGACGACAACGACGGGGCGTTGGTGGTGCCCACCACCCGGGACCTGCGGTCGGGCGACCCTGTCGCTGGTGCGAGGGACCTTGCCCAGGCAGAGTCGGTGGAGTTTATCCGGCACGAGGCACGTGACCAGCTGCTGCACACGGCAGTGATGAAGCGGGGCATCAGCATTCTGGAGCAGAAGATGCGGTTCGCTGCCGCACTTAACAGCTCTGGCCTTGATCTCCACCAGACAGAGCCTGAGTTCGATATTCCTGTAGACGTAGTAAGAATTGTAAATTACGGTGTAGACGACGGGCAGCAGTTGCATTTGAACAGAGACGAGTTCCTATGGAACAGCAGGAAAGAGGTTGCGGAGATGAAGCACCGGGTACTGCTCAGTGGGGGCAGGAACTTTCACAACTTGGACTACCGGTTGCTGAAGCAGACCAACCGGTTGAAGTTCAGCGCCCCGAATTTCCGCAAACACTTCCACGAGAGTCCGATCATTGACAGGCCCACTGCCGGTGCCCACTACGACTGGCGGTTCTTCAACAGGTTGGACATCCCCTACTATGAGCACGTCGCGATCTTGCACCGCATGGTGCGGGCGTGGCTCCGCTTTGCACGCTCCAGTGGGCTAAACACCTGGATTCTGCACGGAACCATGCTCTCCTGGTACTGGAACGGGTTGAACTTGCCCTGGGACACCGACTTGGACGTGCAGGTGACCATGTTCTCTCTATATAGATTGGCCAGAAGCTATAATAACTCGCTCGTAACAGACTTGACCCTCGTTGGAGACCTTGGTGGGGACCATTTGACCAGCCTGAACATCGGCATCGGCAAGTTCTTCCTCGACGTCGGGCCCTCGTTCTTCAGCAGAGTCAAGGGCAACGGCAACAACGCCATCGACGCCCGGTTCATCGACACTTATTCGGGCTTGTACATCGACATCACGGCGTTGCTGTTCACCGACTTCTACCACGACGAGAAGTTGAAGGGCAACGAATACACAGACTTGATGAAGGTGTTGGACGCCAATTACACTGGGATAGTGAAAGACAAAACTGTAGACCAGGAGCTGTACGAGGAGATGCTCTTGGAAAAGAAGAAACGGCTGTTCGAGGAGAAACAGATATATAACTGCCGTAATAACCACCACTACTCCTTGGACGAGTTGAGTCCCTTGGTGCCTACTCTCTACGAGGGAGTCAAGCTGTACGTGCCACACCGTTTCAAGGAGATCTTGACCAGAGAATACTCGAAAGGGTTGGTCAAGACGCAGCATTGGGACCACACGTACCGGCCGTACTTGCGGTTGTGGCTCAATGACGAAGTGTGTCCTGAAGATTTAAATGGGGACCAATGCAAGGATCCAATAACGTTGACGGAGTTCAGGCAGACTCGCGAGTACACTGCTCTACACGAAACGGAGATCAAGTTGCTAGAGCTGGGAGAGTTTATTGGATATACGAGGAAGGACGAGTTCCCACCGTTGAGAACGGACCCGTGGTTCATCAGGCACGTGAAGAGAACGCTCGGGTTCTTGATGAACACCCCGGGTTACAACAACCCGGCATCTATTTAGTCTACATACTAATCTACATACATATTGCCTAATGAATCTTCCTATATATCATCTCCAACGTATGAAGCCGTGGTAGCAATTCTGGGAACAGAACTACGATTTGGTTCTCGTCTTGGTCCTTCACGAGGACACAGAGATAGTACAACACCTGGAACCCTTTGAAGTACTCGTTGATCACAATATTCGTGATCTGCTTCTTCAGAAAGAACTTATCCACCTTGGAGTAGCGATAGCCAAAGAGAAATTTTTCAGTGCTGAGCTGGGCTCCGATGGATAAGATGACCAACTCTTCCTCCGTCACGGAGAGCAATTGCTTGCATATGAACAAGATAAGTAGTGATGGCAATGCAACGAGACACAGCATTGTTGATAAACGGTTTTGTGACATGGAAACTTCAAGTCTTGTCGAGACTAACAGCGTTAATTCTCTTGTCATAATGGCCAATATGGATAACGACAAGAATAGTGTTGAGCCCAAAACAAGCACATTCTTGAGTGTGAGAACCAGGTTTTTATTCGATATTCTGAACCTCAAAATAGTCTTCAGCTCATTTTCCGTGACTTTGACTTGATATTTCTGGTTTGAACCCTTCAATTCCATCTCATAATCGACTCCACCGTGGCTGAAAAGATAAACTTCAGCGCTGGAAGTTTTATTTTCTATTTTTTTTTTTAAGTCTGGAGTAATTTTCAACTAGAATTGATTGGAAATCGAGTATTGATTTTAGCAATGGAATAATAATTTGCAATGGGATATTAAATTGGTAATGGAATATTGGGTTCTAATGTTTGAACTGATTTCTGATTCAATTCTAACCTAAATCTATATGTAATATGATACATAACACCTCATTATTCACTACAATGCCACTCTAATAAATATCTAATTCAATAACCACTATAAACGTACTATTGCTATGACCGTACTATACTAACCGTACTACACTAACCGTACCACACAACCGTACTACACCACCTGCACTACACAACCGTGCTACACCTACCGTGCTATCACTCCACATCATCCCATTATAAAGTCCTACGATTCCTGCTTCGTGGCCCCAACTTCTCCAACAACAATCTCATTCATACGCAAGGCAGCAGCTCTGTCCTTCCTCGATCCCGCTTTCACTCCACTTCTGATCTCAACCTCTCTCTGTCTTTGAGCTGCCAGATCTTCCTTTCTCTGCTTTTCTCTTGCCAGTTCCATCTCCTTAACACGTCTGTCGTGCGTCTCTTTCAACTGCCTCAATTCCTGGTTATACTCTTCTAAAGTCTTGAACTCTTTCTTCGTCTCCGAGCAATACTTGTCAAAATCAATTGGAAGCTTCCTTTTCAAGGCCAAGTCAACGACATGCGGATGTTTTTTCTCTTCCAAGTTGAATTTCAACTTGATCTGGCGTCTGTTTCGGTGGGGAAACAACTGCGTAATGATATTGAAGTCCGTTCCCCAAGTGGACAATGCTCTATAAAGCGTGTTCAACTCATTGGTGGTCCATTTATCGGTGATCCGCCTCTTACCATACGAAGACGAGATCGTTGGGTTTTCGAATTCGTTCTCGGTGACCTTCTCTCTGTCGTCTTCTCCTCTTGCTGCATGCCTGTCCACTAACATCGAGTCCAGATCCAGCTTGAAGTCACCTTTTTCATTGATAAGCAACTTCAACGACGGCTTTGAAGAGGCTCTGCGTCTCTTGTCCAACTCCTCTCTACTGTCTTTACCCAATTTTTCTCTTCTTTCAAGCCTTGCAAGCTCTTCTTGCTCCTTCACCACATCTTCGTACAATTTGCCCTCCTGCCGAGCGGCAATTCGCCACTTCCGCCTCTGCGCCAGCTCTTCTCTCTTCTTTTTAGCTGCCAGCGTCGCCATCAGGAAGTTCTCCGACGGTTTCCCCACGGGGAAAATATTACTACAGAGCTCAGCCATCGTCATCTTGTCTTCGTTGATCGTCACATCCGAGAATAAGGTGTGGCCGTTTTTTAGGAAATCTTTTGGAATGTCACTAAGACTGTCAATGACCCCTGTCGAGTCCGGGGAGGCACCAGAAGGCTGCCCTGTCGCGGTTTCCGTCGCAACTTGATCGTTTTTGGGCACAATCTGGATCTTGTTATTCAGATCAACGATCGTTGTATAGTTTTCATCGATCTGGTCGCCGTCCATCTTGGGATACCGCACTTCTGGCTGTTTGGAGGTCTTCTTCTTCACATTTATCAGTTTTTTCGTGGTTTTCCTCTTCGTCCCTTTGGTTTCTGGAACATCACCTTTGGCCCGCAGCCTTTGCTCGCTACGGGGAGCAAAGTTGAACCTGGTAGAACGCTGTTTCAAGGTCCTATCTGGTTGCAGAGAAGATTCGCCGGCACCAGCGGTCGCGTCTTCGTCGTCTTCATCAACTTCCATTTCATCACCGTCTTCGTTGGCAGATTCTTGCCCGTCTCTGGCCCTATCTGAGTCGGCAGAGGATGGCACAATCACTTGAACCCGTTCCTGAGACTGGGACTGCTTCAATGCAGGAGCATCGGTATCCACTATCTGGTCTGGAGCGACATCCGGACCTGGTGTAGTTGAGAGTTTCCTCGACTTGGACCTTCTAGACGAGGAGGACGTTGATGCTCTCTTTGCAAGTTTACCTGCAGCCTTCAGTTTCGAGTTCAACGACAGTTTGGAAGACGGCAACGACGTCGGGATCTCGATCTTGAATGGAGTTGCCGAAGTAGTTGGCTTGTCGGCGGCACTGGCGGTGGTGGCATCGCCAGCAGTGGCACCTGGAGGTGGGGTGGAAGTCAGTGAAGATGCACTTGGCCTTCTCAAAGAGACTAGCCCCGTGCCGAGTCCCGTAGTGATCGACGACAATCTCCTTATTCTTATGTTTTCATCGTTGATGGAGCCTCTTCTGTAATTGGGAGTGGTGGAAACAGTGGAAGAGGAGCGTCTGGACTTGTTCGAGAGGATATTCGGGTTGATTATCACCGTGGAGGAGCGTCTCTTTGGGTCTTCCGCGTCATCGATGACTGCCTCGTCAAGATGGTGTGTCTGCAGAGGTGTGCTCTTGGTGCTTTCTGTATTATTTTCGAAAATATCTTTCTTCAACGTGATGGAATCATTGATCTCCACATTTGGCTCAACATGATCCTCGGAGATGATCTTCTCTGGAGCTTCTTGGATGTGGACAGTCTTCTGTATCGGCTGCGGTGCCGGCGACAATGAGCTTGCCGCTGTGTTTGGCTGCGATTGTTTTCTCAGAGTGAGTTTCGGTGTGAAACGACTGCTCGATTTTTCTAGATGCCGGGCCTAGTTAGTATTTGGGGACCTTGAGGAGAAAGGGGGGGATAAATCGCACACATACTAATTATACTACTCATTGCGTGATTATGGAGGATATATACGGCGGCACAACTCTTGGTCCAAGATCTCCGGATTCAGGGTGTTTCTAGATCGGTAACTGGTTGAATACCTCTATCCAATGGGTGATATCTTCTGTTGTTCTGCTGAAATGGCGGTAAATTGTTTAGATTTTTAGTTTTAATTTTTTTTTTTTTTTTTTTTTTTTCTTTTTTTAATTTTTTTTATTTTTTTAGATTTTTTTTTTTTTATTTTCTTTTTAGAGTTTTTTTATTTTCTCTTTTAATTTTTCACTTTTTTTCAGGCCTTAAATTTTTATAGGCTTTAAATTTTTATATGCCTTAAATTTTTTTAGGCCTTGACTTAACCTCACCCATCATCTCATCAATCACCATGAAAGCCCTCCAGAAAGCTGTCCACGAAGAAAAAAACCGGTGGGTGCTCTCCATCGTCAAAGTGTCCAACCACGGAATAGCCGCAGCGTACGATGACGGCACAGTGAGAATCTTCCCACTGCATCACAACCAGGGCAGTCCATCTTTACCCCCTTCCCGAGTGATAAGAGCCCATGATACCACAATTAATAGCATGAAATCCCCCGACGGATCTGATCTCCTTGTCACTTGTGCTGAGGAGAAAATCAGGGTCTGGGATTTGAGAAATGCCAGCGACAATCCGGTGTTGGAACTCACCAACGACAAGTCCAGTAAATATCTTTCGCTTGCCGTTGGCCACGGCTTGCTCGCTGCAGGCACTGAGTTGCAAGGAGTCGATGCAGAAGTGCATCTCTGGAACTTGCAAACGGGTAAATTGATTCGTAAATTTGTAGACTCGCACCATGACGATGTCACTGACGTGAAATTCCACCCAACTCGCCCGGATCTTCTCATCTCTGGGTCCACTGATGGGTATGTAAATGTATACGACCTCACCATCGACGACGAGGAAGATGCTCTCCACCAGGTGATAAACTTCCTGTCAATCCACTCGGTGCATGTCGTCGGGCCTTACAGGATCGCCACCTTGTCCCATATGGAGACGTTTGCTATCCATGAACTCGAGAAGGACAAGCTGGAAGACTTGACCGACCCAACACCTTCCAATGATTTCGGCGACATCAGAGAGGCCTTGCAGTGCGAGTATGTAGTGGACTTGTACCCGGGGTATGTCGGGTGCGGTGCCAACTCCAAAGGTCAGTTGTTTATCTATCCGTTCGATGTGAAGAAGGAGAAGATCGATACAAAAGAGCTGATTATGTTGTTGGGAGGTCATGGAGAGGAAGTCGTGAGGGCTCTTCACTACGATGGGGGCTCGGGATTGATCTACACGGGAGGAGAAGACGGATGTTTCAAGATCTGGGAGACTCCGGCGAGATTCGAGACCCCAGTGGAGTTTTTCGATAAACTGTTGCAGGATGTAGAGATGGAGGTTGATTCGGATGAGGAGAAAAAGAGACGTAGAAAGGAGAAGAAGGAGAAGAAGGAGAAGAAGGAAAGGAAGGAGAAGGAAAGGAAGGAGAAGAAGGACAAAGAAGGGAAGAAAGATAAGAAGTCCAAGAAGGATAAGAAGTCCAAGAAACATAAACGTGAGGTGAGATTCAAGCCGTATTAGAGTGCAGGAGCTGTGATTATGTAGATATAATAAAATTGAATAGGATTGCTGAAAGTTCTGAAAGTGCTGAAAGTTCTGAAAGTGTGTGAATCGTTGTAGAATTAGTTTCGAGCAGTGGAGTGCTCAAAAATGGACCAGCAATCGTGGTTGCAGTGTCTTGATGGCATGGGGGTTCAGGTGTAGCTAGACCGCCCCAGTTGACTGTTTAGGGGTAATACGGAAGTGAAGGGCATTAACTTGGCAGTAGAATGATGAGGTTGTTGATAGTACAGGAAAGGTGGATAGGAATTAGATAGCAATCCGACAGGATTCAGACAGGAATAAGATACAGACAACTAAATTCTCATAATATCAAATTTCTGCAATAAGCAAACTGTATGGCTAAGAGTATGGCTAGTACGGTAATAGTAGGGCTAATTGGAGGGCTAGTCTGGCCACAATTAACGCACAAAGACATAAGAAAGCATAAGTAGGTTCCTGACTAAAGCATAAGGACCATAACCATAAACCAAGACCACATCATTGCTACCACCCTCTTGGCACCCTACTACTGTGCCTCCCGTCATCTCCCTCTCATCCCTCCGCCTGCCAAGGCAGCCCCCAATATTGCGCCCGGCCCCAGCTCTCTCCCGTATTTTGGTTTTTCCTTAATTAAAAAGTTGAAAAAACAGGTGGATCTCAAAAAAAAATAACCAGGAAAATAAAAAAGCGGTATTATATATACTTTTGAAAAGGGTAGCAGGAGTCCTGAGGACACAAGAGGCAACGAAATACCACGCAATCTAAGAAAATACGAGTCAATACAAGTCAATTGTGTCTCGGCATCGCATCTGTATCAAAAAAAACACAAACTTTACCCACTGATTCATCGATTCCATCCACTCCCCTGTTTAATCCCCTCTAACTTGTGATCCCGCCCTTACAATTTGATAAATTTCAATTCCCAAAGATTTTTTTTTTTATTTTTTTTATTTTTTCAAAATCTTAAAAGCATTAGGATCGGTTCAAGTTTGTCTCAATTTTGATTGTTTTGCTTGTATTGCTTGTTTTGCTTGTTTTAATTGAAGATCCGCACCATCCCACGATTCCACAGCCCCACCAATGTCCCACACCCCAGTTGCTCCTCCCAATGCCTATAAGCCCGGGCGCAGGTTGACCGTGGGCTCGCATCAACTGGTGATCACCAAGTACATATCGGAAGGTGGTTATGCCCATGTATATACCTGCGAGATCAGTCCACCATACCAGGGCAACCCCGTTGCGTGCTTGAAGAGAGTGGCCGTCCCGGACAAGATGACGTTGAACATCTTGCGGGCGGAAGTGGACGCCATGAAGAGGTTGAAAGGCCACCGATACATCGTCTCATACATCGACTCGCACGCTTCTCGGATGAGCACCGGCGTGGGCTACGAGGTGTTTGTGCTAATGGAATACTGTTCGCGAAACTCGCTCATAGGACTCATGAACACCCGGCTCGTGCACAGATTGACAGAGCCCGAGGTGTTGGAGATCATGGCCCATATCACGGAGGGTGTCTGCAACATGCACGCCTTGACTCCACCGTTGCTCCACAGAGACATCAAGATTGAAAACGTTCTCATCGACAAGGATGGCAATTTCAAATTGTGCGACTTTGGCTCCGCCTCGGGCATTCTCAGACCTCCTAGAAACATTGAAGAGTTCAAAATCTTGCAAGACGATATCATGAAACACACCACTGCCCAATACAGAGCTCCGGAGATGATCGATTTGTACCGGGGCCATCCTATCGATGAGAAGTCGGACGTGTGGGCCTTGGGCGTGTTTTTATACAAGCTTTGCTACTACACCACACCTTTCGAACACAACCAAGGTGCGGTCTCGCCGGAAATGGCCATTCTCCAACTGAAATACACCTTCCCTTCGAACCCGATCTTCAGCTCCCGGTTGAAAAACGTCATCCAGAAGGTGTTGGTGTCCGATCCGCGCCAGAGACCCAACCTGTACCAGTTGTTGGAGGAGATCTGCAAGATGCGCAAGACGCCCGTGCCTGTAGAGAACTGGTATTCGTTGCGGAAACCAGTGGCATTGCCCTCGTCCTCGTCCGTTTCGCCTGTGGCTGTCGACGAGCAGACACCTCTGTTGCCAAGAAGACCGATCTCGCAGCACAAGCACCTCCCACCGGTCTCGAGACCCTACGAGACACCGCAGAACACCGCAGTCAAGCCTCCAAAGCTGATACCATTCACCCAGAGCAACAAATCGCAGCCCTCACTCACCAGTAACATCGCCACTTTGAAAAAAACCAGCACAGAGATACCTGTGAGCTCCACAGACGACAGTTTCACCAAGCCGTTGCGGTCCTCGAGACCCACCTCCCGTAATCCCTCCAACAACAGCGTAAAGAGACCCACCAGCATGTATGTGTCGGACAACTACAAGACATATGCCAACTCATCGGACCAGTTGGAGAGTCTCAAGAGCAAGATCCAAGGCCCGATGGAGACCATCGAATTCGGGCCGGACAGCAGACAGCATATCGATTCGAACGTGGCCTTTTTGCGGAACTTGAGCAACCAGGACACGGGCAGAAGCATCTGGAAGAGCCAAAACACCGGCGACAGTGTCAAGTCTGCCTTCGGAAGGATATCCAGACACACGACGGGGTTGCGGAAGACCAGCGAGGAGCAGAAGAAGAAGAACAGGAACAGTATTTCCGGTTTGAAGAGTCTCTTGACGGGGGAAAAGAAAAGCTCAAAGTCCAGAACACCTTCCACCGACGGCCATTTGCTGAAGAGCACCGACTCTTTGACTGGGTTCCACTCGATTTACCAATCGCACAGCAGTAACCACTCGGACAATTCGGTTTCCTCACAAAACTCGGCCAAGAGCTTGAGAAACAGCTCGGAAAGTATAAGCGAGAGTCCTGAGTCGCGGTCTCCGTCGCCTCAGAAGGTGCATTCGGTGCAGAGTAGGGTCAAGATGTTGTTGAGCCGTACGCAGGAACAACCCACGAAGAAAACCGCTAGTGGCTACGGCAAATACACCGACGAGGGCAACGGTAGCAACGGTAAAAACGGCTCTGAGGACTTCAAAGTCCCTACAGAGGTTAAACGAGTCATCACACCGCAGCACCAGATCTACAAAACGGTGTCTTCCACTTCCACATACTCCACGTTGACCCCGCAGTCCACTATCAGTAAGCCAAGCACGATGACCTCGCCGAAATTCAATAGAAGTGCCGAGTATGGTCAATTGAAGAAGAAACTGCCTCCTCCAAAACCTAACAAGCCTTCGTATTTGAAGTCCCCGCCGAAGAAGAGGGATGTTACTGTGGACGAGACCAGCTCGAGCACCAGCAAGCTGAGGCGATCGAGTCTTGAGAGTGAAATAGATGTCGATGACTTAGAACGGGCGTTCAACGAGCGGTTCCCAAGTGCTCTTTGAGCGATATTTAGAGCTTTATAAGTAATAGCAAGTTATTCAATGATAGAGAATAAATAAGAGGAAATTAGAGAGGGTAAGAATAGCGTAATAGAGTGTTAAGAGTAAGAAGTAACTGAATGGTAGAGACAAGTAAGAATAAAGTGACGAAATGATAGAGATTAGAGTAACAACAAATTAACTGAATAATAGAGATGAGAATAAGAGTAACAAAATAAGTATCAAAACGATGGAGGGTGAGATTAAAAGTATTATCCAACGATAGAATGAAAATAAGAATCTAAGTCAGAAGTTAATTACAATGGCCGAGCAAGATAGGAATGATAGCAAACTAATATTCAATGATAGAAAAAGGTAGAATAAGAAGTAAATAATATTCAACTATAGAACAAGAAAGAATAAGAATTGAACAACATTCAACGATGGAACAAGATGGAGATTGAAGTGAAGTGAAAATAAATGACATAGTAAGATCAGAATTAGAGTAATATTGAATGATAGAACAAGATGACTGAAGTCAAAAGTAAAATTCAATGGCCAAGATCAGAATTAGAGTAATATCCAATGACAGAGAATAAGAATTGGAAATAATATTCAATAATGGGGTAGAGAAGCATAAAATGATAACTACGTATCAATGATGTGCTAGATAAAAATAAATGTAAAATGAAATATCAATGATGGAACAAGATTGAAGTAAACCCATTAAATTAAGTACCAATAACACAACAAAAAACTGTTCAACACTCTTAAAAATACAATTGTTTATTACTGCTTCTAACTACTAGAACTCTCTTCATCCTCTTCAAAAGAATCCAAGATAAAATCACAACATTCCTCGAACCGTTCATCTACTATATTGAAAAGTCCATCGCTGTCGGACTTCAACACCCTACCGAACTTCTTTCTTGGTCTCTTTCCCCCATTGTAACCGGTTCCACCGTTGCCATTGACTATGGCAGCACCGTTGGAGACATCTCCATTCGGATGCAACGGCACGCCCTCGTCCACATTTGAATGGTTTATGAACTCATAGTCTTCTTCGTCGAAATCACTGTTCGTCAACCCCCAACACTCGTGTTTCTTGGAAGTGAAGATCAACGAATTCCTGTAAAACCAGTCCGTGACAGACTCGTCGATCGCAGAGACAATCGGACGCAACTGGGTGGACTTTCCTACGAAGTTTACTGTGGCCTTGACGATGTTTTTCACCTCCCGGTGGCCCAAGAGATGGATAATCCCGTTGTAGGCGTCGCCGTAGCCGATGAACACCAACTTGGACACTTTGAAATACTGGATATAGTTGTCCCAGATGGAGAGCAAGATGTCCTGGGACGCGGTGATGTTGTTGTAGTTGATGTCGTCCTCGCCGCTGATGGTGACGGGGACATTGATGTCGATAAAGCCGAATTTCTGGTCCAAGGCCCACTTTACAAGCGAGGTGGACGGGTCCAAGACGACAGAGTTGGACGGGTCCAAGATGCCCGTGACCGGGTCCCGCTGCGCCCACACCTCTGCAGGGTCGTGGATCGATATCACTATGGAAGAGGCCTCATAGACGTCCGGAGTGGACATGACCTGATCTTGCAAGGAATCCGACACCAATTTGGCCGAATTCGACGAGAGAAGGGGCAAATTGATGAAGTTGTACTTGCTGAACAACTTCCTGGCCTGCTGCGACCGGATGCTGTCGTGCAAGCGGGTCTCCGGGATCATTGGCGAGTCGTCGTTCAAAGGTTTAGGCAAAAAGGAACCTATGTAGCCCGGTTTCAACGCCCTCCAGTACCGGGACTGGATGCGGATCACCTCGTCGATGGTCTCGATGGCCACGGATTTGGGCAACTTCTTCCACAACTCCTCTGGGGGCTCGCCGATCAACACCTTGGCCACCAGCAACGCGGACTTGGCGATGGAGTCCAAGTTGTAGCCGCCTTCCATCACCGCACAGAGCCTGCCCCGGGCCAACGACTTCAAAAGATACGTCATGTGGCCGTACCCGGCTGGCGAGACGTGGCACCCGCCGATGACGTCGCCGTCGGCGGCGTCGAAACCGGCACTGATGATCACCAAGTCCGGGTTGAACTCCTGGCACACGGGCATGATCACCTTCTGGAACGCATAGAGGTAGTCGCCGTCCTCCATCCCTGGAGCGGGCCAAGGGATGTTGATGTTGTAACCTTCGCCCGCACCTTCGCCCACCTTGTCGGGCCCGCCAGCGTCGGTGCCAGGGTAGTACTTGCCCAACTCGTAGCGGTGCAACGAGATGTACAACACCCTAGGGTCGTTGTAGAACAGCTTCTGCGTGCCGTTGCCGTGGTGCACGTCCCAGTCGATGATCACGATGCGTCTCACGGTCTCCGGGTAGTTCTTCAAGATGTTCTTCAGTGCCACGGCCACGTTGGAGAAGAGACAGAACCCGCCGGGCAAGTCGGGCTCCGCATGGTGGCCCGGTGGCCGGATCACCGCGAAGCCGTTCTTCACCTTGCCCTCCACGACGGCCTTGCACACCTCGATGGCACCGCCACAGGACAACTTGGCACTCAAATACGAGTCGTGGTTGAAGTAGATCGAGTCGCCCTTGTCCGTCAGCTCGAGCAACTGGTCTTTGGTCATGGTCTCCGTGCTGGCGATGTACTTCAACTGCTCCTCCGAGTGGACGAGCAAGATCTCCTCCGCGGTGGCCTCCCTCACGGGGATCTTCAACATCAAGTCGCCAATGTCCTGGCACCCGATCAACTGCGGGTCGTTGATCAACCCGTTCTCCGCCAAGATCTTGTACACACGGTAGATCCGGCGTGGGTCTTCTGGATGCGGGTCGATGTACTCGTAGTAGGAGGTGAAGATCTTGGCGTGGTACCGCATTCTCACGTCGTAGCACAACCCGGTCTTCTTGTTGATGTACGAGATCTGCGGCTTGGTGATGGGGACTATTATTTCGCCAACATTGTTGTTCGGCTGTGGTGCTGGCTCGTCCATCTCTTGCAGCTTTCTCTTTTCGCTGGCGCTCTGGCTGGCGCTCTGGGCCTCGCCAGTGGCCGCGGTAGCGGTCTCATTTTCACTTACTTCACTCATAACAACATCTCTATCCTCCGTCTTGACTCCCTTGTCATGTGCCTCGGTGCCGTGCACTTGCTCGCACACCTCCATCTTCAATGCTTCTCTACTTGTTCTTCTGCTGTCACAAAGTTTTCCAGTCTCCTTTTATTTTTCCCTCTTTTTTTTCAGACGCAAGAAGACTGAAAGTAAAAGGAGAAAGTGTAAAAAGTGAAAGTGTAAAAAGTGAAGTGTAAAAAGTGAAAGTGTAAAAAGTGAAAGTGTAAAAAGTGAAAGTGCTTAAAAGCGACAGTGTAAAAAGTGAAAGTGCTTAAAAGTGACAGTGCCAAAGAGTAAAGTGCCAAAAAGTAAAAGTCAAAAAAGTGCTTAAATAATGCTGAGTATGACGAGTGGACGATTAAAAAGTTTCCACTGGATAAAGTATCAAATTGCTTGAAGTTCGACGGATATTTCAATTACGGTTCAATGGTTTATCGGTTTGTTCTCTATTTTCGAACACTGATTTGCTCGCGGCTTTTTTCGTCAGTCGTTCTCGTGGCCCGAACAAAAGTTTGAAGGATCTTTGTCTACTTGTTTTTGAACTTTTCTCTTTTTTCTGTCTGGATTTTTCTGTTTTGTGCTTGTTTTCGTTTCCAGCCTTTTGCGTGATGCGGGAGGTGAGTGTGAGAGTGGATTTGGTGGTCAAGTGGTGATACTTTGAGAGTGGAAAAGAGGTGATACTGTGATAGAGGTACTATGATACTGGTACTGTGATACTAGTACTGCGATACTGTGATACTTTGACAGTAGAACACTCTAACAGTGAATACTATGACAATATACTACCACAGTTAATACTATTATTTTAGCCCACCCTTTTTTCTCTATTATTCTCTCCCACTATTCTATTGTCTTACTTCACTAATTAATACTCACTTTACTGCACAAGAGTATTACATCATATTTACTTCCCACTACCAGATGAGCTTATCATCTACAGAAAACTTCACTATTCCGCAAAATTCCCCAACATTCATGCTTATTTGACTATTCAACGACACTTGTCCTCTCGAGTACTATTCCACTAGCACTACACCAATATTCCCCCACTATTTCACAAGTCCAGTACTATTCCAGTACTAGTCCAGTACTTTATCTCCTCGACCTCATCACTAACTATTAGTACTCGTACAGAATTTTTTCCCTCTAAATTTTTTCTAGGAAATTTTTCAAATTTTTCACTGCCTTAGTAAAGACAAGCCAACACCACACCCACACCACAGCACACCACAGCACCATGAGCTTGTACAAAGAAAGCGCACAGTTCCTCAACGGGTTCAGCAGTACTAAAGCCTTGCAGAACAAGATCTTCGAATTGCATGGCCAGAAAAAATTGAAGAGCAACCCCAAGCAGGTGTTTGCCTTGGTGATCAATGCCTTGAAATACAGACGTTTTATAGAGGAAGTGATCAAGAAGTCCAAGATCTTGGATCTGGAGAAGACCTTGAAGCGGGAGGTCTGCATCTTGATGGTGTACGACTTGTGTTTCACACGCAGTGGCAGAATCCAATGTGGAAAGACTCCCTTGAAGGACTCGTTGTTGAAGCACAAGACCAGACTCAATGCGGAAGTGACCAAATTGAAGTTGAAACATAAGGTTGCCAACGTCCAGGACTTGGTGGACCACAGCGAGTTGGACAAGGACGAGACCCCGGTACGATGGTTCAGAGCCAACACCGTCAAGACCTCGCTGGCCTCGCTTTTGAAAGAGTTTGGCCATTTGCAAAAGGTCGACTCCTTCCAAGAACTCAAGATCGGCACCATTTACCACGACGAATACGTACCGAACTTGTTCGGAGTGCACCCACGAGAGAAGATCACCAATACAGACGCCTATTTGAAAGGAAGGTTGATCATTCAGGACAGAAGCTCGTGCTTCCCGGCTTTCATCTTGAACCCACAGCCCAAAGTGGACAAAGTGATCGATGGTTGTGCCGCTCCAGGGAATAAGACCACCCATTTGGCCTCCATCTTGCAAAACACACCTAAATCGGTGATCCTGTTTGAAAAAGACCAGAGAAGATGCAAGATCTTGAAGACCATGTGTGAGAAAGCTGGGGCCTTGAAATGTATCTCCGTGCAACAAGGTGATTTCACCCAGACTAACCCCTCTGACTACGAAGATGTCACGGGACTAATCTTGGACCCGTCCTGTTCTGGGAGTGGGATCTTTGGCCGTGCAGTGTACGATGCCGACAGTAAAAATAACGACGAGGAAGAGACCAAGCAGGAAGTGGACACTGCCCGGTTGTCGAAATTGTCCAGTTTCCAGTACACCATCATGAAACATGCCTTGTCCTTCCCAAATGCCAGACGTGTAGTGTACTCCACTTGTTCTATTCACCCAGAGGAGAACGAGAGGGTGGTCATTGACCTCTTGCGGGACGAGCAAGTGCAAAGTCAAGGCTGGAAGTTGTGCAAAAGAGACCAGGTCATCCCTACCTGGCCTAGACGTGGGTTTAGAGAGGAATTTGCTGATTTCGAGAACGGCGACGAGTTGGCAGATGGGCTCATCAGAAGCGAGCCTAAGGTGGACGGTGGTATTGGGTTCTTTGCAGCATGTTTTGAGAGAAGTTTGGCACCAGACAGTGCCGAGACGGAAGAAAATTCACAAGACGAAGGTGACTGGACCGGATTTGATGATTAGTAGATATATAAATATATGTATATAAATATATGTGTATATATATATGTGTATATATATATATGTATATATATATTAAATTACGCTGTACAACGTTTAAAATCTCTTGATAATGTCATCGATGACCTCTTGAGTGCTGGACTTGCCTCCCAAGTCTGGAGTGGTGATGGAGTTGGCAGACAAGTTGGCATCGACAGCCTCGTAGATCTTGGCAGCAGCCTCGGAGTGGCCCATGAACTCCAACATCAAGGCAGTGGATCTGATGGTGGCAATTGGGTTCGAGATGCCCTTGCCTTCAATGTCCGGAGCAGAACCGTGGCATGGCTCACCAATGGCAAAGTCCAGACCAACGTTGGCGGATGGAACTACACCCAAGGAGCCGACCAAAGCGGCAGCTCCGTCGGACAAGATGTCACCGTACAAGTTAGGAGCGACAACGACATCAAAGATCTCCGGTTCTCTGAACATTCTGTACACCATGGAGTCCACGATCTGTTCCTTCAACTCGACAGACCCGAACAGAGCCTGGTTGTCGTTGTACAAGTTTCTGATGGTTTCTCTGAACAACCCATCGGATTGAGACAAAACGTTCGATTTATGGGTGACGGTGACACTTGGAGAAGTGTGCAAAGAGTAACCACCCAAATCTCTGATGGCCTGTCTTTGCAAGGCGATCTCAAAAGCGATCTGACCGATTCTCTTGGTGGCATTTTCAGAGATTCTCTTGATGGCCTCACTGATCTTTTGGCCGTCCTTTTCATAAGTTCTCTCTTCTTTTACGTACAAATCTTCGGTGTTTTCTCTGACAATCATCATATCGACTGGTCTTCCAACACCTTGCACAGACTTGACAGGACGCACGTTGGCGTACAAGCCCAACTTCTTTCTCAAGGCAACAATTGGTGAAGAGTAGCCTTCAACCTTGACTGTTGGAGAAGAGACAGCTCCGAATAAGGCACCATCACATTCGTTTTTCAACACATCGACGGTCTTGTCTGGCAAAGCCGTGCCTGTCTTCTTGAACAACTCGAAACCAGCGTCCAAGTCAACAAACTCGAACTTCAATCCGAATTGCGAAGGCAAGGCCTCCAACACCTGCTTACCCGCTGGGATGACTTCTCTACCGATACCGTCACCTGGGATCAACCCAATCTTCAAAGTTTTGGCGGCAGCGCTTGATGAGTAATGTCTAATTGATCTGCTCAACATCTTTTTTGTCTATGTATATTGTGTCTTGTTGGTTATATTTACAACTTCTTCAACTCTTTAAGCTATTTTCAACTGATTTTTCAACTTTTTGATCCTTTTTCACTTTTTGATTTTTTTTGGCCATCACTTGTTTTTTTTTTCACTTTGGCTCGACCGGCAGCCGACGCAGGCGCCTGACCGGGAATTTTATTTTTATAGTGCGGAGTGAGCGAGGCAGGTTTGTGGTGGGGAATAGGTGGTTGGTGGTTGGTGGTTGGCTGAGTTGGATCACTTGGTTAAATTAGTAGGTTGGCTAGAAAGTTGGTTGGTTAGTTGGTTGGTTAGTTGGTTTGTCGCTAGACTCTAATCTTAAGTTTGATCTGGACTGGGGTGGTGGGTTGGCCATAAATGCCTAGTAAAGATATATAATATATAAGCTGTGAATTGTTAATATGCAGGGGCAATGAGAGGGCTGAGATAAATGGGGATAAAGAGTGATGGATTGATATACTATTGTGACTGATTCTGTAGCTGATTCAATACGACATTTCTAATGAAACAGTTCTTCTAAGACCATGCCGATACCAATAGTCATAAACTAGACAAGCTATTCACACAATTGACATTGTCCATCTACAGATTCCCAAAGTCATTACCCAAACAGTATATACATTGAATGTCTATTATAATACAAATACAAAAATGCAATAACAACGAATGCAACCAATTAGTGCAAAGCAAGAGCGGATCTGCGTCTGATCCTCTCACCGAAGAAATATAATACATAAACCATAACAACAATAGCTAAAGAGATGAAGCCCAATGTTGCAACGGCCCAAGTGGTGGTCATGTTTTCAAACATTGCAACACCGGCATGGGCCAAAGCTGCTGCAATTGCAAAAGATGGGATGGTGAAAGCGGCAACTGCAGATCCTGCTGTCTTTTGATATGAGTCAGTGATATAGTTCAACATTGACAACCACAATAATGGATTGCAAAATCCCAAGACTCCACCTGCAACAATACAGGACCAATAATTGACTGAACCGTCGGAGGTGAATGCAAACCAGAACAATGAGATTGGGAACCCCCAGACCAGTACCAAAGATGTCAAAAATCTATATTCTGGTTTACTAACCCCTCCATTTTTCTCGGTAAATTTCTTGAAGAAATAAGTTTGAACTGGGATGAAACAAAACATGATCAATACTGCAACGACAAAATTCAAATATGTCAAGTCTGCACCGATATATGATAAACCATTGTTGTAGACGAACACATCGAAAACTCCGTCCAAGTACAAAAACATCAATCCATATGAAAATCCGTTATATATACTTAAAAATGTTACAATAGGTTCGGTGAGCATGATCTTGAAAGCCATGATGGTGATAAATTTCATTTCTTGGAGTACATTGACCTTTGCCTGTGCTAAGCTTTCCAAATTTTCCTCTGTCTTAACCGCTTTCTTGAGTTTATTGTAAATAACAACTCTTGGTAAAGTTTCTGGAACAAAACACAAGATTAAAGAAAAACCTCCAGCAATGATTATGTTCAAATAGAAAACCCATCTAAAACCCATATTTGGATTGTCACCGATCCATTCACCTACTGATGAACCGAGGGAAGGACCAGCATTTGCTGAGACGACAAAGAGGGCCATTGGCTGAGAGGCACTGATACTGTTGACAAATAAATCTGCTACTGTTCCTGCTACATTGGCCATGGACGTGGAACCAGCAACACCTGATAAGAACATAAATATGACAAACATTGGCATGTTTTTAGGTAAGGCACATCCAATGTTGAAAATAGCATAAAAGACCATGGATCCTACGTAGACCCATTTTCTTCCACTGATATCGGACAATGGTCCTAAAAACAGAGGACCGATGGCAGTACCAAGAATAAACAACGATTGACCTAATGTAGCGACTTGTGCAGTGGTTTCGAATTTCTCTTGAATCCACCACTCAACACTCACGTATGATGTGGAAGTAAGAGTGACAAAGACTTGTAAAATTGAATAAACGATGACAATGGCATATTTTTTCCAAGTTGGCCAATGGTAAGGATGATACTCGTTGTCTATAGTGACATCAGCTAACAAGTCCAATACTTGTCTTTTCTGATCTACCTCTTCACCGGCAATTCCATCTTGTGCTAAGATATGAGAAGAGGACGAATCAATTGAGGCAGTTTCTGATTTATGTTCAACGTCTGATGTGGAAGAAGACATTTCTTATAGTTAACGAGTTGACGTTTAGTTGAAACTGATATTGATTGAAATAAAAGAGATCGAGCAGATGAGCTACCATTTATAATGCTAGTCAAAGAGAAAAGCGTGAGGCACTATCTGATTATGTAAGAGCACTTTAGCAAAGAAACACTAATTAATTAATTCATTTCAAGTCGATGTATATATTAGGACAGAGTCGAATTCAATTTTCAAAAGCCCCGTTTGCGAAATGAGGAACTCGCAGAGGTTTGTTAATATGTCCATGGACAGAGTCAAGATCCGGCTCTCATCTGATGAGGACCCTCCAGCTGAAGAAAATTTTTTTTCGCATTATGTGGTAATGCCTTGCGGTTGATACATAACCGTTTACATGCATATTTTCCTCTTAGGGAAGAAGTAGTGAGAAGGAAAAAATACGAGGTTCTGAAAGAGGGACATCTAAAGTGGGATCTATAGTCAGGGGAAGGAGGAGATGGGTGGTTAGGGGTGAACAGTATTCTCCAGAAAGTGAAGAATTGATGTGGTTTCGTTGAAATATCAACGTTGTGCCATTTCTGCGATCCTTCAACGTGTTGAAGTTTGACAGGAGATGAGTTGTGTGGGCTCGAGCAGATGGAATGAGTGCCGTTTCTGGAAAAAATACCGAGCTTGAAACCTTAGCCGAGAATAAACATCGTTACACCACGGAGATCAGATTTGACCGATGGTTGGAAAAAGAAAAGTGAAGAGTTGAGATGGATGGAAGGATGATCTATTGAAGGCTATTTGAATATATACTGGAACATGTCAGAATTGAAGTCAGACGTCAGGAACCAAGTTTGGGCAGAGTTGAGAAAAGTGGCCGTTCCCGATTCAAGGTTCCATTACAATTTTGCAGAGTTCATTGCCGATTTTCAAGAATCTTCAAAGGCACTTGATCTCTTGACCGGGCATGAATTTTACGAAAAGTCCAGTTGTGTTTTCATCACTCCGGATAACTGTTTGGAGGAGCTTCGGTTTAGAGCGTTGAACGATGGCAAGACCATCTTGATGACGACCTACGGTATTTTCAGAGGCTTTTACCTCTTGGAACCTGGCAAGATTCCAGCTGATAAAAGAGAATATGCTTCAACTCTTGACGGAATGGAAAAATGGGGTACACCGATCAGTTTGAGGGAAATCAAAGCACGCAATTTACAAATTGACTACATGATCACCGGAACCGGGGCTATCAATTACAGTGGGGTACGGTTTGGCAAAGGCCACGGGTATTTCGACCTCGAATGGGGGATGTTGTTCACCATAGGGGCCATCGACGAGCACACTCAAACTGCGGCAGTCGTGCACGATGTGCAATTATTGGACCAGAGCTTGAAGCCAGAGGTGTTCGACACAGTGTGTGATATAGTGGCCACGAACACTCAATTGGTGCAGATATCCGAGCAGGAGCAGCAGAAACCCACGTGCGGGATCCTCTGGGACAAATTGGCCCCCGGAATGTTCGAGCAGATCCCCCCATTACGCGAACTCAAAGACATGCAAGACAATGGCGAGGTGAATTAGGGCGTGCACCTCGCACCAAAATCAGTCATACATTTCTTTAGACCGATGAAAGCGCAGCGAGCATAAAAAAAGTGTAGAAAAGGAGGAAGCTTTGATGGAGTGGATGTATAAATTAATAAACGAGATAGAATTAGATATGATGATAAGACTAAATAAAGACGTTGAGGGAGTAGTATTGAAGAGGGGAATCCGTTGTTTGCATAAATCGGTTAAAAACAATCAAAAAGCCACCATATATCCCACTCAAGTGGCAAGCAATAGTATCAAGAAGAAGAAGGAAGACGATGCAAAGAAGTTGTCAGATTTGTTGCTCGATCTTTCGAAATCGTCCTCGATCTTGCACACTGGCCCTCGGATCCGTGGCTATACACGTCCGCTGTCGAGTATTGTGAATAAGGAGCCCAACGATATATTTGATGACAAGAAGATGTTCTATGGTGTCTTTGCACAGGCCGCTGAGCGGGAAGTGCAAACGATCGATTTGAAGAAGAAAGTTTCTGAAGTGATGCTGCACGCTGGGCCCGAGGTGTCGTCGACGCCTGCGGCCAGTCCAGTGAACAAGGTGCGCAAATTGGACGAGAGTATCAATCTGTTTACGTCGAATGCAAGTGCCAAAGAGGTGAAGCATACGAAGAAAGCGAGCCGTGGTGGTAGGAAATGGGCCGAAGAGGGTTCCACGACAGGTGGCGTGGACTTGAATGTGGATCTTGACTCGGTGTTGTCTTTTTTGAACAAGAATGTGAGATGATATGATGCATGGGGCTTTTGCACATGAAGGTTTATGAGATTTGATTTAAGGCTGAAGAGCATGTTTAGAATAAGAACTGGTTTCTTTGATAGTGGTAGTATTGTAGTAGTATTGTAGTAGTAGTAGTATTGCACTAGTATTGCAGTAGTAGTGTGGAATCAGCATTGTAGTATAGTAGTTTAGTAGTAATTTGATAGTAGTTTAGTAGTAATTCGATAGTTTAGTAATTTGATAGTAGTTTAGTAATTTGATAGTAGTTTAGTAATTTGATAGTAGTTTAGTAATTTGATAGTAGTTTAGTAATTTGATAGTAGTTCAGTAGTATTCTAGTATTGTGTATTAGCATTGCAGTAGCATTATAGTCTGATCCATAGTAATGCGATCTATAGTAATGCCATATAGTAATCTGTGGTAAATGTCATCAGAATAGTCGTGCACCCCCAAAACCCAAGACCAAAATATCCGAATCTCAAATTCGTCAGCGTCTTCAAATTGAAGAGCGGAAAAGCAACAGGACAACACTTTCAAACCCATTGGAGACCATTTTATTCCGGAAACAGAACGAATACATTGCCAGTTATCATGCCGAAGTTAGAAGAATGGGAAATCAAGAAGTATTGGGAGATTTTCAGTGGATTGAAGCCGGAAAACAACAAGTTGTCCGGTGATAAAGTCAGGCACATCTTGACCAACTCGCAATTACCATCATCGGCACTTACACAGTTGTGGGACCTTGCCGATATCGACAACGACGGCAGCTTGGATTTCGAGGAGTTTTGTATTGCCATGAGATTGACCTTTGACGAGGTGAACAACATCTCCAAGATCCCAAGCGAGTTGCCAGATTGGTTGATACCTGCCTCGAAGGCGCATTTGATCCAACTGAACAAAGCCGTCCAAACTGGGAACAACAGTTTCTCCGACGACTCCGACGAGTACAGTCTCACGGACTCCTTCGATTGGTACATTTCCCCTAAAGACAGAGCCACCTACGAAAGTATCTATCTGACTTCCTCCGATAACTATGGAGGAATCTCTTTCAACTCGTTGAGCGAGCTTTACAAGACTTTGAACATCCCAGAGACGGACATTTCCAGTGCCTGGAACTTGGTCAACCCGAAGCAGTCGGAGACCATCGACAAGGACCAACTGTTGGTTTTTTTGCACATCTTGAACCTGAGATCCAATGGCATAAGAGTGCCAAGAGGTGTGCCAGCGTCGTTGAGAGCCACTTTCAACAAGGAAAAACCGGACTACAACATCGAGTCCCACCAGCTGGACATCAGGAAGCCGACACTAAGCACGAAACAGTCATTTGCCGACAATTACTTGAGTCGTATCACGGGTTCTTCTGGTTCGGCAACGAGTTCCGGATCAGGTTCTGGCTCAGCACCAGCCAAGGGAACAGACTTCACAGCAACTAAAGGCACCGATTGGGAAGTGGTGCGGTTGAAAAGAGAGTTGAAAGACTTGGAAGAGTTGATTTCGAGGAGTGAGCAGGCGGTGAAGGAGAACGAGAACGAGAGGAATTTGCTGAAGTACGAGTTCGAGCAACTTTTGCAGTATAAAGAGAAGCAATTGTCGCAATTGGACTCGAATGTGAACTTGTCCAGCATCACAAATGACATTGACGATATCGAGTTGCAGGTGAGAACGTTGGAGAGTTTTTTGAACGACAAGAGGAATGAATTGAACTCGATCCGTAGCGAGATTCAAAGTGTATAGAGAGTAAGTGAGAAGAGAATGTAAGAAAGGAAAGAATTTGAAAAGTGAGAGAGTGAATGTAAGGGAGTGAATGTGAGGGAGTGAATGTGATAAAGTAAGAACGTGAGAAAGTAAGAAGGTAAGAAAGTAACTAAGGAACTAACTGACCAAGTCACTGCACAAATGAGCCTGCCTAATTCAATTATATGCCCAATTGAAATGCCCCGCTATGAAGTGCCCTGCCATGAAGTTTTCGGCTATAAGTCTCCCAAAATACCAACTACAAAGCAATCCCCAATACCAAACTTGTAAAGTTCTGCTCAATTTTACTCAATCCTACTCGATCCTACACCCCATTCAACATAATAAATAAGTACAGATGAATTATACTTCACTGAATATAAATAAATAAGTAAAAAATAAGTGAATAAATAAAATAAATAAATAGACCATGACCGACTTGGTTCGATCACGAATTAAATAGGCAATTGTTTAATTGGACATCAGCTAATGTCCGCCTTCTCCATGTCCGTGGGCCTCTTCCTTAAGAAACAATTTCTCGTAACCAACGTAGAGTATGAAAGCCCCGACTCCCCAGGTGAAACCTGGGATCAAATTTGAGTATCTAGCTCTGCGGGAAAACTGGTTTTGGAATCTCCAAGCGTCTCTGATAGATGTGTTAGTAAAGAAGAAGAAGTTAGGTTGAACAATTGAAAGTAGAGACAAGGTCATGGGGTCAGTAGTTCAGTTGATAGTGACAATCAGTGACAGAGAAGTCAGTGAAAATCGGGTAATATCTAACTAACTAGCCAATTGAATCGGATCGTCTCCCCATTCATCAGCTATACACACCTTCTTTTCCATGGATCCGATGTTACTACCATTCTGTCTGATGTATCGAGTGATGATCTGGTGTTCAACTCTTAAAGTCAATTTCGATTTTAGATGAATTTGTTTTTTTTAAGCAAAGTCGAAATGTCGCACAGGGGCTGGCTGGAACTGACAGGGGCTGGCTCTGGCCTTGAGGGCAAGAGAGGAAACAGAGCCAGGCGTTCAAGGGGACCGAGATGGAGATCGAGATAGATAGGGGATTTTGAGGGAGTGTTGCGATTAGCTTGGGATTGGATTAGCTTGGAATTGGATTAGCTTGAAATTGGATTAGCTTGAAATTGGATTAGGTTTGCCACAGTGCTCCTTCTAATGCATGATTGCCCTGTTGCAAGAGTAAGTGTCTGCCCACTAGTATATACTTGGTATTATACCTAAAATATACATAATATTATATTTAGCATACACTTTGTATTAAACTCAAAATTATACTTAGTGTATACTTAATAATATGCATAGTATATATTTAATGATACACTTAGTATAATAATATATACTTATTATTATACTATTAATTATATACTTATTATTATACTCAGTATACACTTAATAATGCTTAACTATCCTGTATATACGTGATATATACTCAATATTATACTTAGTATATACTTAATATTATACTTGGTATACACTTCTTAGTTTGTAGTATTATATATATTCAGTATTATATATGCTCGGTATTCTATTACACACAATAAACACTCAATGCCGAAACAAGAACAACTCAATACCTCTGTTTATATCCAATATTTATACCAACTTTTGTCACTACTAGCTAACCTGTACCATCCCGGTACCATTCCACCATCTCCATCCCTCTATTGTGCCAACCTACCACCTCCCACCTTCTCTCCCACCTTCTCTCCCACCTTCTCTCCCACCTTCTCTCCCACCTTCTCTCCCTCTTTCTGCCCTTCCCTGCCCCTCTCCCTTCCCCTTTCTGCCCCTGCAAAAATATTTTCCACAAATTTTTCCAACCATGAGTCAAAGCATTAGTAAACCACTTCATCAATTCAGCAGACACCTCTTTCGAGTGATATCAGGACCAAAACAGATGGAAGAAGCACCTGTAGACGACACGCGAGGGAGGGCGCTGGAAAATTCGCCAGAAGAAGTGCCTGACCCTGGTCTAATCACCGAAGATGAGCTCCACCTGGCTAATCGCCGGTCTCACGAGCACTACTTGGAGGAATACTCCGAGTCAGAGTCCGATTCCGAGTCAACTGGCTCAGATACCGACTCCGACTCCGACCTACAGGTCATCATCGAACGAGACGACATCACCTTATCGGATTCCATCACGGACGAGATAAGAAAAGGTGTCTACACATGCTTGGTATGTACTGGAGAAGTGGACTCCACGTCGCGGATCTGGTCGTGCCACCTCTGCTACCGGGTGTACGACTTGAACTGCATCCGGTCGTGGGCCACCAAGGGCTCGTCCACCGATGTGGACCGTTCCTGGCGGTGCCCCTCCTGCAATGGCAAGCACCACAAGATCCCAAAGAGCTACCACTGCTGGTGCGGTAAGGTGACCAACCCGCTGGCCAACATCTTGAACCCGCACAGTTGCTCCAACACTTGTAACCACCAGTTGCCGCTGTGCTCGCACGGGTGCTCGTTGTCGTGCCACCCGGGACCGCATTTGAAGCGGTGTGGTGCCATTGGACCCGTGATGAGCTGCCATTGTGGCGATGCCGAGCGGCAGTTGCCCTGTGTGATGACTCCGTACGGGCACGGCTGGAGTTGCGACAAGGTTTGTAACGACTTGATGCCCTGCGGTATCCACCGTTGTAGTCGCAAATGCCATTCTGGGCTCTGTGGGCCCTGCGAGGAGCCCGTGGAGGCCACTTGTTACTGTGGCAAGCACACGCAGGTGATGAAATGCAGCGACAGGCTCTTGAAAAGGTGTGCTAACACACTGCAAGAGACCTGGACGGGTGCGTTCCAATGCCAGGACAAGTGTGGCCACCCGCTCTCGTGCGGGAACCACTTCTGCGACCAAGAATGCCACCCTCACTCGCCGCTTCTGCATTCGTGCCCTTGGGACCCCAGCCACCTGAGCACTTGCCCATGTGGCAAAGTACCTATAGACGAGCTTGTCCCCGGTGGCCGCCAGTCGTGCCTCGAGCCGGTCCCCAACTGCGACAACGTGTGTGGCAAGACCTTGCCCTGCGGCCACGAGTGCATCTGGAAGTGCCACGACGGCGCCTGCTCCCCCTGCCACAGGCTTTTCACCGAGAAGTGCAGCTGCCAGTACTCGCAGTTCTTGGTCACGTGCCGGTTCCTCCAGGACGGGTGCCGGCCGCAGTGCACACATAAGTGCCAGGCGTTGTTGAATTGCAGACGGCATCGGTGCCAGCGTGTATGTTGTGCCGACGAGCCCGTGGCGATGAAGCGAGAGCGCAACAGAGCCAAGATGGTGAGACGGCTGCAGTTGGGCAGCAGCGACGACGACGCAATGAACATCGAGGCGGTCCACATCTGCACGCGCGAGTGCGGCAAGTTGCTCGCGTGCGGCAAGCACCACTGCCAGCGCAGCTGCCACTTGGGCCCGTGCCCGCCGTGCCTCGAGTCCGCCTCGGACGACTTGGTGTGCTCCTGCGGCAACACCGTGGTGCCGGCGCCGGTCAGATGCGGCACCAAACTCCCGCCGTGTCCGTTCCCGTGTCGGCGAACACCTGCGTGCGGCCACCTGCCCATCCCGCACAACTGCCACGAGGACCCCGAGTGCCCGAAATGCACACGGCTCGTCGTCAAGCAGTGCCAGTGCCATCGCCAGGTGCCCGTGAAGAACGTGATGTGCTTCCAGGACGTGGTGATGTGCGGCAACGTGTGCGGCTTGCCCTTGCCGTGCGGCCACAAGTGTCTCAAGACATGCCACAAGCCGGGCCAGTGCTCGCTGAAGTGCGGCTCCAAATGTGGTGTCCGCAGATCCTGTGGCCATCCGGACGCGGAACCCTGCCATTTCCCGGCAGAGTGTAACGAAAAGTTGCCCTGCTCCACCATGGTGCGCTTGTCCTGCGACTGCAAGCGGATCACCAAGGAGATCCCCTGTGGGGCCACTTTGACCAAGCCGTCGTCCCAGGACACCTCTTTGGACTGTGACGACGAGTGCCTGAGGGTCGAGAGGAACAGACGGTTGTTTGAGGCCTTGAAGACACACACCAATTTCGGGTCCAAGACCTCCTCCACCTCCTCCTCCTCTTCGCCAGCCTCTCTGTTGTCCGAAGACCTCATCCACAAGTTGCTCGAGTTGGAAAACCCGTACCCGAAGGAGATCATCGCCGTTTATTACCGTCAAAAGACCTGGTGTTTGAACGTGGAGCGCACCTTCCGGTCTTTGCTCTTGTCCCGCGACCCGGCAAGATCCGCGCACCATTTCCCACCGATGATCAAGCTGCAGAGGCTGTTTATCCACCAGTTGGCCGATGTGTACCGGTTTTTCTCGCAGTCGCAGGACCCAGAGCCAAAGCGCAGCGTGATGATCCAGAAGTTGCCGCACTCCAGGTCGCCAACAATGACCTTGCAAGAGGGGTACCAGTGTGCAATGGCTTTGAAGGAGCGCGAGCAACTGAAGAAGAACAAGTTGGCCAACGGAGTGAAGGAGTTGAAGCTGGGAGTGAGCGAAAAGGACATATATTTCAATGCAATTGCCATTGCAGACGTCTATTTCGGTGTCACGAGAGACGACGTGGAGAAATGCGTGATGGATTCGGTGGAGGGCTCCATCAGCTCGCTGACCCTGTTGCAGAAACCTATCAATGTCACCTATATAAACGACACCACATATCTGTTGTACGGGCTGAACCATCAGGACACCAGTCTCAAGTTGGAACAGGAGTTGAGGTCCTTGACGCAACTTCTCAAGCCGAAACTCAAGCTGAAACTGGTCCTGCTCAATTGCAAGTTGTGTAAACTAGACGAGTTGGGGTTGGTGATCTATGAGATCGAGCAAGAGCAGGAGAAGACAGACGAGAACCCGCAATTGGAGGAGCACTCTGAAATTGAAGGGTCCGTTGTCGAGTTGCAAGAGTCTGATGGTGAAGAACAAGACTTGAAAGAGATAGAGAAGAAGACCGAGGTGTTGGTGATTTCGCAAGATGACGAATGGTGGTGAGTGCACTGCAAATTATAGAGAATATGTATATCTTTGTTATAATAGAATTTGATCTTTTGAGTTATTTCCTTTTTCGTGCGCGATCTATTTCCCCTTTGGTGCTTCGTAACTTTCCTCTTTTGATCTGCCAACTTCTCTACATCAAAAAAAATATAATATAATATGAATATTAGAAACCTACTTTTGAACAAAAGTATTTAGATGATTAATAGATAATAATAATAATGTATATATATATATATATTGGTATGAAGAAAAGAGACGACTAATTCCTCCCTCTCTTCCTTGCAAAGGATTCAAAAATTGAATAATAAATAATAATTTTTTAAATTAATGTCTTGCAATTCTAGAAGAAAGAATTAATCATGAATTATTTATTTGCATCTCAATTCTTTAAGCCTTGGCAGCGGCAGCCATCTTGTTCAAAGCGGAACCGTATTTGAACCACTCGATTTGTTCAGAGTTGTAGGTGTGAGACAATTCGGTTTCCCAAGTCTCACCTTCCTTTGGATGAACTCTCAAGATAACGTTCTTACCTGGAGCCAATTCGGTCAAACCAATAAGGTCAACTTCATCTTCTGGGTTGATCTTGTCGTAAGCAGCCTTGTCAGTGAAGTTCAATGGCAACAAACCTTGTTTCTTCAAGTTAGTTTCGTGGATTCTGGCAAAGGACTTGGTAATGATGGCGAAACCACCCAAGAATCTTGGTTCCAAGGCAGCGTGTTCTCTGGAAGAACCTTCACCAAAGTTCTCGTCACCGATAACAACCCATTTAACACCAGCGTCTCTGTAGTCAGCAGCGGTTTGTGGAACACCCTTGTATTCACCGGTGTAGTGGTTCTTAACGTTGTTGGCCTCACCGTTTTCAGCGTTGATGGCACCAATCATATAGTTGTTAGAGATGTTTTCCAAGTGACCTCTGTACTTCAACCATGGACCGGCCATAGAGATATGGTCGGTGGTGGTCTTACCAACAGCCTTGATCAAGATTGGCAATTTCTCAGCATCCTTACCGTCCCATGGGGCGAATGGCTTCAACAATTGCAATCTGTCAGAGGTTGGGGCAACTTGGACACTGACTTGGGATCTGTCAGCTGGTGGGGCTTGGTAGGTGTCGACACCCTTGTCGTAACCTCTTTGTGGCAAACCGTCTCCGTGAGGTGGCTTCAACAAGAATTCGTTTCCGTCGGCATCCTTCAATTTGTCGGTAAGTGGGTTGAATCTCAAGTCACCGGCAATGGCGTAGGCGACAACCATCTCTGGGGAGGCAACGAAAGCATGAGTTTGTGGGTTACCGTCGTTTCTGGAGGTGAAGTTTCTGTTGAAAGAGGAGACAATGGTGTTCTTGTCACCCTTTTGAATGTCTTGTCTGTCCCATTGACCGATACATGGACCACAGGCGTTGGCCAAAACCTTACCACCGAACTCCAAGAAGGTGTCCAATTGACCGTCTCTGGCAATGGTGGCTCTGATTTGCTCGGAACCTGGGGTGACGGTGAACAAGGACTTGGCCTTGACACCGTGGCTGGCAGCGTCTTCAATGATGGAGGCGGCTCTGGACATATCTTCGTAAGAAGAGTTGGTACAAGAACCGATCAAACCAACCTTAACCTCAAGAGGCCAGTCGTTGGCAACGGCAACCTCCTTCATCTTGGAGACTGGGGTGGCTAAATCTGGAGTGAATGGACCGTTGACGTGTGGTTCCAAGGTGTTCAAGTCAATCTCGATCAATTGGTCGTATTCACAACCTTCATCGGCAGACAACAAGTCCTTTTGGTACAACTTGGCGAATTCACCAATTTGAGATCTTCCAGTGGCATCCAAGTAGTCAACCATGGACTTGTTGAATGGGAAGACAGAGGTGGTGGCACCGATTTCGGCACCCATGTTACAGATGGTACCCATACCGGTACAAGAGAAGGTGTCGACACCGTCACCGAAGTATTCGACAATGGCACCGGTACCACCCTTGACGGTGGTGATACCAGCCAACTTCAAAATGATATCCTTTGGAGAAGTCCATCCGTTCATCTTACCGGTCAATTTGACACCGATGACCTTTGGGGCCTTCAATTCCCATGGCAAGTCAGCCATGACATCGACAGCGTCAGCACCACCGACACCAATAGCCAATTGACCCAAACCACCAGCGTTTGGAGTGTGGGAGTCGGTACCAATGATCAAGGCACCTGGGAAGGCGTAGTTTTCCAAGACAATTTGGTGGATAATACCAGAACCTGGGCCCCAGAAACCAATGTTGTATTTGGCACAGGCAGAGGACAAGAAGTCGTAAACTTCCTTGTTCAAGGAGATGGCTCTTTCCAAATCTTGTTCACCGGATTTTTGAGCTTGGATCAAATGGTCACAGTGGACGGTGGTTGGAGTGGCAACTTGTGGTAAACCGGCAGACATGAATTGCAAGATGGCCATTTGAGCGGTGGCATCTTGACAAGCAACTCTGTCAGGTCTCAACTTCAAGTATGAGACACCTCTTTCAATTTCTTGTTCTTCTGGCTTGTCCAAGTGAGCATATAATAATTTTTCAGCATATGTCAAAGGTCTTCCCAATCTCAGCTTGACAATGTTCAAGTTTTCCAAGTGTTTCTTGTATTGGATGAAGGAGTAGTCTTCCAACAAGTTTTGGTTTACCTTGGAGTCAGGGGTGAGAGGGGAGACGCTGGCGAAGCAACGAATTTGCTTTGGGGCCTGTCGAGTTAGTTGGTTAGTATATTTTTCATGAGCGAAAAAATTGGTGAGTGGGAGAAGAGGGAAAAAAATAGGGCAGGCAGGAAAAATTAGCCCAAAAAATTAATGACCAAAGTGAGATACAACCATTGGCATGGGATGAAGAGTGAATGGTTGTATGAGTTTGAACAATGGATGAGTGAAGGAAGGTGCGAAATGGTCGACCTTTTGTGATGACAATGGAATCATCCATCAATTTGGCTGAATATGGTTTTTTTTCCCATCTCAATTATCCCGCCCTTTGATCTCTTCTTCCAAAAGGATTCAGTGAAAACAAGACCGAATCGATCTTAATGCTTCAGCGATACATACATTAACTAAATTTCTCTTGACAGACAACATCTTTCAAAACGATTATCGAATGCAATTCGTGGTTGTACAACTTTTCGACAAAGAGAATTTCAATAGAGAAATTTTGGAAAAGGTTTTAAAAAAATCGCAGGATGGATATTTGATTTTATTTATTTCAAATTGATCTTTGCTTGAAGAAAAAAAAGATTGAGAAAAAAAAATTGCAGGATCCGATGTTTTTTGTTTTTGTGTTTTAGGAGAGGGAAAAAAATAAGAGCTGCAAGCTGTTCTCGGAAGCGGGCTGTAGGGGCGGGACAGAAAATGGGCAGGAATTGGATTTTTTAAGCCAATGATAATTTGTTTTATTGTAATAGGAAGAGAGGTGGAGGAGGTTTGAGTGAAGGTGAAATGAGATTGAAATAGGTGTGATGAATGGAGGTTGTTGGTGCTTACGTATTGGTTGATTGTGATTTACTCTTTCTTCTGCTTCCTACTTACTTCGTATTTCATACTCCTTTCTTACTTTCTACTTCTGTGACTTACTTACTTACTCCTTACCTTCTACTCTTTCTATGACTTAGTCACTTTTCACTTACTTCTCACTATTCTTCACTCCCCTAGGGCAAATGCCTCCGAGCAATTAACTAAATCTACTCCAGATATTCTCTCACTACAGAACCGTTGATCACACCTTACCGATGACAACAGGCAACGCGCAAATATCCGTATCCCGGATTATCATCACCTTTCCCACGTCACTTGCAATCCAAGCCCACAAAGGCAACATTTATCCCTCCCAACTCCATTGTCTCTACATTGAATGAACACTTTTCTTCCACTTGTTCCAACTTCCTCCAATACTTTTTTTTTTGCCTGCCTGCGCGATGAGAACAAGGTCATTCATTAATTTTGTCCTTACCTGTGCTGTCTGTTTGTTTTTTTTTATGACCTTTTGATTAGATTTTTTTTTGTCTGTGTCCTTACTGAGATAAGCACAGAAGTCGGCGATGATAATCGGTTTTGCAATGGAGGGCTACAGTAAAGTTACTAGAGAAGAGGACGAGCACTAGCATATGCTTGAAGAATGGGGTAAATTGACTCGAGGCAGCTTTTAATAAGAAGCAGTAATTACACTCAGCTCACCATCGGACCATTCTCTGTATTTCTATCTATACTAATTGCCCGGCCACCTTCTTTTCACTAGTCACTCCCAACGCTTGGCTAACCCCTTCAGCCTTTTGAGAAAAATAAGTGAAAAAATATGATGAATAATCAGCTTTTCACCACACTTCATTGGAAGTTTGGCTCAAAACTCGCTCCTACTTTTTGCGCTTCCCCAACCATAAGGTGGTGTACCTTTGTGAATGATCGAAGGGAAATCCGAGCTCGGCTTTCCCGATCAGGACGAAAAAAAAAAAACATCAAATCGCCGGTCGTGCACTGACTGCTGATCCAATTCCCAGCGCCCCTGTTTTGTGGTCGTTCCTCAAAACTCATTTTGGCTTCGGGGTCGTGTACCCTCCCTCAAACCAATTCAATTGAAAGAAAAAATGGCTCTTGAAAAATTTTTGAAGCTTTATTGAAAAGACTTCGAGTTGAATTGGCTTCAATAAGTACGAAGAAAAACTGATCATCTTGCTAGACAGGTAAATTGGCAAGACCCTTGTTCAGTTCATAGTTCCATAAAGTCACCGCCATCATGAGAATCCAACAGGACGCCTTCAACGTTCTCCAAAAGACCTCACAATACTTAAGGTCCAATGTGCTCACAGATCAACCAGCCTGGTTTAAAGTAGTTGCGCAATACCCACCTAATAAAGATTTGGTCAAGAAGGTCAAGTCCACCTCGGAAAGATCAAACTTGTTACTGTTACAATCAAATAAGAAAAGAGACACGTTGTACAAGACCAAGATACCACCAAAACATTTTCAAAATAAGATCTTCAACATTGGGAAATTGAGATTTGTTGAAGACGATTTGAGACAGCTCTTCTACGACCAACATCCTTGGGAGTTGGCCACACCAAAGAACTTGATTGAAAATGCGAAATTGAACGAGAATCAAGACTCGATGAATTGGAGTAGAATGCAACAGAAAAATAAAAAATTGGACGGAGAGAGTGTAGTGCAAAGAACATTGTATTTGGTGAAGGAAAACCCTGAATTGCCGATATTAGAGGCCTATGACCAGGCCAGATTTGAGTACTATAGATTGAAGATGGAACTAGATTTGGAGTTATCCATTTCACAAGAAGAATCGCGCATGAACGGTGCAGTCTTCGAACCAACAGTGGTTGAGAAAGGTTTCGATTTGGAACAAAAATTCATCGACCAATGGAGAGATGAAGCCGTCCAAAAGACTTTAGAGTTCGAGGCAAGAATGTCGCAGTCTTTTGGTAAAGCCAATGAAGATGCCCGCAGTGACGACGGTTTAGATCTCAATTTGGAAGATGGAGAAGACTTTGATATCTCCAATGTGGAAAGTTTCGATCATATTGCAAAGAAGGATTAGTGAGGTTGTGCTTGTATATATACATAAAGTAAGAGATAGAATAGGTCATCATCTTCGGTCCATCCACACACCCCCCAGGATGGCTTTAAAGTATTTTTCTCCTTCGTAATTTTCTATACGACGAAGGTGGTGTAGTGTTTCTCTTTTTTTTTTGCACTCCGCAAAGGGGAAAATAAAATTTGGAGCGGATAAATTTTCACTTTGAATTTTGATTTCTATCCCTTTATCTTATCAGTTTAATCACTAGATTGAATAGAGATTCGCAAGTTTGCATATTATTATCTAGATCGCTTACACAATGACCGCTTCTATCTTACCCCCCACTAAGGTACCAGAACCTGATCTTGACTCTGTCATTTCAGCTACGCAGATCCCATTGGAATCACTCTTGAAACCAATTCTCCCTCTATTGGAGGAGGTGCTGGAGAAGCAGAAACAAGATGACTTCTTTATGAGTTTCAATCACGAGTTGATCCCATTGCCCGAGTTGATGGACACATTGGACTCCACAGGTCTTACTTCGGTGGATATCTCCTCGATCGATACCTTACTTCTGGAAATCTTGACCAACGGTTCCACTGGAGAGCATCACGATTTACCGCATTTGAAAATTCATGAAGACGGTGGACTTGATGCTGGTTGTGGTGGTAAATTGTGGTTGGCTGGCAAATTGTTATCCTTATACCTCTTGAAGCAGTATCCTGCCATTTCCAAGGATGCCGAGTTGAACAAGATCGTTGAATTGGGCTCGGGTACTGGTGTCGTTGGCCTCGCGTTGTCTTTGTTGTTGAAACACCAACATTTGGTGACCCCAAGGACCAAATTGTATTTGACAGACTTGGAAATGGTGTTGCCTGTCTTGCAACAGAATATCGGCTCTAATGGAACCGACAGTTTCTGTCAGGCCCACGAGTTGGACTGGTTCAATACATTGGCACCAAGCTATTTGGCAGACGATGGGGATAAAGTGGATTTGATCTTGGTGGCAGATTGTGTGTACGACGAACGGTTATTCGAGATTTTGATCAAGACTTTGGTCATGTTATGTGAGTTGAACCATAAGCCTGGTGACAAAGAAACTACGATCTTGTTCACGTGGAGGAAGAGAAGAAGATCGAACTTGAGGTTTTTCAAGATGCTGCGGAAGGTGTTCATTGTTAACGAGATCACCGAATACGAAGGGTATGCGGAGTTTCAAAAACAGAGATGTCACTTGTTTGAGTTGAAATTGAAGAGACCAAACACCGGAAACTGATAATATGGGCAGCAGGAAAATTCAAGTGTATACGAATATCGAATGAGCAAGAATTGAGTATTGCTTAATTATCAAACTAATGGAAATTAATTATGATGAAACGACAATATGTTATGATTGGGATTTGAGTATAGGAATATATAATTAGAATGCAATAGACAGAGTTTTGATTTTGACACAATAACATAGACGGAGCTTTATTTGGCACAAGACAACAGACAGAACTTGATTTGACACCAAGGTATTACTACGTTTAAGTGGAGTAAAATAAATAATATTCAATAAATAAGATAGATAAATAAATAGTATAAATAAATAAGTTAAGATCAATAAATAAGGTCCATTCATAAGTGGATGTGTGAGACCAATGATCAATAAATAAGTTAATTAATTCAATAAATAAACTGTTCAAATGAGATCAGGTCATTTCTTTTCATCTTCAGCCTTTGGTTCTGGAGGTGGTGTTGGTAATTTGAAGCCCTCAGGAGCATCGTCGGAACCTTCGCCAACTTGTTCCCAAACGGAGGAGCCAACAGAGAAGTTTCTCCAAGCCTGGGTCAATTCCAATGGTTCGTAGACAACTCTTCTCTTTTCGTTGTCATATCTCACCTCGGTGTAACCAGTGGTTGGGAAATCCTTTCTCAAAGGATGGCCATCGAACCCATAATCGGTCAAGATTCTTCTCAAGTCGTGATTGTTTTCGAAATACACTCCAAACATATCGTAAGTCTCTCTCTCGTACCATTGGGCACCTGCATATAAATCGCTAACACTTGGGACTGGGGAGATTTCAGAAGCGTAGGTCTTGATTCTTATTCTAGAGTTGAAACGGACAGATAACAAGTTATAGACCACTTCAAAACGGTTGGTTCTTGTTGGATAGTCCAGGGCAGTTATGTCCATGACCGCTTTGAACTGCGAAGAGGTGTGGTTCTTCAAGAAAGTGGTGACTGGAATTAACAGCGTTGGTCCACAATAAAGAGTCAATTCATCCTTCCAGACAGAGAACTGTTGTATGAATTTCGGTAACGAGGTGATCAAATAACGTCCATACTTATGCAATTCCTCCGAAGTTTCTTTGTATTTATCCTTAGGATTGACAATTGGCAGTGTTAAATCCTTATCGTCGTAATTAGCCCTTGGTAATTCCGCCAAGTTTGGGAATCCTTCCTCTGGCCCCAAGTTGCATTTCGACAAATGGAATAATCTAGTCTGGGAGAAGTTGATAATTGATCTTTGGAACGTTCTCCCACTGATGGCTGTCGATCTTCTCAACATCTTGACACAATGGATTGATGGGTAATTGATGAAATCGATCGAATTGATGGACTCCAACTGAACTCTCACGAGAATAAAAATGAGATTTTTTGAATCTTTGGGTTTACTTTTTTTTTTCGATTTTTTGATTGATCAGTTTTCTCTATTAGTGTGAAGCACACTACTTTGTGCTACTTTGCAGTATTAGAAAGTTGGCTAATTAATCATGTTGGCCATCACTATATACTCCTATATACTAATGATTTCTATCAGCAGTTCTTGGTTTGGCTCTGATGATGTTGTCGACTCTCAACAACACCTCCGCAGCCTCACTGGCACTACTTACAACGGCTCTTTTCAATTTGAAACTCTCAACTATGCCCAATTCTCTCATATCAGCAATGACTCCGTTATTTAAATCCAAACCTGAAGTCACCATTCCGTTGTAAATGGCCGATCTCAACTTGGTGACCAACTCCGAGGAGTCGAACCCGGCATTGTCACACAAAATCGTTGGCAATTGCCTAAGCAGCTTGGCAAACGCTTCCAGAGCCAAAGATTTCTTACCTTCCAAGTTTTGTGCCACTTGTTCAACGGCTTTACTCATAATCATCTCGGAACATCCACCTCCCAATACGGTTCTTGTCTCCACTGTGGTTTGCGACAAGACTGACAAGGCATCGTGCAAGGATCTCTCGGCCTCGTCCAACACTTGCTCAGTAGCACCTCTCAACACAATAGTACATGCCTCGTTGGCTTTACATCCACTGAATTTGGTCATGATATCTTCTCCAATGATCACTTCCTCGATGGCGTCACAATATCCCAATTTGACCTTATCTGGAGCATCAAAGGTGGAAACCACCTCACCTCCAGTGACCAAGGCCAATCTTTCGACACCTTCGAAATCAGCATGCTCTATGGAGTTGATTCCAGCATCGGAAAACAACTGTTCAGGCCAGTCGTAGATCAACTGTCTGTTGACAAAGCAATTGATGTCGAATTTCTTGATCTTTTCAACTTTGTTTTTCATCTTCAACTTCTCAGCCTTCTCCAACTCGGCCAATTTCGATGTGGAGTCCACTTTGAATTTGGCACCAAAGATCTTCACCTTGTCAGTGTCCATGGATGTGTTTGCTATCAAGATTTTACAGTTTTCAATCTTCTTAGGTTGGTCAACACCAAATCTCTTGTTCAAAATGAAACCTTCGTCTAAGAAAGAATCCGATAATTTCCCACCAATCTTCTTGATTATTTGGATATGTTCTAAATTGGTAGAGCCCTTCAATCTCAACACTGCATCGACTGCCAATTTGGCGAAGAACTCTTTATCCTGTGATAAAATCTTGGAAGACAATGTTGTCTTGGCAATGTTGGTCAAATCCTTTCTGAATAACTCCAAATTCTCTCCGTTATCTACTGCTACTTTGTTCAAACTGGCAATGGCAGCGGCACTGGCAATTCTGTAACCTTCAATGATCGTTTGTGGATGTATCTTTTGATCTACCAATCTCTCGGCCTCTCTCAATAATTCCAGACCCAATACAGTCACCGATGTGGTTCCATCTCCAACCTCGTCATCTTGTACTTTAGCGATATTGACAAGCACCTTGGCTGCTGGGTTATCTAATGGGATCGACTTCAAAATCGTGGCACCATCGTTGGTCACCAATGATTGACCTGTAGATGCACTTTGTAATAATTTATCCATTCCTTTTGGTCCTAAGGTGGTCTTCACCAAGTCGCCCACGGCAATGGCACCGACAAACGATGACAATCTGGCCTGTTCGGCTCTCTCCTCAGTTACCTGGTCCCCAAAAATTTGTACTGACATCCTTGCTTCTCTTCAATGTTCAACTAGCTGCTCGAATACCTTCCGCTTTCAACGTGAATGGAAATAAAATCGCCTCTCTTTTTCAATTGGAAAAAAATTTTATTGAACAAATCAAAGAAAAAAAAAGAAAAAGAAAACGTTGGACGCGAAAGGTGAAAATGGGTTTTGACAGCCCCGGTTGAAGTGTTGTGAGTTAGAATGGGGGAAGCTGTGGGAGATGGGTTGATAAAGGAGGCGAGGGGGTTTGGAGATTTGGGGAGAGTGAAATGTTGGACGAGTTATTTCAATTACTGTATTTGTTGAGTGGTTTCATGTTTATTTTACATGATTCGAATTAGGTGCCATTAGAGCTTTTCCTACTATATTTTCTTTGACCTTTTTATTTTATATATTATATGACATATTAATCATAAAACTTAAATATGCCAAACGAAAAATCGAGTCTCAACTAGCCAACTTCTATATTGAATCAAGTTAGAATACCCTCCTTTCATTTTTTTGGGAATGTTTCGAGTATTTACCTATTCTCCCCAGTTTCACGGCCCAAAACAATCATCTTTTCACTATTCTGTGTACAGATTCTCTAAATGTGTGGGCAGAAAAATTTCCTCTTTAGGATTCATATGGAACCTGAAAATATTCACATCATGTAGATGTTGTTTTATCATGAAACATCACTTGACCACCCGTCGATTGTGAAAATTGAAGGTCAATAATACATATTGCTCAACTGATAAACTGATAAATACCATCGGTTCGTTGAAATCATGTTCTCAAAGAGATTCTATATGTTTCAAATTTTGGGGGGTTTACCTCAGGATCTCAAATCTTCATTCTTTGCAATACCTCTGTATTTGTTCCGGTCTTTAATATACATCCCTGAATGATATAAAAAGACAAGATAGCTCTTTTACCATGTCCCAAATTCTTTTTAATCTCCAATAAACAAATTATCACCATGAATTATTCCAGTCTCTTCTTGCTAGGTTTTTTCTTCACCTACAACAGTGCGTTCGAAATTGAAACCGTGACAGCAGATCCAACAACAGAAAGTACTACAACTACTTCCACAACCTTGAAAATCATTCCAAGAACTTACACAAAATACATAACCACAGAATGGGACCAGGTCTATACAACCACCACAACTGGCCCAATAACTCTTGGTCTGACTCATGTCACTGTCTATGTGGATATGCCAAAATCACCAGACAAGACAACAACCGCAAGCCCATCGACACATACTCTCTACTTAACTTCAGAGTGGGATAGCACTTATGCAACAACCACAACAGGCCCAATATCTGAAGGACAGACGGAAGTCACTGTTTACGTTGACAATCCGACATCAGTAGAGCCTGATACCAATATTCCAACGACTCATACTACCTATATCACGTCTGAATGGGATAGTTCATATACAACAACTACTACTGGTCCGATCTCAGAGGATCTGACTGAAGTAACTGTATATGTCGACATCCCAAAAACTGAACATGTAATCACTGTCACGGCTAGTCCTGTGCAAGTTTTAACTACCACTACTTCAACGACAAAGATTATTGTTCCGAGAACCTATACCAGATATATCACCTCATATTGGTACAAATCGTACACTTTAACGACAACTGGGCCTATTAGTAAAGGTCTGACTCATGTGACGGTATTTGTTGATATTCCCAGCACTATTGAACATACGAGTCTTGAAGCTACGAGTGTATTACCTACGGATAGTTCCAAGACTAGCTCGAAAGAGACCTCTCTTAGCTCCACAGACTCTGAAACTAACACAAGAACCAGCTCTTGCATCAAAACCGTCACCAGCTCGTGCATTAGCACTAGCATCAGCACCATCTCTTGCAGTAGCAGCACTAGTACCAGTTGCACTAGCCTGAACACTAGTAGTGGCACTGGTAGTGGCACTAACACCGCAAGCAGTTTAATTGTTACAACTACAAATGTAACTGATATTTTGTTTCAAACTACCACAAAGTGTAAGAGTATCAGATCTACCACTGAAACCAGTTCCACATCAAAACCTATCGTTAGAACTTCTCACAGCTCTGAAACTACTTCAAGTGAGCTTACAAGTGTTCCAACCGTTGAAGTCACCAGTCCCACTACTGTTATTTTTGCACCATCAACAGGATTTTCTAGTAGAACTATTGTTGTTAAAGAAAACTCAAGCTCAAGTTCAAGTATGGGTGTCATTTCAGTCTCTGAGCAAGTTGTCAAAAGCGCTGGATTCGAGTCCGAGACTCTAGAGCCAACTGTTGTTGATAATATCACAATATTAGAATCTAGTTCCAATGTAAATGCCGTAACAACTACGGATCTCTATAGATATTACCAAAAACCTTCAAATAGTTCTCATATCAAAATTTCAGCTGTTCCGACGCCAGAAACCACTGGCCTGGTGGAGACAAACTCTAGCTCATTTGGTAAGAAGACAACAAGTAAGAGCTCCAAAGCTGAAACAACGGGAACAAACACTGTTGAGACATCATTGACTACTCAGAGCAACGTTCTAGTTATCACCAGCCCTGAAATAACCTCTACGAAACCTACCTCAGCTGTCGTCACTTCCCCAGACACTGTTCAAACATCAGCTACCATAGTCACTTTGACTTCTAGTGTTGCAATTGACTTGCCCACATCAGCAGTAGTGACTGGGATTTACGAAGACGGAGTAAATACCAGATCTGTGCCATTTACAACGGCACTCTCTGCAATTCTTCTACTTATAAGTGCTGGCATACTCTCATAAGCCCCTGTCTTGTACCCCTATTTAGAATCAACAGCCTTTGATTTGGGTCTTCACGACCTTTTCTTTCGTTTTTCTTGCACTTTTTCCAACTATAAAATATTTCAACGTTGTGAAAAATTTGTGAGTACTTTATTTTCTATCCATCTTCAAGAGAAGATGGATGAAGAGTCCTTCGTTTTTAATACTATTTGCGATATAAATCTTGAACATATGGTCTTCTTGTAGATGGATCAGACGGTAAGTACTAATGGTGGCATGATATAACAACAAATCGATCAAAATGATGAGAATTATCAATATACTGCGTTATCGTCTTGACTAGTGGCTTCTTCATGGTGAGAGATTGTTTAATTACCGTCTCTTGTCATGGAGAGTTACAATTGTAATGAAAATAACTTTAACAGAATTTCCTCTGAGATTTATGAGTCATGTAAAAATTGGGATTTCAAAGTATTGTTACTAACGGTTTACCTAGTCATATAGAGTATAATAGGAATAAATAAGTATGATTTGATATGATTTGAATGAGTAATATTTAAACGTAACAACACCAGCTGAGCAGAGATTTCATGTCGAATCTTGAAGTGGATCTATTTTGTTTTCTTTTCAACAAATCTCAACTGAGATATTGCACTATTCTTGAATATACTACGATGTAATCCAATCCACATTAATACCCTAGTCGACTCGGTATAATCTCAGTAGCTCTCACCATACTCATCGCTTTCCCAGTATTAAATATTTCACCACTTTGATTTAATACCAGAACGAAAAAGAGATGGCAGGAAAAAATAAAACTTAAAAGCCTAAATTTGAAATATTTTTTTCTCAAAAGTTGCAAACTAACCTAAAGTTCAGTGACAAGATCAACAGTTTAGGTGCTCGAATAACCGCGGTCTACTGAGATTTTTGCTTAGATAGTAATTTCAATTACAGAACGTACCATTTACAAAATGGTGCTAGTTTCAAGATGGGCCACTGACGACACTTTGGTCAAAGAAGCCCTGCTTCAAGATACAAAGGCCAAAAGCAAGACTTCAAACACATCGTCGCCGGTGAAAGAAAAGGCCACAATTTTGAAAGCATCAGATCCAGAAGGGTCACCAAAAAAGCCTAAAAAGAAGTCGTCGTTGTTGGAAAGCAAATGGGCCACCTCTTCAACTGATACAGAGCCAACATCGACAGAGTCATCGCCAAGAAAGAAAGAGCATGTGAAGAGAGAGGAGAAACAACAACAGGTGCGTCATAGTAATACCCAGCAGCAGCAGCCGAAACAGTCGTCTAGAAGACGGAGAAACGATCTGAGGGCCAAGAAACAGGAGTCTACGAATCCCTTGGCTGCAAGATTGGGAATCCGTACACCTTCAAGTACCAGATACTCTGTTTCATCTGAAGAGGAAGAACAAGAGGACGAAGAGGACGAAGAAGAAGAAGAAGAAGAAGAAGAAGAAGACGTGAGCAAAGGTTTGGAAGAATTGTCTTTCGGTGCGCAAAGCCTTGCCTCCAGATTAGGAATGATGAGTCCTCCTGTAGCACCAAGAGCAATGGCACAGAGGAGAAACGAGAGGCATGACAGGAGATCGGCTGACAGCGGGTCCAGGAGAAACAGAGGTGCTGGGAACGGTGAGAGACGCACCAACGCTAAAGCTCTGCCCGTGGTGAAAGAGGAGAAACCTAAAATTGACTTTGACAAGATGTTTGACGATTTTGCCCTGGGGAAGAATTTGGACTGGGCAGATGAGGACGATCAAGGGTGGGATATTTCCAAATTGCAGGACTGAGGATGGGAGATACTCTAATGGGGGGGACTTGTTTGCTTTTTTTGTATTATTATGATTTTCATATATGTATACGTATACTGCCTGCAGGCAGAACATTGAACTGTATTATCAATTATTCGTAGTGTAATCACTGTGTAATCACCATCTGTACTACTTTTGACCCCACACTATTTGATTTTTCGCTCGGGGCAAAAGTCAAAAAAAAAAAAAATAGTAAAATGAAAAAGGGTGAGATTATTGGGAAGGTGAGTTGAGTTGATAAGGTGAGAAGGAAGCATAAATCGATAGCGAAGAATCACGTTCAGTATAGAGATAGGATGTTCCGTATAAGGACAAGGTTACCAATCAGGCCAAGCGCCAACTTTCCCCACATCAATTGCAGAAGTTATCTGCAGAAAGGCTATAAAATACGCCGGAGTGATACGAATCGACACACCACAGACCCTCAATTGATCAAAGGTATCGAAGATGCCATCAAAAACCAAACTATCGAGAAGCAGAAACTGCCTTTTTTGTTGAGAATAGGTGCGATCTTGGTTCCCACGGCATTGTTGATTGGGGGAGTGGTGGCTTTCAATGCGTATCATGGGGAAGAGACTTATATTCCGTTACTTTTCCAGAAAAGAGTTCAAGTGAACGAGGAAAACTCGTTTGGCATCGATTTGGTGAAATTACAAAAGTTGACCATGAACAGGTTGATCACCAAACTTTTGATCAATCACAAATTCCAAAACTTGGTGGGGCTCCCGATCACTTCTCATACAATGGACAGGTTTGACGTCTTCCTCCAATACAAGACGTTGATGAGTTCTGGAGTGAATATCGATTTGAGCAATAAACCCCACTTGAGTTGGACTTCGAGGCAGTACTCGATAAACCACGAGAAATTGAGCGAGTTTTTGGAGCCCATGGGGATCTCCGATTCCGACTTCCAATTCCAAGTGCTCAACGATCCAGCTTCTTCGATAAGAGATTATAAAATTGTAGTAGAGGGAAGATTAAAAGTTAATGGAAACGAGTTGTTCAAAACTACGGGGAAGGACTGCGATATCAACTTCAGAGGGGTCATTGATTTCGACCATTCTCAAAACATCCGTTTTGAAGATGTCAAGTTGTGCTTCAAAGATCTGAATGGATCAGTTAAAGTTGAGTCCTTGTTTTGACGAGTGAGTATCGACTCCACAATATATAAAGCCATGATTTATTTAGTATATAGCGATGAATAAGAGAATAAGTCAGAAATGACCGTTTATGGAACAATTGAATAAAAAAACCAGGTATCTATCAATTGGTATAAGTGGATAAGTTATATCGATTGAAGATAACCAATAAAGTTATAAACCAGCAAAGTAAACTAGACACAAATTGAATGAGTCAGCTAGTTATAGATCGATAATGATAACCAATCAAAAACCAGCAAAGTAAACTTAAACAAGTCGTAATTGAATAAACTCAACAAGTCATATGTGAGTAATAATAACCAATGAAAATATAAACCAGTAAAATGTAACTCAACAAGATATAACCAATTGCATGCAACTGATCAAGATATAACCGATTGAATACAACTAATCAAGTTATATACCAATAAATACAACTTTACAAGTGTAAAACCAACGTACAACCAAGTTGTAAATCCATAATCAAATATCGCACCGACATGCCTCAATCCTCACCATTCCATGCATAAAACTTAATAACAAAAATCTATTCTCAACTATTTCGACCCGTCTCCATACTCAATACACTTGCCATACCAATTTCTTCTCAAGCAATCTCCCGCGCCAGAAGTCCCCGTAGGCAAAGAACTTGTGGATGTGCTCGTGGGGACCGCCTTGTCGTCTACAAACCTCCAATCGAAACAGTCGTGACAAGGTGGAGGCTTCTTACAAGGAGCAGTCTCGTTGTACTGCGTGATGATATCGTCGATCACCGAGTGGATGCGGTGGTTCAAAAGGCTCACTTTCCACCCGTTGTCGCTAACCACGTCGTAGACACACTGTCTCCCAGTGTGGCACTGTGTCTCCATGGCATACCCAGCCAAGGAACACGACGAGGAGGCCCCGTTGCAGACACCCATGAAAATCGGGTCCGCCGTGTTGCCGAAATGCCAGATGTGTTCTAACTCCGAGGGCAACCCTGGAGGCATGGGCAAATGCAATCTTCTCGTGGCCAACAACTCGCCGGGGGCTTCGAAGGCAATCGTTGGGAGGCCGTACGTTCTCCCCAAGAGACTGGCCAAGGCGCCGCCAAGCGAGTGGCCCGTCGCGTAGACACTGGCCGTCGGATACAACAGCGTCACGTTGCGGTAGATGTCCAAGGCGGCCTTGTAGTATCGGTCCTCCCGCACCAACTCCTTCTCGAGACACCGCTGGTCACATGTGTAGGAGGACTTGTAGCAGTCGCACACGGTGGTCCACATGTACGACACCCTTGCACAGCAGCAGCTGAACAACAAGTTGTCGTTGACCTTGTCGTCCAGCACGGTGTCCGTGTTGCCCTCCACTGTGACGTACTGTGCGGATGTGCCCTTCAACGAGATCACCACGATGGACTCATCCTCGTTGGTGAAGATGTGGCCGCGGAGGCCGTTCCCCTGCCACCCGACACCGTACTGCTCGTCCCACGGCTTGCCCACATCGCGCCAGTCCCCCGTGCCCGGCACCTCCACATACGCATTGGAGGCCATCAAGGCAAACGCCACCACGGTCTCCTTGTCTGTCACGTTCGGGATGCTGATGATGTCTTCCTGCCACTCGAGGTTGATCTTGGCCGTCTCGACAGAACCTGCTGTCCGGGCATATGCCAAGTAAGACTCCATGAAGTCTGGATCTCTCTCCAGCAATCTCACGGTCAGTTGAATGGAGGAACTCACATTCAAGGGGAGCTCCCAGGCGGCCGATTGGTTGGCAAAGATGCGGGGCAACTCCAGTGGCTCGGTGGCGGTTATTCCGAGCGAGTCCATGATCTCGATCTGTTCTTGCACGAATTCAGGGGTGATGTCGAGCCGCCTGTGGGTCATGTAGTTTTTCCCCGCATTGTGATGGTAGATGTGCCGGAGTCGGAACTCATCTCGCAGCGATGGCGCTGTGCCAATGATGGTAAAGGGATGTTGGAAGAGATGCCGCAAGAGGCTCTGGGAAATGCCAAAAAGGATCAAAACCACAGTCAACACCACGGCACTAGACCGCCGCAACATTATGCGCTTCTTTTGCGGCTCTTTATGTGGTATTTTCTCGTCCATCTCGTCTCGGTTGTGTGGCAATAGACAAGAAACAAAAGTGTTATTTCTATTTTTTTTTTAATTATCAAGAGACAAAAGTGTTATTTTTATTTTGTTACTTTGGATATTTTTTAATTTTATTTTTAATTTCTATTCTCAATTTTTATTGTCTTAGCTTTTGAATTTCGATTCTTTTTTTATTGCGATTGGTTATCTATACACTACTTTAGATAAGAAAAATCAAAAGACAAACTGATCTGGGATTTTCTTGGCTTCGTCTGACTGCCAGAAGTCGCCAGTTGGGAACTCGTACGTCTTGACGGCGTCGTCGACCACCTCCACGGAGTATCCGGCCTCTGTAGGTGTGATAATGTGGCCGTCTTTGAACGCAGCAGGGTACTTGAACGAGCCGTGCAAGTGGGTCACATACTCCAACATGGTCTTGGAACCCCCGCAGCAGAGATAGTCAATTGTGGAGAGATGTTGCGTGTATTCAGGCAACCCGACACCTCCGGAGTGTGGGATCACTGGCACGTTGAATCTCTTGGCAAGAAGCAACACTGCCAACACCTCGTTGACTCCTCCCAATCTACAAGAGTCAATTTGACAGATGTCAATGGCCCCGCTCTCCAAGAACTGCTTGAACATAATTCTGTTTTGGCACATCTCCCCTGTAGCGACTTTGACCCCATAAGGCTCTAAAGCCTTCTTGATTTTCAAATGGCCAAGAATGTCGTCTGGCGAAGTAGGTTCCTCGATAAACCAAGGCTTGAAAGAGGCCATCTTCGACACGGCTTCAATGGCATCTGGAACGGACCACACTTGGTTGGCATCGATCATCAAGACATTCTTGTCCCCAATAGTGTCTCTGGCCAATTGCAACCGTTTCAAATCCCTCTCCAATTCCCCACCGACTTTCAACTTGAAATAAGTGAACCCTTGCTCCATTCCTTCTTTCAACAACGACACCATCTTCTCGTCACTATATCCAATCCAACCGGCCGATGTCGTGTATATAGGAACCAGAGTATTGGCAACGACTTCTTTCATTCTTTCCAGTTTTCCCTCTTGCACTTTCTTCAAGATGGCAATGGCTTCCTCTTTGGTGAATGCGTCTGTCAAGTATCTAAAATCGATACACCTGGCAAATTCCTCTGGCGTGAAGTCGGCAACCAATTTCCAAAGAGGTTTACCTTGCGATTTGGCCCACATGTCCCAGATGGAATTGACAGCAGCTGCAAGAGCAAGATGAATGACACCTTTTTCAGGTCCGATCCACCTCAATTGAGAATCCCCGACCATGTCTCTCCATGTAGCTCCAATATCTTTGGTCAATTCTTCCAAAGTCTTTCCCACCAACCTCTCTCCGAAATATTTGATCGCTTTGCAAACGATATCGTTACCTCTACCGATGGTGAACGTCATACCGCAACCGTTCAAACCCGGCTTATCGGTGGACAACACAATGTACAGTGCAGAGTAATCCCCTGCCTGGTTCATGGCATCTGAACCGTCTCCACTCAACGAAGTTGGGAATCTGAGATCTTTGACCGAATATGAAGTGATGGTGACCATTATTTTTGGTGTAGATGGTGTATATGTTATATGTAGCTGATAGTTGCTATATGAAGAGAGTTTTGTGTAACCAACCACTTTTGAACGTGTCCTTCTATATATATATATAAGAACCAGGCCAAGACCCACAACTCAAAGATCTACTCAAAGAAGAAGGCCAAACTTTTTTTTTTTCACTCGCTTTAAGACTTTTTGTGGGGAAATCAAAGAGAAATGACAAAAAAAGAAACGAGGACGAAAGAGTGGGGAGATCTGGAGGGGGTATCCCACGCAATGTCAGGTTGAGGTGAATTGTCTGGTGGTGTGCGATTGACGTTTTGGGAGAGTCAGGGGAATAGTTGGACTGCACATCATAAGAGTAGTGCGTTTCGGGACCAGAGGCTCTTGGTTAAGTCATCGTTGGTGCGATTAGTTGTGAAATGGTGGGTGTTTCAGAGACAGGGAAAGATACCGTGGATTGCGTGGGTTGCGTGGGTTGCGTGGGTTAGATCTTGATAGGCGAGAGGTGGGTTGGTAGTGATGGTAGTGATGATAGTGATGATAGTGTTGGAATAAAGGATTGTGTGAAGAAGGTTATATGTGCTGAGGCTTTGACAATGTTTAGGTTTTTGGCCCTGTTCAGGATTTGAGAGTTTCAATTTATTAGAGTGTTCTTTTTACCACAGTATTTCGGGCTACACTTGACAATGCCTCTGATAAGTATTACTGAAAAATAATAGCGAAAACAATAATAGCGAAACAATATTTTCGAAAACAGATAGTGACCAAAAAAACTCTTCACTAACTTTGGACCCCAAAACTTCAGCAAGCATTGACTATATTGAGCCAGCTTTTCACATATCACCACAGGGAAAACCCCTTTGATTAACTGTATATAGCCTCTGTTTAAGTACCAGCTTTGTTATGATCAAACATTCACGACCTCATCCTAACATCACCTCACCGTTACTAGACCCTCGCATAAAACGAAAGAAAAAAAAAGTAACAATAGGCACACAACTTTAAAAACGCAATTTTCACGCCCTTCCACTCAACGCCGTAGAAAAAACGGCCAAATTGACTCTTTTGCCTTTTTTTGCAGGCTTAAATTTCTGTGGCTTTTTTTTTTTTTTTTTCAGACTTTTGAAAAATTATTTCGATTTGTAATTGAAGATGAAGAGGTATTTAGGATTGTTTACCAAACAAGCAGTATCACCATCATCTAAGATAGTAATGAGCGGAGCAAAAGTATCACCAACGTTGAAAGTTGCCGAAGGAAGCGAGATCTTGACCGTGGCAGCCGGTTGTTTCTGGGGGGTCGAGCATATCTATAGAAAGCACTTTGGCGATAAAGCGATTGACTTCAAAGTCGGTTATGCCAACGGAGCCACGGCAAATCCGACTTACAAAGAGGTGAAAACTGGTACCACCAACCATGCCGAGTCTTTGCAAATATCGTTTGACCCAAAAGTGGTCACATACAAGGAGTTAATCACTTTCTTCTTCTTGATGCATGACCCAACCACCTTAAATTCGCAAGGTCCAGACGTTGGAACTCAATATAGAAGCTCTATATTCACGTCGAGCGACGAGCAATTGGAAACGGCCAAGCAGGTCAAGGAAGAGTTCCAAGCCGAATGGTATCCAAACCACAAGATCGTCACCTCGATCGAGCCTATTTCGAATTTCTGGGATGCTGAAGACTACCACCAATTGTACTTGATCAAGAACCCAACTGGTTATGAATGTCCATCACATTTTATTAGAACCAAGCCAAAGGTGTAAGCTAAGGGTGCAAGTGTTGGTGTGCGATTGAAATGGGGTGTTAGCGAGATTGAAAAGTGTGAAAATACCAGAAGAAAATGGAGAGTGGCCCTGACTGTAGGTTGATCTGAATGAAGCAAGACAGCGACCAGAAAGTCGGCTGGGTGAAAATTAGGGTGCTGTAGTCACATTTTTGTATAGTTAATAAATGATATAATTATTCTGAGCGACACAGACATTTACACTGAAACTGACACTGACACTGACACTGACACTTACTGAACATCGCAAAACCCAAACTTGGACTTAACATGCTTCGACCTAAACTGTCACCACTTTAGTCGTGCACTCTGCTCCAAAATATTCACTCCAAATTTAAAATAAAAATGAAAATTGAAATCAAAAAATCAAAATTAATTTTTTGCTTATTCAATGCCACCTTGAATTCACCACCATTTGATCGAAGTCTATTCCATCAACCAATCAATCCATCAATCAATCAATCATGGCCAAGCCTAAAGATGATGCTATCCCCGTCAAGGTGCCAGTACCAGAGCAAGCGGAAAAGGATTTATTCCGTCCAGAAGAGATAGTAAACGGAGCCAAGTGCTATGTAGATAAAGAAGACTCCTTCAGATTGGCAGAAATCTTGTCTGTGCACACGAAAAAAGGACGGAAGGTGTTCTATGTACATTATGAGGACTTCAACAAACGTTTAGACGAGTGGATCGAGTTGAATAGAATCGATTTCAAGCGGCCCATAATATATCCGAAGCCAGAACCAACGAAAGAGAGCAAGAAGAAGACTCAAAAGAAGAAGAAAACCGGTGCCAACACCACGGCAAATGCTGCTGCCAATGGTGTGAATACTGGAGACACCTCTGCGTCTGGATCTGTGCCGCCAGGCGAGGTCAACGGCAGTGCGCAGGAGGCAGAAATCACGCCTGCCCAACAACAGCACGAGGTGATGGATTTGGACAACTTAAACGTGCAGGGGATCTTGCCAGAAGGTTCTGAATTGACCAGAGAAGACGAGATCAAGAAGTTGAGAACTTCCGGGTCGATGAGCCAAAACAACACCTCGGAAATCTCGAGAGTGCGTAATTTTTCAAAAGTCATCATGGGAGATTTCGTCATTGAGCCATGGTATTTCTCGCCTTATCCTGTGGAATTCACCGAGGAGGACGAAATATACATTGACGAGTTCACACTATCGTATTTTGGATCGCGAAAGCAATTTGAAAGGTTTAGAGCCAAGTGTACTTTGAGACATCCACCGGGGAACGAGATCTACAGAGACGAGAAGGTGTCTTTTTTCGAAATCGATGGCCGCAAACAGCGGACTTGGTGTAGAAATTTGTGTCTTTTTTGTAAATTGTTCTTAGACCATAAGGCTTTGTACTACGACGTTGATCCGTTTTTGTTTTATTGCATGACCACAAGAGACGAGTTGGGACATCATTTGGTTGGTTTTTTCTCAAAGGAAAAAGAATGTGCCGAAGGTTATAACGTTGCCTGTATCTTGACGTTGCCACAGTACCAACGTCATGGATTTGGTAAATTATTGATCCAGTTCAGTTACGAATTGTCCAAGAAGGAGAACAAAGTGGGTTCCCCGGAAAAACCATTGTCGGATTTAGGTTTGTTGTCGTACCGTGCGTATTGGGCAGACTTGTTGATAAAATACCTTGTAGAGAACGGGACAGAGACTTCCATTGAGGAGATCAGTAATAAGACTGCGATGACCACCACCGACATCCTTCACACGTTACAGACGTTGAACATGTTGAAATACTATAAAGGGCAGCACATTATCTGTATCACTGAGCTGGTGGAGCAGAAATACGAGCGCATGATGACGAAAAAAAGGCATTACTTGGACAGTAATAAGTTGATGTGGAAGCCGCCTGTTTTCACGGCTTCCCAGTTGAGATTCGGATGGTGAGAGATCAAATTTAACCGCAAGTGTCGGAAGTTGAACGTTTTGCACGTTCTGTGGAACTGAACCAGGGTTTCTATTGTTGCTATTGTTGGAGTTGTTTGTAATTTGTAATAGGACGTTGTAAGAAAACAAGAGGAAAGTGGGTAGAAATCAGATAAATAAACCGTGCTGGAAAGAGTCGATCTACATACGTTCTTGCCATAAACCCACTATTATATATTATTTATTTATTAATCGAATGGAATTGTCTGATTTTTCAAATGCGCTCCGAAAGCCGATGGCACTTTGATACCACAACAGTCTCCGAAAGTATGCTGATGCTCTGCATGGTGTTCGGCATTGTCCTTCGTGAATTCACTGATGTTTTCGGGACACTTGATCAACGAGCCAAACAAGAAATGCTGAACGATGGGCAATTTGTTCAACACTTCCCCTTTGAACATCTTCGTCATGCCTTCCTCCACTTTTGACCACGTCTTGACAACACTGATGTCGTCCAACATGGGCGAATGCCATCTCAAGGACTCCGTTTTCACCTGGTTGATGAAATTTATGCATTCAAAATACATGTAGTCTTTAGAGAATTCGTGCACCACTTCTTTGTTGTGGATGGATTTTGGTTTCAAGAATTCGTGGGCGGAAAGTTGGGAAGCTCCAAATAAAAAGGGCAAGAAATGGTAGTCGTCAAGCCCCCAAACACCATGCGACCCTGCAGGTTCCAACCAGTATCTTGTCTGCAAAATCCGCATGATCTCCATGTATTTTTTGAACACCTTCAACACCAAGGCCGGGTTGTCTGTATCGTTGATGAAATCTAGTTTTTTAAGACATAATAAGAAACAAATGAAGTTTAATTCATGGCCTGATCCGTAATCGATTCTTGTACGATTTCCCCACGATTCAACGAGATACGTGGCAAGTTCCGTGACATTGTTCTCGTCTACATCTTTGATCATCTTAGTAAGCAAATTGCCGATGGCATTTGCCAACTCGTCGTAGAAATCTCGGAATTCAATCTTGCCAAATCTTGACACTTCTTTGTCTTTCACCACGGGATGCTTGTCCACAATCAGTTCAATCTCTTGAAGTAAACTCAATATCGACTCCACATTACTACTGATCGCCACGTCTTGATCTGTGTTGGTCTTGCCTCGAACAGACTGTGACAATGCCGTCACAAACTCCACTAGTTCGTTGTAAGTGTTGGAATTTATCCAGATCTCCAAGTCCTGGTTGTTTATTATGCGAGGGACAGGTTTTTGATGTGACATTTTGGATGTTTGGGTATTGAACAGTTATTTGAGCAAAGTGATTAAAAGGAATCATTAAAAAGAATTACCAAGAAAAGAATAACTAAGTAGAGAATCGCTAGAAAAAGTTAGTGAAATATTTGTTAGTGAAATATTTGTTAGTAAAATATTTGTTAGTGAAGGATTTAGTGAATTTCTTAATGCTTTTGTTAGTGCTTTCAGTCGATTTGTAGGGCTTATTGTTTATCAACAAGTTAGTCAAACCAACTGATTACTTCACTACTCTTCACTACTCTTCACTACTCTTCACTACTCTTCACTACTCTTCACTAATCATTTACATAACTACTTCCACAATCATTCAAAGCCTTCAATTACAAAAATAAATAAATAGATATCAAATGGGATGAGTGTTTCATGATATGACCAACCATTAAAGATCATAAAACAACAAAAAAAGGCAATATCACTAATCAAATAACGTATATAATAGTTTAAAAAAAGAATACGAAAAACATCTCAATCATGCTGATCCATATGCAATGAACCTAATTTCCACACCTTCAAACACCGCTACTTCCTTCCCTTCCTCTTGTACTCCAACTTTCTTCTACCTCTAAACCTTTTACTCTCAACAATATTCGAAGGATTGAAGTCATTTGTCAAGTCTTCCTCCTTCGCCAGAACCAATTTTGTCTCATACAACTCTCTTTCGTACTGTTCCTTCTTCAAATCTTCCTCTTTCAACGACTTGTGCGAATGGTCAAATCTCGTGCTGGTCTGCCTCTCGATATCTTGTACTGTGTGACTCATGTCTGGATCTAATTCGTCCTTGAGCCCCTCTATGAAGTCCAAGTTGTCGTCTATTTCAAAATACACAAATGCTCCTCCTGGTGATTGCTTCGATAAGGCTGCATGCAATCTTGGCAGTATCGTCTTCTTTGGTGCCTGTGGTGTTATTGGCAACGTCATCGGTCTATACCCGTTGAAAAAACTGTCGAGCAATAATTCTCTTGGGTTGAAATTGTATGTGGATGCCACTTTAGGCAACGAGCTGAAACCTTTCTTTGGCTTGACCACCTTGGTCTCTATTAGCTTGCTAGTGTTGTCATTATTCGTGTCTGTGGTGGTATTGTTCTTCAAATTACTATTTTTACTGGCTTCTCTCTCATTTCCACCCGTGCCGGCACTCATCTTCTTGCCGTCCTTCTCTTTACTATTATTGATCTTTGGTAATACTGGGTTTAAGCTATTGAGATTCATGTTTTTCTTCGACGACGACTGAAATCTCTTGATCACAACCGTGCCGGGCCTCATGGCAGCTCTTGCCTTCAATCTAAACATCTTACTATCACCTACTGATTGATGACTACCGATCTGACTAATTAATCAATGTTTCTAATCAAAGTGGCTTTTTCTCTTTGCCTTCATTTTTCTTTCCTCTTTTTTCTTTCCTCTTTTTTGTTTTCCGCTTTTTTTTTTTGCATCTCCGTTTATTTGGCTCTTCTATACACGACTATATCTGCAGTACCTTACAGGGCCAAGACACTCTTGAGCACCTTGGCCAAGTAGATGGCCTTCTCTTCTTCGTATCTTCTAGTGCTTACTTGTACTGATATTGGTGTCCCGTCGACGAGGTCCAAGTCGTAGTTCTCGAAATTCTTGCGATCTGTCTCGTTGATCGGTTCGTACTTCCATTCGGCCTTTGGCAACTCCACGGCCTTGTCCACTTTAGTGACAGGCACTACTGCTGTGGAATAATCAATGATGTTCAACCACCTGGTGTATGTAGAAGGACTTGTCTCGGGGAAACCGGGCTTGAAAGAGGCAGAGCACCATCCGGGAGAGATTATTGCATCGATGACCTTCCCACTCTTAGTTCTTCCCGACGTCTTTAACCAATAGTCGTCGTAAATTTGCTGGTATTTGTATCTATCTACAGCCAAATCCCAGTACTGCATACAAGTATAGGGCTCCGAGGCATGTTTGAAATTCCGAGTATACGAATACGACAACGGCTCTCCGGATTTGGCCACCTCCTGTTTGAACAGCAACGATGCTCCAGACCGGTAGATCCCATTGATCACCTCTAAAATCTCTTTGTGGAATTGAGGTTCGAGCTCGATCACCTCGTGGCCTTGCTCGACCAACAGCTTCTTCACTATTTCCAACCCACGACTCATTGGAGGGTGTGGCTTAACAAAGCCGTCCCAATTCAAGACCCCAAAGGTGAATTTGTCCGCACTCTTTGCAACCTCGTCGAACTCGGGTTTCCAAGGAATTGGCACCGTTCTTGCATCGTATTCCCATGCCTTGGCATCTACGAGAACTTGCGAAACTATACGGAGATCTTCGAGATCCTGTGCCAACGGCCCAACCACTCCAAGAAGAGCCACTGACCCAGATGCCCCGTCTCCGGTATTGCGAGCTGGGAACCTTCCAGTGCTGCATCTGATAGTGTGAATGCCGTTGAAACTCGAAGGTGTACGAAGAGACCCGCCTAGATCGGAGCCAATTCCCACTATGGAGCCTCTACTTGCGATCAAGGCACCTTCACCTCCAGAAGAGCCCCCTGAAGATACTTTCCTATTTATCGCATTCAAAGTATGCCCCAACAAGTTGGAATACGTCTCGTAGGACATCATCCCCATTGGCACTGCGGTCTTTACATAGAACACTGCACCTGCCTGTCTCAAGATCTTCACCATATCGGACTCGTCGTCTTTGGTCTTGAATTTGCCCACTTTGCTCACAAACCCAATGCATGTTTCCACACCTTCAATGTTGAATTGGTCTTTCAAAGACACTGGAATCCCATGTAAAGGGCCCACCAATTCGCCAGTGGCCTCGAAGATGTCATCCAATTCCTGGGCTCTCTTTTGAGCTTGGTCAAAGATGATCTCTGATAGGCAATTGGTCAATTGGTGAGCCAAGGCAGCTCTGTGGCAGAAAGCATGTGTGATGGAGGCAGCAGTGAGTTGTTTGGATTTGATCTTGGCTGTCAATTCTCCTATAGTGCTGTACACTATGCGAGTCTCTTCTGCAGGTAGGATTCTATCGAGGTACTCCAAAGTGTTTGGTTCTTCATCTGGAGGGGGGATTTTTTCAAGTATCCATTCTGGGGGGATTTTGTTTAGGATGGATTGTTTCTTGTTGTTTGCGATTGTTTGCCAGTCTGCCATTGGATGTGGATATGATATGGATATGATATTGATATTGGTGATACTATTGCTGTATTGCTGATAATGGTAATACTTCCAATTGCTGCCCTTTTGCTGCAGATGTCAAATACAGTTAAATCTAGCGGTCTATGTGCCTTTAGCCTACTGTCTCGCCTAGTTTGTTGCTGGTCAGGAAAAACACCTTCCCCTTGGTCTCTTAAATACTTTTTCTTGCAGCCTCTTGATGGCCAACTGATAGGCAAACGAAAAACTGAAACTGTGGAGTAATTGATGAATTGTGTAGTTAGTGCGTTTGGTTGTTTGTTTGGTGTAGTTTTTGCCTTTGTGCATACTTTCAAGGTCCTCTTTTTCGAGGCCCTAATTTTTCATACATCTTGAGGGTTCTAATTGATGGAATTTGCAATTCTATTCAAAAGTCGAAGTAAGTCCATCTCTATATTGATTTTACTTATTGATCAGTGTCAATGAATCAAATAATGTCAGTTCATATAATTATCAATCAAAATTATTGTCAATCCATATAATTGTAAGTTTATATAATTTAGTTGTACTTATTCTCAATTGATCTCGTTGCCAATCCATATCATTGTCAATTCAAATTATTGCTGATTTATTTGATTTTCATCTCAAATCATTGTCAGTTCCAATCCATTCTTTAATCCATTGTCAATTCATCAATTAGTCCTATTTATTATATAACGTAAAATCTAATAAAGCAATAGCCGTCTCACTCCCTCACCATTGGGCCGTCATATTTTTCAAACTCGTTGGTAAAATTGACACTGGAGCAAAACCCGTCCGTGGAACTCACAATCAAGGTCTCGCCGTCTGCAGACCATGCCAAGTCCGTCAAGGTGGAGTAGTGTAGATTGGATATGTAGGAGATTGGTTTTACGGACTCCGTATCGTAGATGATCACCGAGTCTTGTGTTGCGACCAGGAACACCATTCTATAAGGGAGTTTGAAGAAGGACTTGGTACTTCCTACGTTTTTACTGGCACTGGTACTGGTACTACCACTTCCACTTCCACTCCCACTCCCACTCTCATCTTCTTCCTTATTCACCTTCACCATCTTCTTCGGTGGCTCTTCCTCCTTCTTAAGCTTGTAAAGTATCGGACTGAACCTGATCACGATCAGAGGCTTTTTCAAGCCCGGCAAATGCGCAACAGGGTGCTTGTTCAACCCGGATCTCGTGTAAATATATACAGTATTGGTGAAATTCTCCGACGAGTTCTCCGCAGACAACTTGAAAACGCCGCTGGGAGTCAAAAGCAAGCTCCCGTCGGGCGAGAAGATGAGTCTTCTGAAGAAAGATTGCAACGTTTCGCTGTGGTAAATCTGCCATGTTCGCATGGAAGGTGGTTCCATTGGTCTTATCAGCGGCAACGGCGTGTTGTGGCGCGGAGGGGACAACACGAGGTTCAGTTTGGCGTCGGAGGAGGTGTTGGTGCTGGAGGTGGAGGAAGATCTGCCTGGTTTGGGAGAAGGAGACTGTCTGTTGCTGCTGGCGTTGTTCAAGCTGGAGGTTGCAGAGCCGTTGGATGAGGTGGAGAGTTTGCGCTTGTGAGACGTTGGAGGGCTCATCGAGGTGATGTTGGAGATGGTCAAAGGGGAGTAAGTTGTGGAGTTGGCAGTGCCTGTGGTGTTGTTAATGGCGCTGGAGGTGGTGGAAGCGGCGGTTCCAGGTGCAGAGACGGTGGAAAACTCCTCGGGCTTCATTCGCGGCGAGTGCGGTACTCGCCCGACGGGCAACTCGGCCCGTTCGATCTTGTAATACACCGTTGGCAGCACCGTCAACTCGCCATTGACCTCGCTGTGGTTCAATTTATAGATGTTGACGGTTCTGTCCAGCGACTGTGTGGCGACAAACTCGTTCAAGGGGTCCCAGGCGACGCCCTGCACATAGTGCGAGTGGCCCAGGATCTGTTTCAACTGCTGCCCCGTGGTGACGTCGTATATTCTGGTGATGTTGTCCATTGAGCCGGTCAAAATCTTCTTCGAGTCCGGCGACCAGGCCAAATCGTAGATCTCCGAGTTCGACGAGCGGCACGCATGTTTCAAGATCCAGCTTTCCTTGGCATCGGGGTCCTCGTTGCCGAATTCCTTGACAATATGGTCGGACAATTGCCATATCAAGATGGTTCCGTCGTCGCCAGCTGTCGCGAGATAGTCGCCTTTCGGACTGAACCGCACCACATTGACCAGCTGGGTGTGTTTCGAAAGCGTGCAGAGATAGTCCACGCCTTGGATCTTCTTATGGTCGTTGACTTGCTCGTATTTCAATTTCCAAAGTCTCACGTTGTTGTCACCTCCGCCAGTGACCAACCGCTCGGAATTCTCGCCGCTTTTCCTCAGCGGTTGGAAATCTACAGTGTATACAGGGGAGTTCTCGTCGTGCCAATGCACTGTGATCGTTGAAGCGTCAATTGGCATTGTATCTAGCGTTGCAGGAGCGTCTAGCGTGCGATGATCAAGTGTTCTGGGATCCTTTTTAAACAAAGTTAATCCTTTTTTTTTTTTCGTATTGTTTTTTATTTCACTCTTTTTTTTTTTTTGGGTTAATTTAATAAACGCGCCTTAAAAGGAAAAAGTAGTGATGAGCGGAGGAGAGGGTAAGAGTTGAGGGGAGGTAGAGGGGTGATGGGCAATGTGGAGAAGGGGTGGAAGACGGAAAGGAGAAAGGGGAAAGATGATGAGAAATAGAGGTTGGCCAGTTGCATAGAAAGCTAGAAGTTGACTGGTTGAATAAAAGAGTGAATGTTGCCTGGTTGCATAAAAAGCTGGAGGTTGGTATAATGGATGCATTGGCAGGATACAAGTGGTGCATACTTACTGCTTAACTTGTTTTGCAAAAAGTAATAAAAATAATAGTAATTTAAAATATTATAATTCAATAATGGATAAATTATTAAATTTATTAACAAATGAGTGCTTTTGTTTTACTCTATTTTACGAGCCATAACTTTTATGCCGTAGATGGTCCCATTGTGCTCAATTTATGGGCTAACTATGGGCTAACTGGCTATTTCTATGAACTTTATTTATTTATAGGCAGCACCTTACATTTACACATTTATAGTTTACACCGTGCAGCTTTTATGAACAAGTGTTGAGTTTGCAGCTTATACTTTTGCTTTATGGTTTGTAGCTTATAGTTTGTAGCTTGTAGCATGTAGCTTGTAGCATGTAGCTTATATAGCTTACATAACTTATATAACTTATATAGCTTACATCTTTGTAGCTCTTATATAGCTGTAGCTCGTATTTATTCACTTCTCCACTTATACATACTTGTCTTGTGATTCTTATCTACCCACCTTTTTTCTAATTCTCCACCCACTTTCTGCTTATTTGTTCTATCATGTTCTTATTACCTTCTGCAGTTATCATATTTGCACTCAGCTAATTCTTATATCATCTCTAACTGGATTCTTCCTACTATACTGGGCTGGTGCTCATCTGTTTCATAGTCTTCAAAGTGTGCACTTGCTTTCATGATATTCTACTCCCTACGTATTTACTTATTCATTCTAAATTCCCTCGTGCTCGCACTTGTTTATATTCCCAATTCCAATTCCCTACGCACTTAGTTATCCTCTAACCTTATGTACTTATCTAATTGGTTTTTAACCAACGTCTCATTTGATAAATTAAATTCCTGTAATTCAGCCCTCAACCCATTCTTAAATTCCTGCAGCTACTCCATTTCCTTCTTCATCTCCCTCAATGAATACAATCCTGTCTCTAAATTTTGAACTATCTCCAACTTCCCAATATCAAACTTCCTCTCTCTACAATTCCAGTTATGACTCTCAACCCATTTCCTCACAATACTCATCTCTATACCCCTTCTCAATTTACTGTCCTCCGCAGCAACCAATTCAAGCTCACATTTGAAAGAAGGCCTTCTACTCTTGAGGAAATCTCGAAACTTCCACAATTGATACTTTCGGTCGTCGTAAATCACAATTCGACGTATCTTTGGATAATACTTGATGAAATCCTGTATCACCTCCAATTTATAATTCACTGTGTTCTTTGCCGGGCCTGTCTTGAGAATGACACAGTCAAACTCCAACCCGGCCTTCTCCAACATCTCGTTCAATAGCTCTTTGAAAACCGACGCCTTCTTCCCGGTAACAAGTAGCTTCAAAGTATGGGGGCCATCGCTTCGCACTAGTCTGGTCACGTGGCTCATCCACAACCCCCTCCACAGTCTTTGGCTCTCGACCTCGTAGCCTTCTCCACATTGACGCAAAGGTTCGAGATGCTGCCACCACGATGTGTTGTTGATGTACCTCAGTCTTGTAAGCAGCTTTATCGCATCTGGATCCCACAATTTCTCGTTGGGTTTCGGAGTTCTGAATAGAGTATTGTCAAAATCATAGATCTTGATCTCTTTCACACTTGACACTTTACGGAGAACGTCACTGGACCCTCTCGTCCATTTTGGAATAGGGTGTTTTTCTTGAAAATCCTCATGCTCGGAGAATCCTGGTTCCTCAAATTGTTCTTCGTATTCCATTATATCCTATGACAAGGACCCTGGTCTCAACCTAGCCATTCTTTATCTGAAGGAAAGATTTATGCTGGTGACAAATTTTAGGTGAGCCTCCCTCGAAGAAAAAAGATAAAAAAATTTTTCACTACTGAGAGATGAGTTCGATAAAGGGTGAAGGAATAGAAGGACAAGATGGAGGCCGCCAGCGTGCTAAGCAAAGAAGAGTTGTTGAAATTGAAGAAGAGCTTCATCAAGAACAAGAATGTCACGTTAGAAGAATTGGGAAATGTTTTCCCCTCCATTTACACCAGCTTAGAGAACGCCAATGGCGTTGGAGATTATAGAGTCATTTGCTGTGATGCCCTGTCCATTTGGTTCTTACGGGCCACTCTGGTGCTATCGGATCCGCATCTGAAAAAACTGTTGAGTGACTTGATCACCGATGATGTTTCCACGTTCATTTTCAACTATGTCTTAGATTTTTGGAACGAATCAGGTGCTCCTTTGGGCAACTCCCTCAGAGAGATGTTTGTCAAATTGGTAACTTTCTTGATCGCTGTTGGTGATAAGAGTGATCTTTTCAAGAAATGGTTGCTCCATGTCTTGGACAATTGTCCCTTCACCCTGAGGGTTTTGTACTTCATGGTGGAGAACTTGACTGCCGACATTCCTGGGGCTTCCAAACTCATTATACAAAACTACTCCAATTTCGTAACCACGTCAATCTCTTATATGTGGTCCAATGCCTTGGCCAACCCTGTGGCGAAGGCTTTGAGAGTGATTTTCAAATGTCATTACAATGACATACAAGATCCACACACTTGGTTGACCTCCTGGGACCAGCTTATCGTAGAGAACATGAAACGGGACGACTTGCGTAAAAATATCCAAAACTACTTATTGCCGTATTTATTCAAGATCTCGCCGGAGTCTTTCAAAGAATTTGTCAGCAACTTGATCGTAAGCAAATGTGCTGATGATCTCTACACGGTGTTGATCAGTTTGAGAATCGGACACGAATTGGCTATCATTGAAGACCCATTTGAAATCATCTCGATTGAAACCCTCTCTGAATTGATCTCTAGTGATAAGCCTTTCTTTAGACTTGAAGCTCTCTCCTTGATCACACTCTCGCCAAGGGGCTCGAAACCTATTTCGCAACCAGTGCTAGATTTGGTGCTCTCTTCCTTGGATGTCTACTTCATTGAGATGGACCTTGAAATGAGAAACGAGTTTGTCTCGTTGTTCAAAAAGTTTGTCTTACGTTTGAGAGACTCTACTTATGCCTTAAATAGAACCCTGGTGAAGTTGCAAGCGAAGAACAAGTTCCCAGAGGAAGTAGCATACAACTTGGGTAGAGTTGAACTGAGTAGAGTCTTTTTCGAGAAACTCTTGTTGTATTTAGTACTGAACATGAGACCTGGAGTATCGTTCCAACGTTGTAACATGGCTTTCAAATTACTCATCATCTTGTTGAGATCGGGCTTGGATCCCTCGGTTGACAAGCGGTTCTACGAGAAATTGCATATGGACTATCCATACAGTATTGAGATCTACAAAGATCCAAAGATCGTCAGGCTCTTGATCGACAGCATTACCAATGATTTTGAAGAGCTGAGAGAATTGTGTATCACGATATTGTCCATGTCCTCTATCTCTATTCAAGATTTGATCTCGCAAGAACAATATGCCTTGATCTTAGCAAGAAGTCTTGAGATGTTGGGTGACTTGAAAGGCCGTAAAGCCGATGCAGGAGCCAAAGTTTTGCAATTCTTGTTCTCGAATGGTGACCAGAAGGCGTATTTGTTGGACAGAATTGTCACTTCCTTGCAAAAACTCGTAAAAGTTGCACAGGGTAACTTGACCGTTGCCGTCTATGAGGCAAATATTCATGGTTACTATTTAGCGTTGAAGACCATTCTCGATGGGATCAAGGACAAGTCTGAATTGTCGTATTTTGTAAACCATTTAGATGCCATTATCGGCACGTTATTCGATGTCTGGACGTTGACCAAGCCTGTCTTGAGTCATGACTCCCCAGAGGGTAACCTTCCGGAAGAATTACAAAACTCTGTAGAGCCTTCCAGAAAGCATTTGGAGACCAAATATGGACCTGCCACTCAAGTGATCTTGAGTTACTCGTGGAGGTCCATCAAGGAGTCCACCGCGTTGCTAGCCTCTATCTTGCTGGTGTTCACCGATGAAGAGCTCTTCGGCACTTCTGACTTCTCCCTAAATGATATTGGAGAACTCATTATCGACCAATTGTCCACCATAAGACACCCGGGTGCTTTTTCGTCTGTATACCCAACTTTTGTGTCTTGCTGCAACCGATGCTTCAGATTGGCACATCAAGAGTTGCCTGAACAATGGTTGGATAAGAACATCGGATTAATCCAAAACAAGTCTCACTCCATTACCAGGAGATCTGGGGGTTTACCGTTTTTGATCACTGCTGTATTGACTGCTGAATATAACCACATCAGAAAGAGCAAGCAGCAGAGTAAGAATGAGATTCCCAAATTGTTCGAATCCACTTTTGACAAACTCTTGGAAATTGGATCTCAGCCTTTTAATGAGAGCAGCGGAGAAGAAACCTTGGACTTACCTCAAGTGCATGCGTTAAATAGTATCAAATCATTGTTCATTGAGTCTCAATTGTCAGACTTGTCCAACTTTTATGTGGACAAATCATTAGATTTGGCTCTTTCGAGATTTTCCACCAACCACTGGTCTATTAGAAATGCCTCTGTCATGTTATTTACTGCATTGCAAAACAGATTGTTCGGTACCAAGAAGATCGATAACAACCATCTCTCGACAATCTCTGCAAGACTTTTCTTCTCCAAGTATAAGAAACTACACGGAGTGCTATTGAAGAACTTTGCCAATGCCCTTCTGAACGAAGGCGAGGTGGAAAACTTGTTCCCGGTGTTGACTGTGTTATCACGGTTACACTCGACGCCAGGTTATAATCCGGTCCTAGAATTCAAGCCGTTGTTGTTGCAAAGTTTAGGCAATAAGTATTGGAAAGTGAGAGAAATGGCTGCCAGAGCGTTGCCTTCGATTGTAGATGTAGACTGTTTTTACGACGAGATTGTAGACTTGGCTCAGAATATAGACTTCTCGAGAAATAACCAAGTGCAAGGGTACTTGTTTGCCATTGAAGAGCTCTTGGTTAGGTTCCACTTGAGAAAGAGTACTCAAATTGATGATGAGGTCGTTCCGGAAAAGGTGAGAAAGGTCATTTTTGCCTTGGTGGACAGAATCTTACAGTGCAGCCGTCCAGCTGGCATCAAATATGTGCAGATTCTTGACTTGATCTTTGAGAAAGGTTACAACTATGAAGGTGTACCTGAGCAGTTGGTGAACAAACTCGGTAACTATTACATTCGTGAGAATGAGTTGGAGTCATTGGACGGTGCCAAGCAGTTATTGTTGTCGAGGTTGTCTACTTTGTTATACAAGGTGTATGCCAAGAAATCGGACGACTTGGATGAATTGACAGACTTGATTCAGTTGGGATTGTACTCTCCACTTTACGAATGCCAACTTGCCGCGATAAAGTTCATTGCTGATAACATTGACATTTTCAGCGATGAAGCAAGATCGGATTTCATCAAGATTATGTGGTTAATCTTGAAATCAGACTCTTGGACTCATGTCAAGGCTAGAAGTTTGTTCCTCTTGAAGGAATTGTTGATCGCCAACAGTTTTGAAGGTGACTTGTCCTTGGAGAGCAAAGTGGAGATCTTGTTTGACTTGGTCAAGGACCCAAGTGAAGATGTCCAAGCCACCTCGTTGGAATGCTGTGGACCTTTCATTGCCCAGCTTTCCAAAGGTAACCAAGCTGACTTCTTTGACAAGTGGTTCCAATTTGTCGAGAATTACGGAAGAGATGAGAGCTCTTTCCACTTGAGAATGGGATCGTTGAATTCGTGTAAATCCTATTTGCAAGTGTCCACCAAAGATGAGAATGACCAGCAACGTCACTTGAGAGTGTTGATCAAGGTGTACCAATTTCTCTATGACGATGATGAAGAGATTAGAGACAGTGCCTCGTCGTTCTTATCGCAAGAGGTGATGGGATTGCAATTCAACCTCGTTTCTGTAGAGCTGCAAAAGAGGCTGGGTGGTTTCTTCAAACAATCTTTCCATCAACTGTTGATCAATCAAGAGATCTTCAAGGTTTATGCGAAGATTTTAACAGATTTGAATTTAGAGATCATTGACCAATCGTTCTTGTTCAACGTTGAAAAGGACAATTTCTACAAGAACATTGTTGACGAGTACGAATTTTACATATCCATGCTAGACTTGCAGAATGATCCAGCCAAGAGAGAGATCATCCAATCGATAGTATCCGACAAGACGGACAAAGTGAAAGAATTGCTCGCTTTAGAAGATAATGTCCTAGGAATCTTCAGAAATGAAGAGTATTTCAACTTCATATACGTGCTCTTGCTCAACATCAAGGGATTTCAACTAGACAGCACTATCCCACTGTTATTAGGTGCAAAATCAGGATTACATCCTGTTCTCAAAGAGTTCATATAGACATACCCTAAGGTGGTGTAACGATGTTACCTTATATAGAAAATAAATCTGTTCTCCATCTCATCTCTTCCCCTGAAAAAAAAATGCTGCCCTCTTCTCCGCCCGGCCACTCCACCTTTCCGTGCGCCACAATAGGCTAAGGTTTCCCCTTTGTTCGGCAGAGTTAAGTTTGCCGCTTCTGCACTGAAGTTGTTTTAAATACGGATGAATTCATTGGAATTGTGCGGTATTTGACCACAGATAAACCCATTGCCAATATGCTGTTCCAAAGATTAGTCAGATTCATTGCCAAGAATGGCAAAACGTACTACGGAGATGCCATTTTACCTGCCGGTACACAAGACATCTCAAAAGCCAAGTCGGCCAACGTTATCTTGGGCGACATCTTTTCCGATTACATTATCACCAACGAGGTCCAGGAGATCCAGAAATTATTGAGTCCGTTGTCTCGGGAGGACTTGGGCACGCTCAGATTGTTGGGCATGAACTACAGAAAGCATGCCATTGAGATCAAGAGCCCAATTCCTAAATATCCAGTCTTGTTTTATAAGCCGGTCACTGCTGTCACTGGGCCTTTTGATCCTGTCAAGGTGCCAATCATGGCGCAATTGCCGCCAGCGAAGGTGGACTATGAGGTGGAGTTGGTCATTGTCATTGGCAAGGCCGGAAAGGACATTCCAAAGGACCAAGCCCACAATTATATCTTGGGTTACACCGTTGGTAACGATGTCTCGCAGAGAACTTGGCAAATGGAAAGAGGTGGGTCTCAATTTTCCACCGGGAAGATGTTTGATACATGGGCACCAATCGGGCCTGGTATTGTCAGCACAGAACTCATTCCAGACCCAAATAGTTTGACCATCCAGTCGAAGATCAATGGGGAACCAAGACAAAATTCCAATACCAAAGATATGATATTTGGTGTCTTCGAGTTGGTTTCCTTCTTGAGTCAAGGCACCACGTTGTTGCCAGGCGATTTGATATTCACCGGCACCCCACAAGGTGTCGGCATGGGTTTCACCCCGGCCAAGTTCTTGAAAGATGGTGACCGTTCTACTTTCAATATCGAGAAAATCGGCACCATTGAAAACAACTATGTATTCGAAAGACAACATGGTAAATTATGATCATTAGTAATACTATTATACACTTTTTTCTACACATTCAGTCACTGCTTGCACATCCTCTGCAGCCACATGTAACACACTGCATCGTCTTGACTTTTTTCTCGGCCTCCTCAGTATCACCTTCTTTCTTCTTGAGCACGGCCTTAGGCACTCTACAAATACACGTCGAACCTTGGCTCGTTTCCGATGTCGTGATGCAACTTAGACAGCAGAGATTCTCGTAGCCCTGTTTCTTCCACTTCAGTATCAAATTCCCGTCAGCGTATCGGTTTTTTAGGAGATATTGATAGAGTTCGTTGCTTATCAGCTTCTTTTTGTAGTACAAGTCGTAAACGTATCTCGATCTCTGGTGGTGGATTCTGAAAATGGGCCACAAAGACTCTTTTTTCTTGGACTGTATGGATCTTGTGGATTTTTGGATGTCTTTTAACTGGTCTTCGAACTCATTCAACGTCGGTTCTATCTCTTTAAAGCCCTTGGGAACCTTTTTCGATGATTTGAAATTTGATTTCGGCATTTAATAGATGGTATTTAAATTGTTTTTGAGTATGAAATGGTGCTAAAATGGTGCCTGATCAATGGTATGTTTGTGCCTGATACTGGTTTGCTCTTAAAAACTTCCAAATTGTACCTTGTTCCTCTCTTTATCGCTGCTGTCGCCTCTCAACTGCCTTCCAAACCCTCCTCAATTTTTCAATTTGACTTTTTTTTTCCCTTTTTCAATAAATTTTCATCTTTTCTTCAGCCTGGCAATTTCTCAGTTCAACAAAGAGATCAAGACTTCAAGACTTTGAGTGTTGCTGCTACATCAACGACAGTGATTTCACATTCAGCAATGTTCAGGAGATGGGCCAGTACTTCCACCCGGAATAATCAGGTGTTGAAAAAAGCCATTTTCGACTACAAGAGTCTAGTTGCAAACGAGGACAAGCTCATAGAAAGCATCACCAGAAGAGAGCTTGGAGCTTCGATCCTCGAGAATTACAATAACATTAAACCGTTGTATAATGATTTTGTAGCAAATGACAAGAAGATTCGTGATTTAAAACACCAAAGACGTCAAATAGAAGAACTGTTCAAGTCCAATAGTGCAGACAAATCAATTCTTGGAGGTTTGAAAGAGATCAAAAATCAACTCAAAACACTTGAAGCGGACTTGGCCAAGGTGAAAAATGAGTTATATTCAAAAGCAGAGTCCTTACCGAACTTGGTACATCCAGATGTTCAAGACCTGGAGCAATTAATCACCACCCTCAACCCCAAGACAATAGAAGAAGGTGAGGTGCTGGAATTGGATCACAAGGCTATTGCAGAGAAGTTGGGCATAATAGACTTCAAAAAGGCGTCTCAGGTGTCTGGCACTTCGTGGTACTATCTCATAGGAGACGGGGCGTTGTTAGAGCAGGCTCTTGTCCAGTATGCTTTGAAACTTGCCAGGCAACTGGGTTTCCAAATGTGTATTCCTCCTTCTATCGTGAGATCTGAAATTGCCGATGGTTGTGGATTTAAGCCAAGAGACCAGAACAACGAACAGCAGGTATATCAATTGACCAATGATGGTTTGTGTTTAACTGGGACTGCAGAAATCCCCCTTGCAGGCTTATATTCTAACCATATTTTCGATAATATGGTAAAGCCTCACAAGTTGGTCGGTGTAAGTAGAAGTTACAGAGCTGAGGCTGGTGCAAGGGGTAAGGATACCAAAGGTTTATACAGAGTGCATGAGTTTACAAAAGTTGAGCTTTTTGTGTTTTGTGAAAACAATGAGTCTAGTTCCTCTGCCGAACTTTCGAAATTGATAGATTTCCAAACAAAGTTTGTCAGCTCTCTAGGTCTCACTGCCAAATTGTTGAACATGCCGGCAAATGATTTAGGAGCCCCTGCATATCAAAAATTCGATATAGAGGGTTATATGCCAGGGCGTGGTAAATTCGGAGAACTCTCTAGTTCTTCCAATTGTTTGGACTATCAGTCTAGAAGGTTGAATATTAGATACAAGGCCTCCGATGGTTCTTTGAGTTATGTCCATACTTTAAATGGAACTGCTGTTGCCGTTCCAAGGTGCATAGTTGCCATCATAGAAAACTTTTACGATCCTCTGAGTGAATCGATCTTGATTCCTGAAGTTTTAAGGCCATATATGGATGACAAAGAAAGAATAACCAAGCAATAGAAAAGATGTAATTGTGTAACTCTTGTATATAGATGAGATGAATTGAGTTTCAGATATTTGTATACTTGTGTCTAGTAGTCGGTGGCTTTCGAACAGAGTATATCGTCTCACTCTCTATATTGAAATGGGGTGGTGTCATTTTGAGTAATTCCTGTTCTTTGTCCAGTTTGGTCGAAACAAAAGACACGGAATTCATTATACTAAGTCCCCTAACACAGTCTCCAAGACGTTCTATATCTTCGTGTTTTTGTTGGTGTAGGTTTATCCACTTCTATGCTTGAAAAAAACATCACTCCACTCGAATAGAGCAGAATATAAACAACTCTATCTCTTTGAAAAGTTTTCTGTATAGGACTATGAGAACGAAAAATATCCCGTGTTAAGGCACTATGGCCGAGTGGTTAAGGCGGAAGACTCGAAATCTTCTGGGCTCTGCCCGCGCTGGTTCAAATCCTGCTGGTGTCGACACATTTTTTTTTTAAGTTTTTTTTTTCATTCATTTTGGCAAAGTTTGATAATTTGCTTTAGATGGACTAACCAGAGAGTGAATGGTGACATGTGAGGAAAAGATGAACTGAATAGTGATGATGTTGAGTGAGGCTAGTTCGGGTATGATCTTGGCCTTTGATTGACCTTTATTTCTTGGAACTTATAAAGATAAGAATGAATTTTTTGGTGAGGAGATTATTCTAACACTCTCAATAATGCTCTGGTGCGTTTTGAAAAATATATATTATATATTTGATAAAGCTGGAAGTGTAAATTTGTAAATTGCAGCCAATTTTTTTCAAATTTCCTCTTCACAAGGTATTCCAGGTGATTAGAGCTAAATGTACAATCAAGTCTCCAGCTAACAGTACAGATCAATCATCACAACTACATGGAATGATTTGAAACAATATAAAACTATAATACATAAATTAATAAGAGAACTAAACACAAAAGAATATATATATATGAAAGAGTTCAAACTAAAGTCAACAGTTAAAAGCAAATAAACAGGGAGCCTTTTTGAGAAAGGTGATGATCACAAGACCTTTCTACGGCCCTCTTTGATTTCTCTGAAAGATAAAAGATGAGATAAAAAAAAATTAAATAAAACCCAATAATAAAAAGAAGATAAAAAAATACTAGAATATAATGGAATACCTCATTAAAACCAACCGAATTGTCTACAAGCCCAATTTTTTTTGTCAAACCCTTGCCTAATGCTCCATTTCTTTTTCATAATTGCCGACTCTTCTTATCCTTTGCAGGAGATCCGAAATCTCTAGCACTGGAAACTACAATATCTTCCTCTTCGAATTGAATTCTTTTGTTCACCACTGGAGAAGTATAGAAATCATCGAGATAAGAAGGCGAGTTCCAAATTTTCTTCATAACGGAAGAACCAGGAGTCTTCATAGTGGTCAAATTATTCTTGTTGAAAGGAGTCTTCAAGACCGAAGGTGTTGCATTGAGTGAATTCATCATCGTTCCACTGCTGTTGACCATATTACCCAACAATGTGTTTGCTGCATTGCTTCCATTTTTAGAATGGCCGAGTGGATGACTCCCCAATCCATTCCCACCACTGTGAGTGATATTGTTGTTATTATTCATGGACAAACCTTGTGCTGGGGTCAAGGGTTCTAACAATGGACCAGTTTCCGTGCCTTTTATAGGCGACAAATCAAAGTTGGAGATGCAACTGAACGAAGAAGTGAATTGTTGATATCTGTTTCCCTGTTGAACAGAGGAAGGATGGGTTTGATGTTGGATAGGCAATGGAGAATCAAAGATCGACGACTGCGACGTCACATGGGACAGAGAGGAGTTGGCCAGATTCATTTTAGGTGGGGTCTTCAACAATCCAAAGATTACTCGGTCACCACTTGCGGAGGCAGCCCAACTTGGCGATGGTGGTTGCAAGTTCGGTATAGAATCCGAGTTGAGATGACCTCCAGCTCCTGCAAGCGAAGAGGCAGTGAATCTTTTCTTCACAGGTGGTTGTAAATGCAAGTCTTCGTGGTTTTTGTTGTTGTCCCTCATGAACTTCTGCAACAGTGCAGAGGAAGAGTCTTCGACAATCATGTCATCGTAGTGTCTCTTTATGATCTTGGATCTTGGGGTCTCCAGCACGATTTTCACTGTCTCATCTTCTTCGTCTTCTTCCTCGTAGTCTTCAGCAGAGGCCGCATCTTTTTCCTCTTGCAGCAGCAGCAGCAGCAGAAGCAGCTGTTGCTGTTGTAATTGCAACTGTTGCAATTGCAGCGGTGTGTGTTGCGGCAGAGCTCCCTTGCCAAGATAGAATTGGTACTCGTAGCCCTTGGCGATGTGCCAGAAATGGCCCTTTCTATCTTTGGACCTGGCACTCTTCACAAACAGCTTGTTCAACGACAAGTTGTGTCTAACAGAGTTCTGCCACCCAACATCGCCCTTCTTGTAGTATTTGAAGGTGTCGGAGATCCAGTTGTAGATCTGAGATAAGGTCAAACGTCTGTTTGGCAGTCTCAAGATGGACATTCCGATCAACATGGCATACGAATACAGTGGTTTCTTGGTGAAATCTGTGGAAGTGTCAATGACTTTTGGCATGAGTTCCGGTGGAGGCACCTGTCTGTTCAACTCGTCGATATCTTCCTGGGTTTTTTCCTTTTTCGAAGAGGCCTTGATCTTGGTGACATTGCTTTGCACAAATTTGGGCAATTTAGGAGGAAGTGGCAAGCTATTTGATTTTTCAGCCTTGTTTGGAGGTGACGAGAACGCTGGAGATAGCAAAGTTGCCGTTGTGGAATCACTGAGACCGGAAAGTAACGAGTCCCCCGGTGCGATGTCGCTCAATTTATGTGATTTCTTCAGTCTTTTCGACTTGGCAATCTTGTCGATGCTGAAGGAGGCGTCTGGATCTTGCACTTGGTCGGATCTCAAGCCACTGTTGGACATGGACCTGGTGACGGTCTGCGGTGGTGTTGTTAACGTTGGCAATTTATCGTCGTTGATGTTATTTGCGAGCGGGGAAGTTGTCACAGTGACTCTTGGGACGATGGTGGTTGCTTGGTTCGAGCCCGAAGCAGAACTTAAGCTCGTTGTATGTGGAGGCGCCAACATTTTCTCGGAGATGTGGGTGGAATTTGAAGATGAAGGTTGAATTTCGTGTAAAGGTTGACGGTATTGGTGGTGATGACGTTGATGCTGATGGGTCAGGTTGTAATTTAGATCCATTACCATGATCTATCTATGGGATTTTGCAAATTGTCTACGCGTTGTAGAGGTTGCTTTTGGTTTGCTTTTTGATTTGAAATTTTGGTTCCAAAATTTTCTTTGCTCCCTTTTTTTTTTTTGATTCTCTTTGAGATGATTGGAAAGTCGAACTTTGCTGGATAACTCTTGAATAACGGGTTCAGTTATGACAGCGTCGAAACAGCGGATTCAAGAATACTATTATATCGTTTGTCGTTTGTTCTAAAGCAGCACCGAATGGTTATATGAAAGGAACAACCACTATTTCATATGAAATTGATTAAAAAAGGGGATTCAATTTTTTTTAACAATTTTTTTTTTAATCGTGTAAAAAATAATAAAAAAAAGGTGAGGAAAAAAACGCGTTTCAACTCATTTTGTCAATATGGCGTTTTTGTCCTTGTTATTTTTGTTTTCAGTTGGCGTTTTTTTGCTAAAGCGTGTTTTTTTTTTCTCGAAGCTTATTGTGTTTGACACCTTCAGGGAGGCTTCATCGCCGGCATCTCAGCTGGGAGAGAAAAAGGGAAGAGAAGGATGTGAAATATGCCTCCAATTTCAGTCACCGTAAGTTCCGTGGTGGGGATTTGAGAGGGGTGGAGATGATCGGTGTAGGTGATGGGGTGGGAGTGATGGGGTAGAATTAAGTAAGTTGAAGCGGTTTCAGTTTGGTAATTCTTGTTGGTACTGTTGTTTTAGATCAGTCGGTGGATTTACTTTACGTTGTTTGATGAGGTTCTCGCCTATACTTCGCTAAACAATATTTTCACTAGTTTTTTTGCTGAAAAAATTTATAATAAAATTTCACATACAAAAAACTCACCTAAAAAAGCTCACCTAAAAAAGCTCACCTAAAAAAGCTCACCTGGCAAAAAGCTGTCCTAATAAAAATGTTTTTCTAATAAAAATGCTTCCACAATAAAATGCTTATCTAATAAAAAGCTTTCCTAATAAAAATCTTGCCTAATGAAAAAGATCCTAACGAATAATTCTCCACCTTTTCTAATTTTCTCTTCCAAATTCGTTCTCGTATGCTTGACCTAAAAACTTTGTCCCAACAATGTTACTATCGAATGTAACTTGTAACTTAATTAACATGTAGGCAGGTTGCAAGATCTTCAATCTTACGTAACAGTATTACTTAATATTATTATTTAACAATTGTGCACTTTTTATGTTGCAAGGTGAGCTATACTCATACCCAAATGCTCTTTTGTTGACTCTTTTCACCCATGCGCACAAATCCTCACTATTGCCCTATTCAAACTCAACTATTCAGGTCTTTGTCACTGTTCTCTGTTCCTCCCCACTTTTTACAATCCATCCAACCAATCTCTTTATTCTGCCCTTCAATCTCTTATCCAGTGCACTTCTGATCTGCCTATAGTCGTGCTTCATTTCCCAATTCTACGGCAAACCAAATTTTTCACTCACCACACAAAGAGAAGTCTAAAAAGGCACATACTACACCGACAGACTCACTTCATTCAATCGAACTTTCCAACATGAGAGCGGAAATGGAGACGAAGAAAGTGTTATCCATCCAGTCCCACGTAGTACACGGATATGTCGGCAACAAACTGGCCACTTTCCCTCTACAAATCAGAGGTTGGGACGTGGACGCTTTGAACACAGTAAATTTCTCAAATCACCCCGGATATGGTAAATTCAAAGGTCATAAAACAAGTGCGTCGGAGCTCGAGGACACTTTCCAAGGATTGATGGAGATCGATTGCCAGTACGATGCCATCTTAACGGGCTACATCCCTGGGCTGGAGTCGTTGAGAAGCGTTTACAAGATGTGTAAAGAGTATATCGAGATGGATCATGGGCACTCTGACAAAGTATTATGGGTATTGGATCCAGTATTGGGAGACAATGGCAAATTGTATGTGAGCGGGGACATCTTGCCCATCTATCAAGAGATGTTGAAAAGTGGATTGATCGATTTGATTACTCCTAATCAATTTGAAATGGAATTGTTAGTAGATACCAGGATCGAGACGATGCAAGATTTGCACGACTCTTTCACCAAATTTCATCAAATGTACAAAGTGAAGAACGTTGTCGTGACATCGGTATATTTGCAGGACAAGATACTCTGTTGTGGTTCAAATTCCGGCTCGACACCTTTGTTCTATTATGAAGTGACGCAGATCAATGCAAAGTTTTCTGGCAGTGGAGACTTATTCAGTGCTGTCTTAACTGATAGCTTTTACAGGCACCGCCATGCAATGCAGGGTCTCGAGACGCTGTTGGGCGAGACTTTGACAAAGATTGAGAAAGTGTTGAAAATTTCGTATGACATTAAGAAGACTCAATTATCGTTGTCACTGGACAATGATGAGGAAAACAATGGCCAAAAGCCTATCTATGTGAAGGATCTCAACGTTATACAGTCAAGACAAGTTTTTTTGTCGGACGAGATAGCGTACATTATGCACACGGGAGTAGGATTATAAATGAAACAAAGAAATGGAAGCGAAAAAAGAAAAAAAAAAAAAAAGTTTCCCGCAGATTCAAAAGTTTCCCGCAGATTTGAAAGTTCGGCACATTCAAAAGTTCGGCAGAATCAAAAGTTCGGCAGACTGCAACAATCATGTACTTTTCAAAAGAGCATGAGCTATACAGGAATCTAGAAAGACGCTTGATCAAGGAATGATGAGCAAGAGCGAGATTTGAACATTTATATATTATACTTATATTTTTTATAGAAAAAGTAGCAAATCTATGTTTTCACCAAGTTCAATTAAACTGTGGAACGGGTTAAATCATAATCATCTTAACTAATCTGATAACTCTGAAAGACTTAAGCAGTAAATTTTACCAAAGCAATCAAGGTCGCCTTACAATTTAGTAATCACTTAGCACTAAAAAAATCAAGTTTTAACCTCCTGTACAGACTTGTTACGACTGAAAATTTTTTTTCTTTCTAAATTCGCTTGTCTCCATCTGCAGCATCTGCAGGAGGTAGGAACGTCGATTAAACGTTATTTCTTCTACGCCTTGTTCTTTGCTTATTTCAAATCCGAACTATTATTATTTTTCTCATGCAGGTCAAGTCGCCAGGGCAATTGGGGATAAAGTTTAGATTTATTAATTTCCATTTCTCTATTTTTAGGAAAGTATGAAAATTCAGGCGGGCGATAAGCAAAGACTGGAATATAACACTGGAATATAGCGGCAATCGAAGAAGCAACTAGGTTTACTGTGGTACATATCCCCACATACGTGATGAAGGCATTTTTGTGTTCTGTGCATGACAACACTAGGTAGAATTCTTGCTAGACATGAAAATTTGGAGAATGAATTCGGGGCGTTCACCGGGTTTAGCTTAATTTTTTTCATTAGTCCCACACATTAACAATGATTCCCTTACAAAGCTTAATTATTTCACCTTCGATTCAAGCACAACTTTTCGTCCATAAGCAGCAAGGGATCTGGAATCTTATGTCCTAAGAATGCCTGCAATTGGCTTAGCCCGTGAGTGCCATGTCATCTTTCCAAAAAAAAGTTTTCTTTTATATATACTTCAATTACCCCCAATCTCATCTCCCTTTTCCAATGCTTCCTTTTTTTGCCTCCAAGCATTGAACTATCCTCCGTTTCATCTCGCTCGATAAGTCACCTAGTTTTCAGTCATCACACTATCGCTTCCATCACTTTAGAATTCTGAACAAGTGGCCTCGACAATGATGAATCTTCTCAGTAAAGTTTTATTCTTGTCTTTGATCTTGACGGTTTTTATAGACTTTTCACACAGTCTATACATTCCTCAGAGATTCCAATTGAACAGGAAACCGGTTGCCGCTTCAGGTGAGTATGGCTTTCAATTTGAATTTGTTCAAATGCAATTACTAACAATTCCAAGCTCTAGATCAAGAACTGATCCAAGTTGCAAAACGTGGATATGAAACTTCGCTGAGTTGCACGGTAACTTCAACTTCCACAATCACCATACCACCAGAAACAGTCACCTCCACCATCAGGACCAGTTCCACTTCGAGTTCTAGTTTGACTTCGAGCAGTTCGAGTTCCAGCTTGACCACAAGCTCGACTCCAACTACTTTCAGTTTCTCTACTACTCCAAGTTCGAGTTCTAGTTCTAGTTCAACTAGTTCAACTCCAAGTACTGCTTCTAGTTCAACTCCAAGTACTGCTTCTAGTTCAACTCCAAGTACTGCTTCTAGTTCAACTCCAAGTACTGCTTCTAGTTCAACTCCAAGTACTGCTTCTAGCTCAACTCCAAGTTCTGCTTCTAGCTCAACTCCAAGTTCTACTCCAAGCACATCTTCGAGCTTGACTAGTTCTACCCCAGGTACTAGTTCTACTCCAGATACTAGCTTGAGTACTACTTCCAGTTTAACTACCTCAAGTACCACTTCTGGAACAACTAGTTCAGCTCCAAATACCCCAACTAGTTCGAGCACAACCCCATGTACTACCACTTCCACCAGCACCACGACGATCCCTCCAACCACTGTAACTTCGTTCACTAGTTCGAGCTCTTTCTCATCAAGTTCCTGGACCACCAGTTTGATCTCAAGCTCCAGTCCTTTGAGCTCGCCAAGTACCGAATCTTTCAGTACCGGTTCAAGTAGTACTCCAAGTTCTGGATCCTCATCAAGTTCGTTGACCAGTTCCAGCTTCTCTAGTTCGACTTCAACAACTCCATCCAGTGGCTCGTCAGACACTTTGAGCTCGACATCGAGTTACTCCACCTTGACCTCATCATCAAGCTCTAGTAACTCTATTCCACTGTCGTCCACAAGCCCATGCACGACGACTTCCACCATCACCACGACTCCGGGCTCAAGTTCTGGTTCGAGTTCTGCACCATCGACAGAAATTCCATCCACTGGAGTAAGTTCTACACCATCTACTGAAGTATCAAGCTCGGTTCCATCCACCGGTGTCTCCAGCTCGCTCCCACCATTCAGCTTTAGCACTCAATCAGTTCCATCGAGTTCTGTGACCCCATCCACCGGTGTTTCTAGCTCAACTCCTCCAACTGGCGTCTCTAGCTCCACTCCATCAAGTTCTGTAACTCCATCTACTGGTGTAAGTTCTACTCCGTCCAGTGGTATTTCTAGCTCCACTCCTTGCACCACTACTTCCACCATCACCACCACTCAAACACCTTCCACTTCCGCAGGAACCTCGAGCTCGACTCCATCCACTGGTGTTTCGAGTTCAGTTCCTTCGAGCAGTGTCACCCCATCAACAGGTGTTTCGAGTTCAGTTCCTTCGAGCAGCTTTACTCCATCGACAGGCGTTAGTTCTACTCCATCAACCGGAGTGTCTAGTTCTACTCCATCAACCGGAGTGTCTAGTTCTACTCCATCGAGCAGTGTAACTCCTTCTACTGGTGTTTCCAGTAGTGTAACTCCATCCACTGGTTCTAGTAGCTATACTCCTTCAACTGGTGTTCCAAGTAGCTCTACCCCATCCACAGGTGTATCCAGCAGCGTCACCCCATCCACTAGTGGCTCAAGCTCAGTTCCATCACTCAGTTTGAGTACTTCGTCAGTTCCATCGAGCAGTGTAACACCATCTACCGGAGTTTCTAGCAGTGTAACACCATCTACCGGAGTTTCTAGCAGTGTAACACCATCAACCGGAGTTTCTAGCTCAACTCCATCCACTGGAGTATCCAGTAGCTTGAGCTCCAGCACTACTCCATGCACAACTACCTCCACAATCACCACGACGGCACCACCATCAAGCTCCACAGCAACTTCGAGCTCGGTTCCATCTTACAGTTTCAGTACTTCCTCTGTTCCATCGAGTAGTCTGACTCCATCGACTGGTTCAAGTAGTGTTCCTTCGACTGATGTTAGCTCCACTCCATCGAGTAGTGTAACTCCATCGACTGGTTCCAGCAGCTTCACTCCATCCACAGGTGTTTCAAGTAGTGTAACTCCTTCCACTGGAGTATCTAGCTCAGTTCCACCATTCAGCTTCAGCACTTCTTCAGTGCCATCGAGTGGTGTGACCCCTTCGACTAGTTCTAGTAGTTACACTCCATCTACTGGAGTGTCAAGCTCTGTTCCCTCGAGCAGCTACACACCTTCTACAGGAGTTTCCAGCTCAATTCCATCCACTGGAATAAGTTCCACTCCATCTAGTAGTGTAACACCTTCAACTGGTGAATCCAGCTCTACTCCATCTACAGGCAGCTCAATTCCATCGAGCTCAACACCTTCGACTGGCGTCTCTAGTTCTACTCCATGCACCACAACATCGACGATCACTACCACTCCTTCCTCGTCCATTGAAAGTTCGAGTTCTGTCCCACCTTTAAGCACTTCATCTGTGCCATCTAGCGGAGTAACTCCGTCTACTGGAGTGTCTAGCTCAGTTCCATCGTCTAGTGGAACACCATCTACAGGTATTTCGAGCAGCGTAACACCATCAACTTCTTTTGGCACATCCAGTTCTGTTCCACCATTCAGTTTCAGCACATCATCGGTGCCTTTGAGTAGTGTTACTCCATCCACAGGTGTTTCAAGTAGTTTTACTCCTTCCACTGGAGTATCTAGCTCAGTTCCACCATTCAGCTTCAGCACTTCTTCAGTGCCATCGAGTGGTGTGACCCCTTCGACTGGTTCTAGTAGTTACACCCCATCTACTGGTGTTTCCAGCTCGGTCCCATCGAGTGGAGTAAGTTCGTCGACTGGTTCTAGCAGTGTAACCCCATCCACTGGAGTATCTAGCAGCTTTACCCCGTCAACAGGCATCTCTAGCAGCTTCACACCTTCCACTGGCATCTCTAGTTTCCCTCCATCGAGTAGTTTGACTCCATCTACAGGTATTTCGAGCAGCGTAACACCATCTACTTCTTTTGGAACATCCAGTTCTGTCCCACCATTCAGTTTCAGCACCTCATCAGTGCCATTGAGTAGTGTAACTCCATCGACTGGTTCCAGCAGCTTTACTCCATCGACTGGTGTCTCCAGCTCAACCCCATCGAGTGTAACCCCATCCACTGGAGTATCTAGCTCAGTTCCATCTTTCAGCTTCAGCACCTCATCAGTACCATCTAGCGGAGTAACTCCATCTACTGGAGTGTCTAGCTCAGTTCCATCCTCTAGTGGAACACCTTCCACCGGAATTTCCAGCTCAACTCCGTCTAGTCTGACTCCATCCACTGGCATCAGTTCGAGCTCATCCACCACTCCATGTACCACTACTTCCACCATCACCACTACTCCACTTCCATCCACGTCGAGCTCTGTTCCACCTTTCAGCTTCAGTACCTCGTCTGTTCCATCGAGCAGTGTGACCCCATCGAGTGTGACACCTTCGAGTAGTGTAACTCCATCGAGTGTGACACCTTCGAGTAGTGTAACTCCATCGAGTGTAACACCTTCGACAGGTTCTAGTGTAACCCCATCAACAAGTGGCTCTACTAGCTCAACACCATCCTCTGGCTCTAGCAGCTTTACACCTTCCAGTGGTTCAAGCAGCTTCACTCCATCCACTGGTGTCTCTAGTTCCACCCCATCGAGTGTAACTCCTTCCACTGGAGTATCTAGCTCAGTTCCACCATTCAGCTTCAGCACTTCTTCAGTGCCATCGAGTGGTGTGACCCCTTCGACTGGTTCTAGTAGTTACACTCCATCTACTGGAGTGTCAAGCTCTGTTCCCTCGAGCAGCTACACACCTTCTACAGGAGTTTCCAGCTCGATTCCATCCACTGGAGTAAGTTCCACACCATCTACTGGGTTATCGAGCTCAACTCAATCCACCGGTTCTAGCAGCTTTACACCATCGACTGGCTTAAGCAGCTCCACCCCATCCACTGGTGTTTCTAGCTCCACTCCATGCACAACCACCTCCACAATCACCACGACGGCACCACCATCAAGCTCCACAGCAACTTCGAGCTCCGTCCCATCGAGCAGTGTAACACCTTCAACCGGAATTTCGAGCTCAACTCCATCCACTGGTGTATCGAGTAGTGTTACTCCATCGACTGGAGTCTCTAGTTCAGTTCCATCGAGTTCTGTAACCCCATCGACTGGTGTCTCTAGTTCAGTTCCATCGAGTTCTGTAACCCCATCCACTGGTGTATCGAGTAGTGTTACTCCATCGACTGGAGTCTCTAGTTCAGTTCCATCGAGTTCTGTAACCCCATCCACTGGTGTCTCTAGCTCAGTTCCATCATTGAGCTTCAGTACTTCATCAGTTCCATCGAGCTCGACTCCATCCACTGGTGTATCAAGCAGTGTAACTCCATCTACAGGTGTTTCCAGCTCAACTCCTTCAACAGGTGTCTCTAGTTCAACTACTCCATCCACTAGTAGCTCTAGCTCAGTTCCATCGAGCTCGACTCCTTCAACTGGTGTGTCCAGCTCGGTGCCTTTCAGTAGTGTAACCCCATCGACTGGTGTGTCTAGTTCAATTCCACCATTCAGTTTTAGTACCTCTGCTCCATCGAGCAGCTTCACCCCATCGACTGGAAGTTCTAGCTCATCGACAGGCTCAAGCATAACTCCATCTACTGGATTATCAAGCAGTGTTCCTTCGACTGGTTCAAGCAGTGTAACTCCACCTACAGGTGTCTCTAGTTCTACTCCATCGACTGGTTCTAGCAGCTTGAGTTCTACTACTCCTTGCACTACTACTTCCACCATAACCACCACTCCAACACCTTCCACCTCCCTGGAAACATCGAGTTCGGTTCCACCATTCAGTTTCAGCACTTCCTCTTTTCCTTCTAGTGGAGTAACACCATCTACAGGAGTTTCTAGTTCTACTCCATCTACTGGTGTATCAAGCAGTGTAACTCCATCTACTGGAGTCCCTAGTTCAGTTCCATCGAGTTCTGTAACCCCATCCACTGGTGTCTCTAGTTCTACTCCATCCGCTAGTAGCTCTAGCTCGGTTCCATCATTGAGCTTCAGCACTTCGTCAGAGTCCACTGGTGTATCTAGTTCTACTCCATCGAGTTCTGGAACTCCATCCACTGGTGTGTCTAGTTCAACTCCATCGAGCAGTGTTACACCTTCAACTGGAATTTCCAGTAGTGTAACTCCATCAACTGGAATTTCTACCAGCTCTACACCATCGACTGGAGTTTCTAGCTCAACTCCATCCAGCTCTGTAATTCCATCCACTGGCATCTCAAGCTCGGTTCCACCTTTCAGTTTTAGCACTGGTACATCGAGCTCTGTAACACCATCAACTGAAGTGTCAAGCTCTACTCCATCGAGCAGCGAAACACCTTCTACTGGAACTTCGAGCAGTGTAACACCATCCACTGGAATTTCTTTCTCCAGTTCTACACCATCGACTGAATCTAGCTCCACTACTCCATGTACCACTACATCTACCATCACCACCACTCCATCATCTACTGAATCTTCGAGCACCGTTCCTCCATTCAGCTTTAGCACGTCCGGGTCCTCAAGTGTGACCCCATCTACGGGAGTATCGAGCAGTGAAACATCTTCCACTGGAGTTCCTAGCACTTCATCAAGTGTAACTCCATCTACTGGTGTTTCAAGCTCAACTGCATCGAGTAGTGTAACACCTTCGACTGGTTCAAGCTCGAGTTCCACCACTCCATGTCCTACATGCACTACTGAGTCGAGCTCAACTGAATCTTCGAGCACCGTTCCTCCATTCAGCTTTAGCACGTCCGGGTCTTCAAGTGTGACCCCATCTACTGGAGTATCGAGCAGTGAAACACCTTCCACTGGAGTTTCTAGCACTCCATCAAGCTCTATATTCACATCCTCCAGTTCGACTCAGACAAGTTCGAGTTCGAGTTCAAGTTCAAGCTCTAGTTCCAGCTCCAGCTCCAGCTCCAGCTCTTCGACTTCTGTCTCGACATTGAGCTTCAGTACTTCGTCCAGTGAATCGTCTACAGCTCCTTCAACTGGTGTATCCAGTAGCTTGAGTTCCACCACCTCAGAGTCAACTTCGTCGGGTTCTAGTTCGATCCCTTCAACTGGTGTTCCAAGTAGTAAAACTTCCTCAACTCCAAGCGGCTCGTATTCGACTTCCGACTCGACTTCCAGCTCTGATCACGGTTCCTCTTCAACTTCTGTATCTAGTTCAACGGTTGTAACTAGCACACCGACATCTGGCTCGACGGGCTCCACAAGCCTGTCTGGATCCAGTTCCAGCTCTGGTGTGACTTCCAGCTCCACTGGTTCCACTCCGGGTACCGGCTCTACTCCTTCGACTTTCGAGTTCTCCACGAGCAGCTCTGCAGTCAGCAGTCCTTCTGTGTCGACAGTTTCCTCAACTGAGTCAACCACCAGCCCTTCATCTGGTTACTACGTGACATCAACCACGACTAGTGGATCCAGTACTGGCTCTACTGGAACAGGCTCTACTGAGTCAACTACAGTCACTACAGAAACAACACCCTCCGGTACCAGCTTGACCACTCTTTCCACATTCTCTTATTCTACTGGCTCCGACAGTTCCAGTAGTTCAACTGAATCCACCACACCACCTTACTACGTAACCACCACAACCACAAAACCAGGTTTCAGTTCTCCTTCACAGGTGACCTACTCCACTGGTCCTTCCGGTCCGGGCAAATCGACACCTGACACTGTAACAGTCTCCACCAGCACTGGTTTTGACAGTTCCTCGTCTCCAACTGCGTCCACAGCTTTGACTAGCTCACCAACTCCTGGTGCTGGTACTACTGGCTCTACATTGACCACTGTACCATCTAGTGGAAAAGGAACTCCAAGCTCCAGTTCTGGAGCCGGCTCACTCACTACACCAACTTTCTACACTACTAAAACGGAACCACATGGTTCCAAGACCAAGAGCAAGCAATCTGGTGGTTCCAAGACCAAAACTAAACCAGTTGGTGGTTCCAAGACCATTGAAAATGACATTCCAACGGCATCTTTACCATCAGGTCACTTCAAATCACTCGCTGCAGAGTCCAGAGTGGCTCCAACATCAACTGCCACGGACACTCCTAATGTCTCATTTGTGACTTTGAGCACCGTAGGTTCACAACCAACTTCAACCTCCGGTGGGTCGTCACAACCATCACCTACTTTAATCGAGTACGAAGGTGCCGGATCTTCTTTCAAGAAGCCATCTAAATCCGTCATTGCCGGATGCGTTATGCTCATGGCTTGCTCATTATTGTGAATGTGATCTCAAAGTTATAATCATTTACCTCTACATTTGCATTATTTCTGATATTTTTACCTTTTCAACAAGGACAATGACTTCCTATAAACTGTGTTTGTGAGCTATATATTATACCCTATAGCTCCTTTCTCCTTCGTTCTCATCGAAAGTGACACCGTCACTTGACCTAGCTTTCTGATTTCGGATTGCTAACTAAAAACTCTTAGAAATTGTTTGGGCTTATGATTTTATTACGATTTTTAAATATAAATGAATGTTTTATTATAAATTTATTCAAAGTGATGTAGATATAAAGAGGGCTCATGAATGAGTGTTTATTAAAACTTTTAATAGCGTAATTATATATTATATATTATATATTATAGATTATATATTACAGATTGTAGATTATTAGTTATGGATTATGTACTCTATATTACATAGTATTAATAACACATTCTAGATCCAGATTAGAAACCATATACTTGTTACTCATTTGATATAAACCATGTTTTATTTCAAGCTTTTATCAGTGTGGATTATAAGTATATATAAATTCCTCATTTGAACAAACGTTATATTCTACTCTAATCAGTGTTAACTATAACTATATACATGTTACTCGCAAATTGATATAGTGTCATAACCATATACATGTTACTCACCCAACTTGATATGGGACCAATTCTGTGCATCCGAAACAACATCCAAGCTGGATCCAATAATACAGGTACTCTGAGTTTCAGGGTTGACCAAGTACTTGGAACTGACATCCAAGATATCCAGCAACGACACCTCCAACAACTCCTCTCTTCTCTTTTGCTTCATTTTGTCGTTGATTCCATGGAAAAACAAGGTCATTCCCTCGTCTCTGACACTCTTTGGAGCATCGATTCTTTGGAAAATGGTCAATTTGGCCTGGTCCAAGTCGGAAGTGGAGATGCTTTCCGAGCTGAGCTCTGTCTCGTCCACAGCGACGATGGAGTCGGTGGCATCGGAGATGTTGGCCTCGATATACTCGCCGGACAGCTTGAAAACGTTCAACGACTGCAAAGGATTAGGGTCTCTGTAAGAGTAGAAGTTGAAAATCCCGTTTAAGCCATCGTAGTTGGCCCCACCACCGTAGGCGCCGCCTTTTTCTCTGATTTCCTTGTGCAATCTCTTGAAAGTGAGCAATTGCGACAGCACTTGCAAGGCAGCACCGTCTTCATGGGTGTACAGGACACCAGGAAGGGACAAAGACGAGAATTGCACCTGGCTTGGCACTTCTACGAAGGACTGGTAACAAGATTTTACAGTGGAGGGCATCAAGTCGACTTGCTGGGAGCCGAGGTCCGCTTTCGGGAAGTCCGCGATGAAGTTGACCGCTTGCAGCTCGTTGGAGTCCATCACGTCTTTGTCGCAGGTCAAGGCGATGCTGAAGTTGTCACTGTTGACCAAGAGCGACTGCAACTTGAGCAACGGCGGGATCACCTTGTCGAGCAAGACGCCTTGGTCGTTCCACCTGTTCAACTGGGCCAAGAACTGCACCTGCTTGATGCCGCTCAACGCCTCGTCGTAGGCGGCCTTCTTGTTGAAATGGGCACTGCTGACGGACTTGGCAAAGCTGTGTCCGCTGGAGATGATGCCATTCAAGTTGTCGCTGTTCAACGTCTTGATCAACGTCGAGAGCTTCTCCTGGTTGTGGAAGTTGGTCGAGGTGAGCAACTCTTTGAACAAGGCAAACATTTTGTCGACGTTTTGGTTTAAGGCGACGCCGGACAAGAGGAAGTTCACTACAGGTTCCGAGAGATTGTACGGAGAGGAAGAGACCGACACGGAGGCAGACAAACCTCCGGTGTACATCTTGATGTCCTCGCTCAACTCGGACATGTCTCTCGAGAGCGAGCCCAAGTTGGTCAAGCACTCGGTGAAAAGAGGAAGGAAGGCGAGCAAGTCCTGTGGGATTACGTTGGTGATGTCCTTCTTGGCGCGGAAGTAAGTCAAGCCGTTGCATTTGGCCGAGACTCTCTTGTACACGTTGTCCGAGACCGAGACGTCGACAAAGTCGCCACGGGAGGCGATGTCGTCGACCCGCAAAGTGGGCAAGCAGGAGAGATCCTCCTTCTCGTTCTGGATCTCCTGCAACTTGAGCCCACGCTGGTACAAGAACTCCTTCTCCTCCTCAGAGAGCGGCGCGGTCTTGCCTTGCAAGCGGGCCTCCTCCTCCAGCAGCACCTTGGCCTGGAACTGGTCGCTAGGCTCCATGGTGAACTGGAACGTTGGTTTGCCGAGCAAGTGGGTCCTGATCAAGTCGGAAAAGAGCTGCACGCCACGCTCGGCGTAGTCCAGTTTGAAGCGGGCGATGATGTCTTCGAACTTGACCACGTCGAAGGGGTCCACGTCGTTGACCCACTGCGGCGTCAACAGATACAAGATGTTCATGCCGAACTCGGCACTCTCCATCTTCTTGCTGAGCTCCAACTGGTGGAGGATGGCGTCGATTCTCCTGGCCTCGAAGCCCCGGTCCAGCAGCTCTTTGAGCGTCAGCAAGATGATCTGTTCCAACTTCAGGGCGTTCTCCTTGGTCAAGCCTTGCAACCCCACGGTGAACATGTTGGTGCTGGTCATGGACTCGAAGCCCGAGTTCACCGAGAAGTCGTCGCCGAGCCCGGACTCGATAAGAGCCTGGTAGAGCGGCGCAGAGTGGCCGTCCATCAACAAGTTGGACAACACTTTGTAGAGGAAAGTGGCATACAGGTCCTTCGGATCGCCCAAGTACCACGTGACAGAGCACTTGTACTGTCTGGACTCGGGGAGTGTCGGGTCTACTGGGCCGTCGAGCACCACGGCCTGCGACTCTTGCAAGGCTACGGGCTGCTTGAGGATGTTTTTACGAGCTCTCTTGCCAAAGGCGACGAACTTCTCGTCGATGGCCTTGAGCGTGTTGACTACGGGGAAGGAACCGTACGTGTAGGTTCTGGCGTTGGACGGGTGGTAGTTTGCCGCGTGGAAATCGACCAAGTCGAAGTACTGCAAGTCGGTGATCTTGGCAGGGTCGCCGCCGGAGTTGTTCAATGAAGGGTAGATGGACTCCTGGAACTTGATCCAGTAGTAGTAAGAGCTGTTGGAGACCTGTCCTTTCATTTCGTTGTAAACAACACCTTTGAACACCAACGGCGTGGATTTGTCGTTGGTGACCTCGTTTTCCAACCGCCAACCCTCTTGTTGGAAGTCTGACTCTTTCAACAAAGGGTTCAACGTGGCATCGAGGTAGATGTCGGTCAAGTTCTCAAAGTCCTTTTTGTTGGTGGTGGCAAAGGGGAAGAAGGTGTAGTCGTGGCCCGTCATAGCGTTCATGAAGTTGGCCAAACTACGGTTCAACATCTTGAAAAAGGGGTCTCTCACTGGGTATTTCTCCGACCCGCACAACGTGGTGTGCTCCAAGATGTGAGGCACACCGGTGCTGTCCGGCGGGTTCGTCTTGAAAGAGATGCTGAACACATTGTTGGAGTCATCTCTGTCGACGTGCAAGTGCTGGGCACCGGTTTTCGCGTGGGCGAACTCCACAGCGGTCATCGAGTACTCCGGCACGGGCAACACCCGCTTGATTTCAAAGCCATGCACTTTGGCGCCCACTGGATATTTTTTCAACAGGCGCTGTGCTGAATAGGAGGCGAATCTCTTGCTGGAGGCTTGTTTGATGGATCTTCGAGCAACTAGCATGGTGGTGGAACGTGGTGGAATGTGGTGAGCTGATCTGGATGTGATCAGTTAATAAAGTGAAGATGAGCGAGTTTTGAGATTTGTGGAGTGAAAAAGTGAGAAGAAAAGAAAGTGAAAAATTAGACTAGAGAAAAAGTGAAAGTGAAAGTGAAGAGCGAAAAAGGATTGAGTAAATGTACGAGACAGTTATTGGGAAGTTATTAGGAAGTTAGGAGTAAAGTTAGGAGTAAAGTTAGGAGTAAAGTTAGGAGTAAAGTAAGGTTGAAAAATAGTTGTATAATTTGTATGAAGAGTTGAAGAGTCTATGAGCAGTTTAGGTGTAAGTGTGAAATACGAAAATATGAGGCAGTATGAGGTGAGGATATGGATTGTAGAATTGGGAATGCCGAACGATGGCTGGAAATATCAAAAATTATAAATTATATATTATGGAATATAAACTGTAGCTTACAAACATGATTTGTATTTTATAATATATATATATATTATGAAATGTAAAGTGTATATTATCAAGTATGATTTATATCTTCTAGAATATAAAATACAAATATATGTTAAGAATATATATTATAAATTGTGTACTCTAATCTTGAATCACACATTGTATATCACAAGCTATATAATATTACTCCAGTATAATATACTCTGGTATAGTAGGCCCAGCACATTATGCCCAGCACAATACTGTAGTACCAGAATTACTACACTTCCAGACTTCTCGTAGTGGATACTGCTGCGCATGAACATCGTCACACCACCGCATATGGCACACTACTCTATAGTATAATTCCTCCAATAAACATACAGAACTACCAAGGATAGTCAGTGCAAAGTTCTTATCTGGTGTTAGTTGAATATTACTGGTGTGATCTTATTCAGTTTGTGAAAATTAACGGCTCATAGAGCAGGGCAAAGTATGTAACTCATATACAATCATCATACAACACGCACTGTACTCTTACAAAGTTGACACAATACAATACTACAATACAATACTACAATACATACGGTGATGTACTTTTATAATCTTCCAAATATTCTCTATATCTATGAGGTATTCTTACTTCATTTCACTTCATACTTCATTTCACTTCACTTCACTTCATTTCACTTCACACTTCATTTCACTTCACACTTCATTTCACTTCACTTCATTTCACTTCACTTCACACTTCACTTCACCTCTTCTCACCCCCTTCACCACCCCCATTCACCACCCCTGAAAAATTCTTAGCAAAAAAAAATTTTTAGCTCTTCTCTAAAAAATTTATCTACCCAAAAAAAAGCTTCACCAAAGCGAGTAAACCTTTGAACAGGCCCCAAATCACACGAGGAGGTCAACAGAAAGCAAGATGTCGTCAACTGCAGTCGCCTCGCCATCGAGCACAATATCCAGAAAGCGGAAACTGGACTTTTCCAGCGGATCCAAGCCAAGAAGATCATCTTTGATTCCAAATTCCACAAACCCTTTGAACGAGGACGGCACTTCCAAATGCTTCCACAAGGTTTCAACTTCATTATATGTGTCGCTTGCACCATCTTATGTGCAAGACCCGATCCAGGGGATCAAGACGCAGCATTTAGACCCTTTGGTGATGACGCATTTTGCTCCCGCCAAAGGTATTGTATTGGGATATTTCAACATCAGCTTTGACAATGCCAACAAGTCGACCGACTCCGAAGGGAACGCCATTAGTGTGGCCAAGATCTCCAACGACACTCCGTTCCTGTTCTTGTGGGTGAAAGTAGACCTCTTGGTATGGAGGCCTCAAGTGGGCGACGTGGTGGAAGGCTGGATCTACATGCAGACCCAATCGCATATCGGATTATTGATCCATGACTGTTTCAATGCCTCGATCAAGAAGTTCAACATCCCAGCGGAATGGCAGTTCGTCCCTAACCAGCTGGACGAGATGGACGTTTCCGAAGAGAACAACAAGGTGAAGTCGCTTGGCCATTGGGTCGACGAGAACGGCGTGCAAGTGGAGGGGAAGACCCGTTTCACCATCAAACTGTTGCATACTGCAGGCAGAGTGGTCTCTGTAGAAGGTACGTTGATCACCCCAGGGGACGAGTCGGACTCCTTCCCAGTGACGGTGTCGAAGCAGCACAAGAAGTTCGACGACACCGTGGTTTCTGTGTCTGTGGTAGATACAAAGCCAGAAGAAGATGAGAGTCTGATTCCTCAGTATGAGAAGAACTCTGACGATGAGGTGGTTGCCGAGGAGAACTCGTCGAGTGACGAATCCGATTCCGATTAGACGTTTGTATAGATGTAGTAGGTTAATAAAGAGTATATATAATAACAAAGGTGAGCATAAGCAGACCAAGATAATGGGAATCGGTGGAAAAGATCATATATTTGAGTAATGTCGAGGTAAAGAAGGTGGGTTATGAGTGTTGTCGAACTATGACTATTCAGCAATGATCAATAATCGGTGGAAATGTCCATTTTTCTATCCATCTTTGCTATTCAATCATCATTTGCTGAGTTTCTGAACTGAGGGATGATTTTTTTATTGTCATCTTAAATGATGTGATCCTGATATATTATAATCTTTCGAGTTATATATTATCTTTGAATGTATATTGAATATATATTAAATATATATTAGATATATATTGAGTATAATTTTGAATGTGCTTAAAAATGAATATCTCTTCGAATATATTGAATATTAATACATTTTGAAATATATTTTAAATATATTACTGAAGATACTATTAAATATCCCTTTAAATATATATTTGAATATATTCCAATATAATGAATAGTAGATTCACGCCTAACCATAATCAATCATATGAATGAATAATCATTGATTAGATAATGGATAAAGAATATTAGACACCGTTTAGTTGATTCTTGAATTCAATTGAAGTATAATATACTAAGGAGGTGAGTTCATTATAAGTATGAAGAGATTATTATAATCCAATCAACATCTTATGATTCACTTAACATATTAATTTTTAACTAGTATATTATGATTGATTGATGAATTATAATTAAATATCAATTCAATCAACATAATCAATTATAATGATTTAATCAAATATTAATTCAATCAATACAGTATAATTGATTGATAAATTATAATTAAATATTGATTGATAAATTTTAATTAAATATTGATTGATAAATTATAATTAAATATCAACTCAATCAATATAATCAATTAAAATAATATGATCAAATATCAATTCAATCAAGATATTATAATTGATTGATAAATTATAATTAAATATCAAATCAATCAATATATTATAATTGATTAAAATATCATAATTGGTATATTAAAATCAATTATATATTTTTATCGTTTTACATAACCTCAATTGAATACCTATGCAAACAAAGGCAGAAAAAAGCACAAGACCAAAGTTCAACAGAAAAGAGGAAACAAGAGTTAACAGGGCTAACAGACGAACAGAAAAAAATGACAGACCGAAGAGCCAAAGCTAGGCCAAGCTAGGCCAAGCTAGGCCAAGCTAAACTTTCTGCTCCGGATGAACATTGATCGACTCCACACTGCGGTCATCCTGCGACGTGCCCTGCAAGATCTCGATCGAACCCTGTTTCGACTCGATCGAGTCTGCAAGGCTTCTCAACTGCAGAGCATACTCTCTGAAAAACGCATCGTAGTCATTGCCAAATTCGTCCAAAGTCTCTGCCATCTCGTACAAGTCCATGCCCATCTCCTCTGCCTCCAGCGGCAGTCTCAACTTGCAGCCCGGAATGTGGTCTACGATGAACAAGATAATCGTCGTGAACACAGCAGTCCAGCCAACCATGTACGAGATACCTGCCAACTGGTAGCCCAATTGGATATAGTGGCCGTCGATCCACCCACCTTCGATCTCGGTGGCACCATCGTAGCCGGCGATGGTCTTGGATGCGAAAATACCACACAAGAAACCTCCACAGATACCCCCAACGCCGTGGACCACTCCAGAGTAACTGTAGTCGTCGATCTTCAACCACCTGTTGAGTGGGAGACAGAGACGGCACACCACTGCCGTGATGATCGAGGTCACTGCCGCTGCCCAAGGGTAGTAGAACCCACAGGAAGGCGTGATGTTGACAAGCCCGACAATGACTCCGTCGCAGACGGCGTGCATGGACCACTTGCCCGTGAGCAAACGGTCGACAAAGGTGAATGTGGCACTGGCAAACGTCGACAGCAACAAGGTGTTGACAAAGATGTAGCCAGTTCTGACGTTGACCGACAACAAGGTGCCCGTGTTGAAGCAGAACCAGGCAGCCCAGATCAAGGTCACTCCGATGAAGGTGCTAACGGCAGAATGGCCTCTGAAATGTGGAGGCCCGTTGGCCTTGTGCCATTCCTTGCGCTTGCCGATAAACCAGCTGTAGATCAACGAGGCCACACCGGAGCTGATGTGGACGGCACCTCCACCCAGGAAATCCAACAGCCCCAAGGTGTACAACCAGCCGTTGAAACCCCAAGTGGCATACAGCAAAGGTGCGTACACCACAATGGTGAAGATGGCCCCAACGAGAAGACTAGGACCGACAGGCGATCTTTCTCCGATCAGGCCGACGAAGATCTGCACGGTGGCCACTGGGAAGAAGTTGTTGAAGACAAAGTTGATCACCGAAGGGATCGTGGCACCGTCGTACATGCCTTTGGCCTCTTCATCGTGAAGAGCGGCATTGCGAAGGTTGCCCATCAATTTGGAGCTCGACGTGGAAGAGCCAGCCAAGGAGTAGCCAATGAGGTACCAGAGAATGGTGACGATACACGTGGTCATGTAGGTCTGGAACAACACCTGCACCACGTTCTTTCTTCTCAAGACCCCGGTGTAGTACAAGCCGATACCTGGCGTGATCAAGAAGACCATCACCAGCGAAAACATCACGTACACCATGTCGCTGGTGACGAGGTCTGCGGTTTGTTCTTCGTAAGTAGACATTTTGACGAGCTGGTAGGAAGTATGGCCATAACACTGGCGCCCCAGAACTTCATGGGGCACATGCCTGTGTATTTATATCTCAAACGGAGCTACAGGTGATCTGGACTCGCACACATCTCGAGTTTTCTTGGCTATTTTTTTTTCTTATCGGTGAGAAAAATTTCTTATCTTATCTTAGCGCATGGCTGATAAAGACAATAGGCAGGAGGGAAGGAATAGGTTGAGTTGGCGAGAGGTTGGCAAGAAAGAGGTTGGAATGGAGAGTTTGACAAGAATGAAGACATTGATTGACAAGAGTGGTGATGTGAGAAATGGGGCATGAGATATGAGGGTGACGGAGTATGAGGGCTCCGTTGAGGAATATGAAGAGATTGAAGAGCAGAAGAAAGCTTATTAGAGCCAAGGTTGTAGAGTCGACAAGATAATGAGACTTTATAACGTCACCAACTAAGTATCCAAACCAATTTGACAGCCAATAGTAAGCTCAAAGGATCAACATATCCTTTCCCGGCCAGTGGCATTTGCGTTGCGTTTCTTATCTTAGTCATTGTTCGCCTGGTCCTAATTATTTCCTGTTTGGGAAAAAAATTACGGCCCAAGCTTGCAAAGGGGTGATGGCAGATAGCGGATGCTAAAGAAGAGGGAAAACGATTGGAAAGAGCAGGGCAGCATGGAATGCCAAGAGTTGTTATTACTATTATACACATCAGTTATCATCACTGTCATCAAGACCTAGATTGCGGAGCAAACCCTGGGCTTTCGCCTCGATATATAGATCACGTTCGTTCTGCGGCATCTCCACAGAATCTTCAATCGAGCGTTGGATCTTGACCAAGTCGTTGAAAAGATTTCTCAATTGGCTCGCAACAAAATGCAAATTCTCCTTCATCGGTTTCACCTTATCGTAGTTTGCGTTTTCCGTCAAAAACTGGATACAACTCAAGTAGAGCCTCAATATCTGATGGATCTTTGATATTTTTGCCCTTTGCAATTGCAATGATTTTTTCAATGCCAACTGTGTCTGGATTTCCTTTTGCAACGAAAAAACCTCCTTGTCCACCTCTGCGTGCTGGATTTTTTTTTGGCTCAAGTCCTTGTGGTGCTCCAATTTGAACCACCCATCCTGGATCAAATCGTGTGGTATATTGAAGATATTTCTCAACGAGTACAACTCGAACAAGTCAAAGTTCCGATCCACAGAACTCTCGAGTAAAGTCTCCAACTTGGCAGTGCCCAACTCGATCTCGTCTTTCGGGATCTCTGCCTCGCCTTCCATCACCACATCATCTTGGGCCTTGTTCAACTCCTCAATCATCAAGCCCTGCCGCTCTTGTAGGTAGTCCTCCACCGCCTGGGTGCATTTGTACATGATCTCGTTCACCGAGTTGATCACGTCGTCCACCACCGAGATCGGCGGGTACCCGAGATGCTCGGTGAGCAAAGAATTGCTTCGTATATCGGTCATCACTGTTATTCCAGATACTCCTGACACTCTTCTCTTTGTAATAAACAAAATAAAATAAATGAAAACAAAACCACTAAAAGTAGTGCGCCATGCGGGTCGTGTGCCATGGCTCAGACTGGAAAAGTGTCTGAAAGCTGCCAACGCAAAAAAATTGCCGTGCCAGCAACATTGCGTAAATGATTTTTCTTCAAATGATTGGCTTCTAATCAGTGGGACACCAGTTGTAAAGGAGACACACATCGACAGTGGGACCATCTATATCGAATCAATACAATGGCAGGACACGGCCCTCATTGTGAGTGACTAACAGGCGATGAATGGGCCCTTTTTTAATGGGCCATTTGTATCATCTTTACTAACATTATCCTGTCTAATAGTATTACACGAAGATCCAGCTTTGGAGAAGTACAATATTTTGAAAACCAATTTACACTACTCTTACAAGTTCACGAAGAAACTGAGTTGGTATGGGGCATTGTTCTTCTTGGTGATCCCGGGAATCGGATTCTATTACAGTCATAAATGGGAGGGAAAGCAAGGAACTGTGTTCTGGGGAGCCCAGAGAACGACTCCAGTATATGCAGCTGATTGGGTACCAAGGAAATAAAAGTAGTTGTAATATTGCAATTGGTTATTGACTATTGCGATTGCATTGACTTAGTGTCATATTTATTGCAATTGGTTATTGACTATTGCGATTGCGATTGCGATTGCATCGACTTAGTACCATATTTATTGCAATTGGTTATTGACTATTGCCATTGCATTAACTTACAGCCATATTTATTGCCATATTTATTGATCTAACTTATTTATTTATCTCAACTATTTATCATTATTTATTTATCGGGTTGTCATCCGGCTATTTATTACTAAATTACACTTTATTTATCATTTAAACATAAATATACCAATTAATCAATCGGTATTCTTTACCATGATTTATCCAATTACAAAAAATCCATATCCAATTATATTTTCCAGTATCTCCAAGTAAAACAAAACAAGCCCAAGCAGGCAGCAAGAAGTAGTGTAGTTTGAGAGAAGAGTGATTGGCATGAAGAACCGAGTGGGAACTAGGCAGTAATCACTATATGAGTTTCTCGAAACTGAGTGAGAGCAAGGGCATTATATATCTCTTAGTGCTCTCCCACTACCTCTAAATACAGGTTGAAGCCATTCCAAACATGTCCACATCGAATTCAGTAGAAGAGAGATTGAAGTTCAGCTGAAGTTCGAGTTCAATTCAAGCTTGAATCTGAGTTTAAGTTCAAATTTGATTCAAATGAAAATCAGTTCAAGTCCAGTTCAGGTCCAAGTCCAAGTCCAAGTCCAAGTCCAAATCAAATTCAATTTTCCTACACTGTAAAGAAATTCAAATGATCACCAAACGTTGGTGACTTGTCCGAGTACGGTGTGGCGGTGATGGAGTCTGGAGTCTCTAAAGCAGTACCTTTCCTACTGCCCGAACTGCTCGTACTCAGTTTGCTAGCAGATCTTCTATTGGAACCTGGTTTCCTCTTCAGGATCTTTGCCGAAGATTCAATGACAAATGAGTATTTCTTCGGTGTGGAAGCTGCCGATTTGGAAACATCCTTAGCGTTCAGTGACATTGCCTGATCAGAACTCAAATCAAATGTAGACGAACCAGCTTGAAGTGAGGGCACTTTTGCGTAATTCTTTTTGACCTTGGTTCGCAAGTTGGACTGGCTCTTGGCCTTCTTGACCGATCTGAGATGACCGCTTGTCGAGGGAATGGAGTCGTTCCCACCTGCACGGCGTGAACCTCGTGCTTGTGGAGGCATAGACAAACTCAGTTGCTGCTGATGGTGGTAAGGCTTGCCCACAGTGTCTTGTGGCGACGCTGAAAAGGGTGTGTTGGGCTCGGAGAGCTTCATTTCGGAGAGGGGTATCATGTCGGTGTGACCTCCCGTGGTGTCGTTGCTTAGAAGATCGTCCAATTCGTTGTCAAAGAGCTCTTCCAAGTCGAAATCGTCCATAGGGTCGCTGTCGTTGTCGTCGAGATACGAGAGTTGGTTAAGATCTTGGCTGCGCTTGCGGGTATGGTGTTCTCTGTACTGATGCTCTTGCTGGAGTTGCTGTTGTAATTGCCGGATTTGTTGTTGTCGCAGATTCAACTGTTCGTATTGCTGCAGTTGTTTAAGCTTTAGTAGAAGATACTGTCTTTGCACTGACGTGAGTGACTTAATATTGGTGGAGCTCCCACTGGAGGGCTGCGGTTGTGCTTGAGGGTGTGCTTGAGGGTGTGATTGTGGTTGTGAGTGTGGGTGTGAGTGTGAGCGTGGAAGTGGTTGTGGTTGCGGTTGTGGGTGTGGGTGCGGTTGTATAAAAGAGGCCTCTGCCGCAGCATGCTGGCTTGGGTAGTGACTGTAATCCATCACCAGTGTTGGAACCGCCTGCGGAACATGGACACCGGTGTCGTAGTATTGCGAGAGGTCACTGCCAAGTGGTTGAGGTTGCTGCGATGGTAGCGTCGAGTAGATGGGCTGTTGTTGGATGAGTGTCTGAGGGGTGTAGTATAAAGGCTGCTGTGCTGTCATCACTGGCTGTGGTTCCATCACGACAGGAGCTGTCAGTTGGTAGTGCAGTTGCAGTTGTTGTTGGTGTTGCAGTTGTTGATAGTTTAAAAGTCCGTAGTTGAGCCGGTTCTGCAGTATTGCAAGAGGCTGTTGAGGCACCAACTGCGGAGCGTACCCGTACGGATTTCCCAGCATATATGGCTTTGTTGAATTTCGCATGAAAATCGGGTCAAGATGTGGTTGTTGGTTGTTGTTTATTTATCCAATACTTTTCGTTCTTGCTGTGTCTTTGGTGATTTATGGTTTTGTTTCCGGGTTTGTTGAGTTTGATATTAATCGTGCGAATAATACTCTCCGATGGAATCCTAAAAGTGGTTACAACCGTTTGAGTATGAATTGTTATTCCTCTTAAACGAATGTTCTGGTGTTTACAACTATACTTTTTTTGCCGAACCTTTGTAACGTTGTTAAAGAGTTAAGATGATGATTAAGTTTGAATAAAAATTGTATAAATTGGGATTATTCAAAAAAAAAAAAAGAAGAGAGAGAGACAGAAGGAAAAGAGAAAGGTAAGAATGGAAAAGAAACGAGAAAGTAATACAACGATACATAAACAACAAGAGAAGCACCTGAAGAAGAAGCACAAAATTGGCGGACAGTGGAACTGTGTGTCTGAGCATGCAACAAGTTCAATGGAAAGCGCAGATTTCGTTCTCTCTAATCTCAATGGCCGAGAAGTCTGTGTGACAACTGGAGAAAAATTTCATTCTGTGAAAAGTTTGTAAGACATTTTTTCAAGACACTATGTTTTTATAGTGTCTTAAAAGTCTTTCTCAAATAAGAGAAATTCTTTGCATAAGTTGCAGATTTATATCGTTTGATCTGCATGGTCTTAATTGTTCATGCAGGAGTGTCTGATCGTAAATGCGAGTAGAGAAGAGGGTATTTTATATAGCAAAAGCTTGGGAGAATGGTGGTATAGGCGAAAATGTTGCAATTGAGGTGAGGACGAAGAGGTGTTGGGGTGGGTTTGGGTTTGGTCTTTGCCATGAAGTGTTGAATACTTTTCGGTTCTTTCTTTTTGGGCCAGGTATTTTATTCGGTAGTCCTATAAATACCAAGAATGCACCTTTTGCAGAACTCATGGTCTTTCGTAAATTGTTGCAGTTTCGTTTGTAAGACAGCTGTAGCAAGTGTATTGGTTGAGGAGTACGAAATATTAGTCAGAGAAATAAACTATGATCATGTCAACATTTGAACACATAACTTAATATTGCTAAGATCCATGTCATGCATTCGCTTTTTTTTGACTAGTAGTTGACATCAAGGGGTACAACAAATTTCAATAGTGGGAGGGGGGTTATTTTCTTCACCACTTGACTAGAGGCACTAGCCACCTCCCATCTTCAACTAGAAACACCAGATTTTTTCTTCAGATTCGATGCCATTGTGTTTTTTTTCCAAACAATATGAAATTTCTTCTTCAGTCATTCAGTCCCATGTCTATGACATTATTTCATCTTGTAAACAATTGCAAGACTCTTCTTCAGTCATTCAGTCCTATGTCTATGACATTATTTCATCTTGTGAACAATTGCAAGACCTTCTAGTGCTTTTGAATCATTGTGTCTGTTTCCGTCGATATGATCCCTAGCTCAGTTAGAAATCTTGACATATTTGGAACAGCTATATGGAACACGTGACTAGACACTGTCGCACAACTTGTGAGATTGAGTCCAAATTCTGAGATCTGTAAGCGACAATGGGTATTCTCGTTCTGAAAATTGAGAAAATTCCAAGACATATGGGATGGATTCTATTATTTATATATATTTATATAGCTAATTTGCATTGCAATCTTATGTTTTTACGGTTGGCATGGTGGTGTGACGATGTCCACGAAACAAACAAACACTTTTTGCTTACTTGTAGCACTCCAATTGACTGTGCACTACCACGAATCTACGCAATCAAGATCAAACAATAACCTGTATTAAACCCAATAAAAATATCTCTAATCCATAGTAACGACTCTAACCCATATCTATATAATGTATGTGTGTATCTGTGTGTATAATAATAATGAAAAACCCATAAGCGATAAAAATAAAAAATGAAAAAAACTCCTAACAAAGTACCAATGTTAGCGTAGCGCACCATATAAAATAAAGTAAAATGTAAAAAAAAAAAGAACATGATATAATGAAAAATATTAATAGTGAAAAATGTGGAAAATGATGTAATGACGTTAAAAAAAGTGAGATGGACTGCAATGTGATTATAAGTATTTCTTGAAATGACTCTCGTTCAACCAACCAACTTTCTCGAAAGCTGCAAACAACCGACTGGCCTTGTTGACATCGATCTTACACAGTTTCTGAGCATCGGTTCTTCTGAATGGTAAGTTTCTCTTTGTACGGTTGACTTTTTCTAAGAATAATCTTCTCTTAGAGTCCAAATACATGGAACAAGGCAATCTTAATATCGAGGCCAAGGTCAATTCGGCAGGATGCAACTTCGACAGCAATGGGTCGTTCGAGAGGTTCATTGGTTGACCTTTCCATTCTTGTCTTAAGCATTTGTTGTTGTTTGGCAATGTGGACAAAGGTGGACAGTAGTCTGGAACGGACTCGTAGTCGATGATAACTGGACTCGATGGGGTCTCTGCTCTTGGTTTTCTTGGTCTCTTGATTGGCTGTGGTGTAGATGGTGCAGTAGAGGCAACTGCGGTGCCATTGTCTGCATTGGATACTGGGGTCGCCGTCTCTCTAGCGATTCTTCTTGTTCTGATTTTTTCGAAATCTGATGAAGAGTCGACGTCTGAGTGGACAACAATTCTTCTTGTTCTTGGGATTGTGTTGTATCTCTTGGAGACGCGTGACGATGACGAAGAAGCAGAAGTGCCGTGTCTGTGAAATTGGTAATTGGACAAAAATTTCAAATGGTTCTGCTTGAAGCTTGGTTTTGATATATCGCTCCATGCATTAATTGCCAATGTGCGTCTAGATAAATCTTCCAATGGGAACTCATCGTTAGTGAAATTTCTCAGGATTGGTTTTTTCTTCTTGTTTGGAACAGACTCTTCGTCATCGTCATCGCCCAATAATAATCTTGAACTAATCAAGGAGATTGGAACTGTTGATTTGGTGCTGATCAATTCTGCATTTCTTTGATAAGGTGACAAAGGAGGGGAGGGAATTGTCGATTGATCTGAGGATTTCCTCAGTTGTACAATTGGCGATGGCTTCTCGTCAATGGACGGAGTGATGCAAGAGATCAACTCGGCTCCATTGACAAAATTGTTGTTGTTGTTACCATTACTGTTATTAGTAATGACATTATTGTTACTATTAGTAATGATATTATTATTTGTGGTGGTGATGATTGGTTTATTGAGGGTATTGACAGCCTCGTGGCTGTTCGTTCTACCGTTATACAATTGATGATACAATGACATTTATCTTAGATCGGGTGTATAAAACTACCTTATCGTCTTGTGATCTTTGAATTCAATTGAATAAAAGGGAGAGCAGAAACTCAATTGATATATAGGAAAATTTTTTTTTTTGTAAACAGAGCAAAAAAAAGAAAAAAAAGAAAAGAAAAGAGAAAAAAAGAAAAAAAAAAATTTTCTGTGCCCTTTTGCATGATTTGCCTCTTCAGCTCATCGCATTATCAGTAAAAAAAAAAATAATAACGTAATTTGAGTTATTTAGTGGAGATGGAAATGGGATGATTTTCCGTTAAATAGAGAAGTATTTGAGGTATTTTCTAGCACCTAATGAGCTTGGACGAATTGATCTAAAGTGGAACGAATTGATTCCCCCTGTCGCCAATTGGTCTAACAATTGAATTACAATTGATCCAGATCAAAATAATTGATAATTTAACGTTTTTTTTTTTCCTTCTAATCTACATCGAGGAAATTTTTTTTGTGCCCTTCGATAAATTACATGTGTTAAAGGCATTTAGATTCCCTTTCTAGGATTTTTTCCTCACATTTCTTTTCTTTTTTTTTTTTTTTGCGAAATTAAAGTTCAAAAGGCACCTTAATCACTAGGGAGGAAGAGATGGGATTATGGTGAACTTGGATGCTGGCATATATTTTCTTTTCTTTTTTTTTATTTCTTTTTATGCCCTTTCTCTCGAAAAAGAAATAATTTTACCAAGTGCAACCAGCCGATTCACGGATGGGAAGCTTTATAGTGCTTTTGGATGATTGGTTCAAGATTCCATGGTGTGAAGAGCAGTGGACGGATTGGCGAGATGTTGCGGTGATCCGGGATTTTGACAGTATCTCTGCGATTGATAAGAGAGAAAAAATGTCATGAAAAAAGTACGTAACTAACTAAGGATTGAGACGGGAAAGATGCTTATTACTTCAAAATTGCAATTGGCTAATGTGTACGATATTGCCGTTTGCTCTTGATCTTTAGTGTAGTTTTTTAGTATAATTATATATTATAACTCTATACCATTGCTTCCAGTGCACCTTCTATTGCTTTACACCATCATTTTACACACTCTACACTGTTGCTATATACCTTTGCTCTATACAAATTGCTATCCCCAAATTGTTTGTAAAATGCTTTCTTTTGCTCTTCGACTAAAATATCAGTAATAAAATATATTTTTTATAAACCCAAAAACCGAGAGCAAGCAAGCGCAAGGAGATCTGAAATCGTACTGAATAAGGTCAGGTATTGAAAACGGAATTGAGGTAACCCCCAATTTTCCAGAACACGTGTAACTGTGTCAAGAGCTGTATTTCTATGCTCGTCTCATTTCTAAGACACAGTGTATAAGACAACACTAGGGTCGTGTACAGGATCCTAAAACACCAGCCAAGCGTAATGAAATAAATTACTTACTGACAAGTATCGGCAAGACATTTGAGAGGTGGTTGCATAGTGAGACCCATACGATTAAAGCTCATAAACTCCATTTGAGACAAGGATCAGTCAAACTTGGAAAGATGATTCAAGAAGATCAATCAAAAATCAGAGTCATCATACAATTATCCTCTAGTGGAGTCTTATATTTAAAATAGAGCACAATTCGAATTCCGTATAGTGATTTTTTCTTGCTGCATTTAATTTGATGTGTACTTTAATTGAATACAGTGTTTATGGATAGACATCTTGTACTATTACCGAGATTTAAATTCGACATGGGGTGTTGTTGTAGAAGATTCGCTTGCCTCCTATTTTTTTTTTTTTACGTAGGTAATTATCCAAGAAGGATAAATGGGACGTGACTAATTGACCAAGGTACTAAATGTCGGCATACCCCACGGCATAGACGAAGCCAGGTACAAAATGCACAAGACCGAATAAAATGCACGCACGGTGCTTCCAGCCGAAGCACAAGTCTGTGCCGGAACAACCAGGAATGGGGCACTCCAGAGGGAGGTCGATCTTGAAAAGCGCCATGTTTGACCCTCGACAGATCCACCCCCCCCAATTGAATCAAACGCCAACCACACCGCGTCTGCCATCCCTTTTCAAAGACACCCACCACAACCCCTTCGGAGTCGTGCGCGCATCCCCAATCGCTGTCGGAGGGAAAAATTTTGCGTCTTTTCCCGCTGTGAAAAAAAACAAACCACATTTCCGTTACAAACGTGCACGACCTCCCACGCACTTTAAACTCGCTAACTAAACTGCAAAAAGCGGGAGAAAATTTCTTTTGTGGACCTCATCTCAAAAATTTTTTTTTCTTAAATTTTTTTTATGAAAAATTCATTGAGAAATTGATTTAAATTCCTCGATTGAAACCATCATTGGATCGATAAGTGTTGACTTAGAAGCCACGTTAAACTATCGAGAAAGCAGTAATAACATGGATCAAAACTATATCTCTTCTTTGGAGGAGACGTTGAAATTAGTGACAGTTCCAGACTCTGCCACCGTCAAAAATGCCTCTCTGAAATTGTCGAGTGAGTTTTATAAGGAGAGCCAAGCGTTGCCTGCACTTATCCAGATTTTGCAGAAGAACGCGGATGACCAGTTGAAGCAGTTGGCTGCCGTGGAGGCGCGGAAGTTGGTTGCCAAGTATTGGACTGATTTGGACGGCTCGTTGAAGCAAGAGATCAGGTCCACCATCTTGCAATCCACTTTCAACGAGAACTCCAAGTTGATCAGACATTCCATCGCCAGACTTGTCGCCTCCATCGGTGAATTGGACTTGGACCAGCAGCAATGGCCAGACTTGTTGCCCTCTTTGGTTTCGGGATGCACCAACCAGGCCGTGCAGATCAAAGAGATGAGTGTCTTCATCTTGTTGAGTCTCTTGGAGACTGGGGTCAGCGAATTGGGCAAGCACACCTCGGACATCTTGGACTTGTTCGCGGTCACGTTGCAGGACAACTCGTCCTTGGAGGTGAGAGTCACCTCGTTGTTGCTGTTGGACTCTGTCTCCACGTATATCGAGGAAGGTGAAGAGATCAATGCCACATTGGCGCAGAAATACAGTGCCTTGGTGCCTCTGATGGTGAATGTGTTGCAAAGCGTGTTGCAAGAGCTGGACACCACCGCGGCCAAGAACGTGTTCAACGTGTTCAACAACTTGTTGTTGATCGACAACAAGCTCATCGGCGACCAGTTGATCAGCATCATCAATATCATGCTCGAGATCTCCGTCAACAAGGAGGTGGACGAGGAGTTCCGGGTCATGGCCTTGCAGTTCTTGATCAGCGCCGTCAACTACAGGAAGTCCAAGATCAACGCCTCCAAGTTCGGCCCGCAGTTGACGCTCGGTGCCTTGAAGATCGCCTCCGAGGAGATCGACGTAGAGGACGAGTTGAACAACGAAGACGAGGAGAACGAGAACGAGGAAAACGCTCCTCCGTCGTTGGCGCTCCGGTTGTTGGCCATGTTGTCGCTGGAGTTGCCGCCTTCTCAGGTGATCCTGCCCATCTTTGAGCAGTTGCCGCTGCTCTTTGGTAGCGCCAACTTGTTCGAGAGAAGACTGGCCTTGCTCAGCATCGGGGTCACCTCCTCGGGCGCACCGGACTACTTCTCCACGCAGTTGACCAAGATCATCCAGTTGGTGGTGGCCGGCTTGAAAGACCCGGAGTTGATCGTGAGAGTGGCCTCCTTGCGGTGCATTCTGCAGTTGACCTCCGAGTTGCAGGACGCCGTTGCGGAGTACCACGCCGAGTTGTTGCCTTTGATCATCGCCATCATCGACTCCGCCACCAGCGTCATGGTGTACAAGTACGCCACCTACGCCTTGGACGGCATCATCGAGTTCATGAACCACGACGTGATTGGCGACTACTTGGAGCCATTGATGAACAAGTTGTTCCACATGTTGGACGGTGCCCAGTCGTCGTCGTTGAAGTCCGCGATCGTCTCCGCGATCGGCTCCACCGCCTACGCTGCCGGGAAGTCGTTCTTGCCATACTTCCCGAACTCCATCCAGTACTTGCAGCAGTTCATCAGCTTGTCCACCGAAGGAATGACCGAGGACGACATCGAGTTGCGTGCCGTCACTTTTGAGAACATCTCCACGATGGGCCGTGCCGTCGGGTCCGAGCTGTTCAGCCAGTTCGCCGAGCCATTGATCCAGGCCGCCTACGAGTCGCTTTCCTCGGACAACTCCAGATTGAGAGAGTCCGGCTTTGCCTTCATCTCCAACTTGGCCAAGGTCTACGGCGAAGGGTTTGCCGGGTTCTTGGACAACATCGTGCCGGCCATCTTCACGTGCTTGCAACAGGACGAGTTCCAGTTCAACTTGGACGGCGAGGACGAGGAGGAGTTGGACGAGGAGGCCTTGGAGAACAAGTTCACCGTGCACACCGGGATCACCATCGAGAAGGAGATCGCGTCCATTGCCTTGGCGGAGTTGGCCGTGGGCACCAAGAAGAACTTTGCCCAGTACGTGGAGCAGTCGATCATCGTGTTGAAGGAGCAGATCGACACCTCCTACGGCATGAGAGAGGCTGCGTTGAACGCCTTGTGGAAGATTGTCGGGGCCATGTACGACGCCAGCAAGGGCGAGGACTTCCAACTGCCCGTAGGCGTGCAGGTGGCCCCTTATGTGGACGCCGAGATCCTCTCCATCATCAAGGAGGCCCGCAAGGAGTCCATCACGTTGCTCGAAGAGGAGTTCGAGATCACCATGGTGGGGGCCTTGTTGAGCAACTTGTCCGACTACATCAAGAAGTTGGGCTCCGTGGCCATCATCGACAACGGGGACTCTGCGGACTTGGAGAAGATGTGTGTGCAGTTGATGTTGCTCTTGAAGAAGGAGCACCCGTGCCAGTTGGAGGCCGACGAGATGCCTTCGGACGAGGACACCAGCGAGACGGACGCCGTGATCTTTGATTCCACGTTGGAGGTGCTCGTGCACTTGTCCGAGCTGTTGGGCGGCGACTTTGCCAAGATCTTCTCGTCTTTCAAGGACATTGTCGTGCAGCAGGCCACCGCCAAGTCCAAGGTTATGCGTGTGTCCACCGTCGGGGCCTTGGCAGAGATCTGCAACGGCATGAAGGAGGCCAACCCTCCGCTGTTTGCGCAGGAGATGTTGGCCTTGTTCAGCGACAAGTTGACCAACGACAAGTCCTTGGAGGTGAGAGGCAACGCCGCATACGGAGTGGGAATTGTGATCCAGTACGCCAGCACATTCGACGCCACGCCACTGTACCCAGCGATCTTGCAGAGCTTGTCCAAGTTGTTGCGTAAGGCCGACAAGGAGCTGTTGAAGAACGAGGACGGTGACGAGGAGACCACCGATGTCGTCAACAGATCGTTCGCCAATGCGTGTGGCTGTGTCTCGAGAATGGCTTTGAAGCACCAGGAGCAGGTGCCTTTGAACGCCATCTTGCCGGAGTTGTTGCAACACTTGCCATTGGAGGCTGCCTTCGAGGAAAACACTCCGATCTTCAAGTTGGTGTTGAAGTTGTACCAGGACAACAACGAGTTGATCTTGTCGCAGTCTGCGCAGGTGGTGAAGATCTTCGAGGGGGTCTTCATCAAGGAGTTCCAGAGGGAGAAGTTGGTCTCCGAGAGCACCTTGGGCAGAGAGGAGAACGTTGACCGTTTGAAGCAGTTTGGAGACGACGACTTGAAGCTGAACGTGGTGGCCTTATTGAAGCATTTGGAGACCGCATACCCGGGCAGTGTTTCGTCGAGCGAGGTGTTGAAGACTGTCATTTAGGTGGGGGATGAGGTTTTAGTTTGATTTATAGTAATTAAAGTGTTTGAGAATAAGTGAGTGGTTGTAAGCATAGTAAGGAGTAGAATTGGTAGTGATCAGTCGTAAGTAATAGTGAGTAATAGTAATACAGTAATAATAAGTAGTGAGTAGTGAGTAAGAGTGAGTGATAATAACAATGGTAGGCAATAGTAAGAAACAGTAGGTGATGATAGGCAACAGTAAGTGATAGTGAGTGATAGTAAGTGATAGTAAGTGATAGTAAGGGATAGTAAGTGATAGTAAGTGATAGTAAGTGATAGTAAGTGATAGTAAGGGATAGTAAGTGAGAGTTCGTAGTTTTAAGTAGCAGTAAGTCATAGCAAGTAATAGTAATACTGAGTTGTAAGTAATATTAAGTAATAATAAGTGAGAGTCCGTAATAGTAAGTAATAGTCAGTAATAGTAAGTAATAGTAGTAATAGTAGTAATAATGAATAATTGTAAGTGATAGTAAGTCATTATTGAGTAATAGCAAGTACTAAGTAGTAATAATAAGTAATAGTGAGTAATAGTAAGTAATAGTAAGTAATAGTAAGTAATAGTAAATAATAGTAAGTAATAGTAAGTAATAGTAAGTAATAGTAAGTAATAGTAAGTAATAGTAAGTAATAGTAAGTAATAGTAAATAATAGTAAGTAATAGTAAGTAGTAAGTAGTAATAGTAAGTAATAGTAGTAATAGTAAATAATAGTAAGTGATAGTAAGTAGTAAGTAGTAATAATCAATTGTAAGTAATAAGAAGTAATAAGTAATTGTTAATAATACTAAGTAATAGCCTTCATAGTTAATCGAAAATCTTTGAAATAAGTGAAAGAGGGGTGATATACCAACAACGAGTGGTAGCGAGCAGTAAGTAACATTGAGCAATAGAAAAAAACTGTGGATAAAGAGGGATATCAGTAACAGTGAGTAATAGAAAGTAATAAGAAGTAGTAGTAGATGAAGAGAGATGCACTAGCAGCAAGTAGTAGTGAGTAACAGTGAATAATAGTAAGCCTTAGAAGTCACCGCGTAATAGTAAGTAACAGTGAAGAATAGTATTAATAGAATTGATAGTCACTAGTAGAAGTCAGTAAGAACTGGTAAGTAACTTTACTACACTAACTAGCATTAGCATTAGCATTAGCATTAGCATTAGCATTAGCATTAGCATTAGTATTAGTATTAGCATTAGCATTAGCATTAGCATTAGCATTAGCATTAGCATTAGCATTAGCATTAGTATTAGCATTAGTATTAGCATTAGCATTAGCATTAGCATTAGTATTAGCATTAGTATTAGCATTAGCATTAGCATTAGTATTAGTATTAGCATTAGCACTAGCATTAGCACTAACACTAGCATTAGCACTAACACTAGCATTAGCACTAGCATTAGCACTAGCATTAGCATAGCACTAACCTAACACTACACTGATCTAACACCACCACCACAACACTAACCTAACACTAACACCACCACTACACTGACCTAACACCACCACTACACTGACCTAACACCACCACTACACTGACCTAACACCAACCTAACACCAGCACTAACCTACACCCAATTCACCCGTGTCTGCCATTGAAAATTTTCGCACTGAAGGGCGCCTGAAAATCCAAAGTTAAAAAATCCAAAGTAAAAAATGAAAATCCAAATAACCCAGACAAGCTAAAGGGATAGTGAGTTCAATACCGCGTAAACCGAACCAAAAAGGATTGTAATAACATAATGTCAGCGTTTGGATCGAGCCAATTGATCTCGCAGCCCAGCGAGCAGGATTTGGCGCAGGATATCACCATCCAGAACGGTCCAGAGGACTCCATCTCGGACCTCTCCTTCTCATCACAGGCGGATTTCCTCTCGGTGGCCTCGTGGGACAAGAAAGTGCGGATCTACGAGGTGATGGGCGACGGCACCACCCCAGGCAGGGCCATGTACGAGCATCTGGCACCAGTATTGAGCACCCATTGGTCCCCGGACGGGACAAAAGTCATCAGCGGAGGCGTCGACAAAGCCGTCAAGATCTTTGACTTGCAAACGAGCCAGCAGCAACAGATTGGCATCCACGACGACGCCGTGAAGGCCGTGAGATATGTGCAAGTGACGAATAGCAACCAGCCTGTCGTTGTGAGCGGCTCGTGGGACAAGACATTGCGATACTGGGACACAAGACAGCAACAACCGATTCTGACAATAAACCTTCCGGAAAGAGTGTATACGATGGACGCAGCTCAGAAGTTGTTGGTGGTTGGCTGTGCCGAGAGACACATTGCGATCATCGACTTGAACAACCCACAGCAGATCTTCAAGCAGACCATGTCGCCGTTGAAATGGCAGACCCGCACGGTGTGTTGTTTCCCACAAGGTAACGGTTACGCCGTGGGCTCCATCGAGGGCAGATGCGGAATGCAGTATATCGACGAGCAGGAGAACAGCAAGTCCAGCTTCTCGTTCAAATGCCACCGCAACTTGAAGACACCGAGGGAAAGCGACATCTACTCGTTGAACTGTATCAACTTCAACCCTGTCTACGGCACTTTCAGCACTGCCGGGTCCGACGGCTGCTTCAATTTCTGGGACAAAGATGCCAGACACAGGTTGAAAGGGTTCCCTTCTCGGAATTGCCCAATATCGGTGACTGCTTTCAATAGGACAGGTTTAATTTTCGCATATGCCATGAGTTATGACTGGTCGAAGGGCCACCAGTTCAACACTCCAGACCATCCGAACTTGGTCAAGTTGCATCCTGTCAAGGAGGAGGAGGTCAAGCCAAGGCCGAAGAAGCGTTGAGGTGTGTAGATAATAAATTGATGCTTTAATTGAGGTGTAGAGAGTAGCAGGTGATGTAGTAGGTAGTAGGTAGTAGGTAATGTAGTAGGTAGTAGGTAATATAGTAGGTGGTAGGTAATGTAGTAGGTAATGTAGTAGGTAATGTAGTAGGTAGTAGGTAATTTAGTAGGTAATGTAGTAGGTAATGTAGTAGGTAATGTAGCAGGTAATGTAGTGGGTTATGTAGTAGGTAATGTAGAAAGTAATGTAGAAGGTAATGTAGTAGGTAATTTAGTAGGTAATGTAGTAGGTAATGTAGTAGGTAATGCAATAGGTAAATGCTCTAGGTCAGTTAGTATAGAGATTAGCGATCTTTGGATTCTCCAATTGGATCGACTAATCGATCAACCACTTGATCAACCCCAAATATCAGAATGCACTTCAAGATCACAGAGATGGATCTCCGACTTGCGATCAAACAAAATAGTGTCTTCGGAAGAGATTGTAAACATCCTACTGTCAGAATGTACTAGCAAGTGATTTAACTCTTATTTCAATTCCATTGATGTCAATGTTGGTTTGATAAGCATAGTCTCAGCATTGTATCAGCATTGTTAGCTGAGACTGGACTGTGCAGAGTGTTTAGTTTACACTTTTATGAACAACAAGTGTTATTGTGCTATGAATTGAAATGCCGGTATTGGTCGCGATCATACATAATTTGTTCTTGGTTATGCACAGGTTCATTGGTGCATCTAGAGAACACAACAGAGATTGAAGTGTCAAGTTCTGATTGACTTTTTTCGAGTGCATTACAGTGAATTACAGTGGATTTTCAATAGCGTTAGTCAATTTTCGATTTTTCATTCTGACCAGCCGAAGGTTGGGGACCGGGGTGAAAACCTATCGATCTTGATCTGAATCGAGAACCAGATCCATGCAAAATCGTAAGCAAGTTCCCTTCAAGTATTCTCAAGCGTGCTTTTGCAATGAGGTATCCAAATGCCAGGACCGATCGATCAACGTCCTCGAATAGAAGTACCGTTCCGAACAGGGAGCTACACCAGATTTTCCAGATTCAGAATATACTGAACACAGCCCCGAGGAACCGTTCTAATTTGTTCGGAAAACTTATTATGGACGGAATAAAGGCGGATATAGGATCAGATGAGGCATTGGATCGGGCTCGAGAGATATGCCTGTGAGCAATGGCACGGAAGTGCTTTGAGGAAAGCCATTTCAGCCATTTCTGTCATTTCAATATACCAGGAAATCACTTTGAACGTTCGCCAATTGGAGTTTATCCAAAATGTAGTTTATCCAAAATGGCTTTATCAGAACAGTTTTTCGGCACTAATATCAGCAAGATCGAAACTGCTAATCCGTCTAGAGTCCGGCAAATTGCCCTTTGTCGTTGAACACATCACAAAACGAGTCCACTAACGGGCACTGTTTGGAAACGGAGAAAATTGCGAAAATGCGATCTCCACTAGTCACTGCGAGGGGTCTAAACAATAGGCTGCAAAGATAGTGAGAAAATTGACTAGCACTAAAATTGGGGAACAATCAGCAAGGAAATGGCTTGGCCGATAAGAGCAGTGAAGGAAATTAGTGGGGCATATGCCCAGAACAATATGAGCAGAGTGGGTCTTGCTCAGAACAGTGCGACCATAATCTCGAGGTCTCTTAACCCAGTCCGGTCTGCCTTGTGCCTCTATGGGTGTGCCTCAGATCCACCACATCTCCCTCACAGTTACCCCTGGAAAGCCCCAGTAAAATTTTTTTTTTCCCCCGATTTGAAAAATATCCTCTTGTCACTTTTTTTGTCACTTTTTTGTCAGGTTATTAGCTTTCTCCTCCTCAATCAAGCTGATCTTAGACACGTACCAAGACATTTCTTTTGGGAATCTATCAAAGCAGGCCACGATCCATCACCCCTTACTGAGCGTTGAGTGTTGCAGTCTCAATTATTGCGTCGATTTTCATATATACCGATAAAGAACTCCCGGAGAACGGTAAGATCCTTTTGAAGGGCTGGTTTTACAGATTTATAATTGATTCATATCGAGTCGGACCAATTTCGAGCGGGTTTCCGATTCAAAAGAGTAGGCGCCATTACTCAGATCGCTTTGCCAAACATTTTGAACTACTTATAATTACAAATTTCCCATCAATCTCCCCATCACTTATTCCATCCCACCGCCATCTCCATCGCCCATTCTCATCAACAGCTCTCGGAAAAGGTAGTGTGACAACGGGCGCATTTTTAATGGCCTAAAAAACGAACGCAAAAAAAAAAAAAAAGGTGGAAAAGTAAAAATTAATAATATTTTTTTCTTTGAATACTTTTTTTTTAAAGAGAGAAGTAATTAGGCTCCAGGACACCGTAGGCATCAACGAGGACGAATCCATCAGGAAAGAGACACGCCATGAGCCAATCGAGCACTCCACATAATAGCGGCTCCGCGGGGACGACGGCGGCGCAGCAGCAGGCGCAGCAGCAGTCTCAGCAGTCGCTGGCGTCGCAACAGCAGGCCAGCACGAGCCATAATAACAAGACCAGCAAGGCTACAGTGACGGACTCCACCGCGGCGAACTCCAGGCAGCTTTTGAATGCGTATGTGTACGATTTCTTGATCAAGAGCGGCTTGCCGAACACCGCCAAACTGTTCTACCAGGAGCTGGACGTGCCAACGAACGGCCACGAGCTGCCGAATGCCAAAAACATGAGCACTACGAATCCACAGAACGCCGGCGTGGTGCTGGTGAATAGCGGCCACGATCTCCCGCCGTTGTCCATCTCCATGGACCTGCCGCAGGGCTTTCTCTACGAGTGGTGGCAGATCTTTTGGGACGTGTTCAACGCAAGAACGCACCGCGTGGGCTCCGCCGCGGCGCAGCAGTACTTCCAGCTCCATCTCTTGCGCCAGCGCCAGGAGCACGCCTTGCACGGGCTCACGGCGCAGCTGGCACAACTGCAACTGCAACTGCAACAGCAGCTGTTGCAACTCACCTTGCAACAACAACAGCAACAACAACAGCAGCAGCAACAACAACAGCAACAGCAACAACAACAGCAACAGCAACAGCACCAGCAATGGCCGCCGCTGGCCGGGCCGCAGTCCCTGGGCGCCTCGGCATTCCCGCAGGGGTCGTCGCCGCACATGATGGGCGCCGCCGGGGCCACTGTGGGGTCCAAAAGACTGCTGGGGAACATGAATTCCGTGGCGAGATTGCAGCAGGAGCACGCGCAGCGGCAGATGAACAACCTCCGGCAGCGGCAGTTGGCACAGCAGCAAGGCCAGACCCCGATCGCGACCCCCCAGCTGTCCATCTCGGTGCAGTCGCCCTCCAAACGGATGCGGATCGATGGCGCCGAGGGCTCGCAGCAGCACAGCAACGGCAACACCCCGACACATGTACATAACATCCCGCCGAACGGGGCCCCGGCGGCACTGTCCCCACACAACATCCCGCCGCAGGGGATGATGATCCCGAACCACTTCAACCCGCAGCTCGCCGCGGCGATGTTCGCCCAGCAGCAGAAACACATGGCGGGCAACTTCCCGCAGGGTCCGCAGCAGTTGGCGCCTGGTCTGCAGCAGCTGATGATGTTCAACCAGCAGCAGCGCGGCGACTTCTTCAACGACCAGTTTGGCATGATGCAGCAGCAGCAGCAGCCGATGGCTGGGCCGCACAAGAACTCGCTGGTGGGGCCACAGCCCGTGTTCCGCCAGCCGCAGCAGCAGCAACTGCCGCAGCAGCACCACTCGCCCGCGAATCCGCAGCTGAACGGCGGCTCCGCGCTGGAGAACCAGGCCCGCAACTCGTTGCTCGGCTTACAGGACTACCAGATGCAGTTGATCCTGATCGAGCGCAACAACAAGAAGAAGATGGAGGACGTGCGCAGCGTGGAGGTGAAGGCGGAGACGCCGCTGGGCGCGGGTACGCAGATCGCCGCGCTGGGCGACTTTGCCGCGTTTAACGGCCAGATGCAGCCGCTGCAGAAGTGGAATTCCAGCGACAACTCGGCGATGACCGCCATGCCGCCACCGCAGTTGTCCAGGGGCACGCCGGTGTCCTCGCCGCTGGTATCCAACACCAATAAGACCTCCACCTCGTCGACCCCGGCCTCTACAGCGGCCCCGAAGAAGAAGGCGGCCCCGAAATCCCGCAAAAAGAAGGTGGCCGCGGGCAACACCAGCGAGCCTGCGACACCTACGACGCCAGCGACCCCGCTGGCGGCCCCCACGCCGCATACGGTGTTGGCCAACGGGAAGAGAGGCACCAAGCGCAAGGAGTCCATCAAAGACGCACCCACTTCCAACCCTGGCAGTGGCGCAGAGCAGAAAAAGGACAACATCCACACGCCCGCCTCCACGATCACCAACTCCACCGCCACGGGCACCACCACCAACAACAATTCCGCATCCACCGCACCGACCACGACCTCAAATGTGCACAACACCAACAATTCCGACAACCAAGACGCCTCTCCACACACGGTTCTCAACCTGGGTTCGTCCGGCACGGGCAACAATGCCACCACCAATGCTGCAGACGTCGACACCAACATGTTGAGCGACTACCAGCAGTTCAGCACAGACACCTTGGGTGCCAGCACGGACTCCAACTTTTTGAGTGACTTTAATGCCGGGAACGGCGGCGACGACGTGGCGTTGGACTTGAATGTATTCTTGGATGCCGATGCCGAGAACAACAACGGCAGCTTCATGTTTAACTGGGGGAATGTGACGGAGAGCTGAGCGATGTGATGGCAGAGCTGACTCCAGTGAGTGCAAAACTGGTGAAAACTGTTGAAAACTGGTACAAAAAACTGGTGCAAAACAAGTGGAATTCAGTGCAATTTCATTATTCAGTGTAATTCAGTGCGAAAATATTGCAATTTCACTATTCAGTAGTGCAATTCAGTGCAATTCAGTACAGTTCAGTACAAAACTGGTGTAAAACTAGTACAAAACAAGTGCAATTTCACTATTCAGTGTAATCCAGTGCAAAACTACTGCAATTTAGTGCTCCAGTGCACCACTCCACTCCACTCCATTCCCCCGTATACCACTCGCACCACAAATTTCAATTCTTGACAATTGTATGTTTAATTTCCACAATATTATTCACATTCACATCATTTTATTGTCTTGTTACTACCACAACTTTAATCTTTTAATACCTTTTCATTCAACAAGGCATGCTCCCTCTCTATATACATATATCTTTGTTTTAATCTCAATCATATTGCTTTATTAATGGGTTTGGATGCTATTGCGATAGGCAATATGGCTAGGTGTATGGCTAGGTGTATGGCTAGGTGTATGGCTAGGTGTATGGCTAAGTATGACTAAGTGTATGACTATATAGGGCTATAAGTGTATTATATGAGATATCGTACAGGTAGTTGGTCCGTAGTGGAAAGAGTTAGTTCCGATGTTTATTTTAATTGTCAGTTCTGATGTGAATTCCTGTTAATTCCTGTTAATTCCTGTTAATTCTTGTTAATTCATGTTTCTTGTTGATTCTTGGTAATTCTTGTTAATTATGATTGTTGATTACGTATTGGTATATAAGTTTAAGTGGCTGAATTGGCATTGAATTGACATTTATCTGCATTTTCGTCTCAAATAGCTTATCTTTTTCATTTACTTCAATTAGCTTCATTTAATTCAATTCACTTCATTTAATTCACTTCACCTCTTTGATATCATTTATCTACTTCATCCAATTCCCTTACCCATATCTCTTGTCTACTTCCTCTCACTTGTTTTTCTTCTCCTCATCAACGGTCTCCGGAAACAAATCACTCGTCCACACTCCAGCAACCACAACCACCAACGTACCCACCAACACACCCGAGCTCAAGGCCGTCGAAGGGTACACATTCCAGCTGTACTCGTGCAACGCAAAGATCAGCACATTGACAGGCACGGGGAACTTATTCACCAGCAACAATGCCGGCAACGAGTGGGCATACCAGGCCAAGAACTGGTAGTGCAAGGATCTCGAGAACAAGACCCCGATGAGGTTGGACATGGCCATGGTGATGAAGACAAACTTTGGCCCTCTTTTAGAGTCTCTGATGATAGAGTTCAGAGGCAAGGTGGACTTCCAGAACTTGAGCCCGTCGAGAAGAAACTGGGTTAGTGACTTGTTGAGGAGCCGTGGAGTGAGGATCTTGGTTACGAAGAAGAGCGACAACACTAGGAGGTGCAACGTGAGAAGCAGCAGGTGGAATTTACGGTCCAAGAAGAGCTCCTTAGGCACAAACTTCCAATTGACTGTCCATTTGTAAAGAAAGACTCTCTTGAAATCAAAGGCCAGATCCAAGTAGGCAGCTCTGATCTGCAGTGCCTCTGGCGAGGAATCGAAGGGCATGAGGAACTTGAACGCAGGCACCACCTGGATGGAGATCATGACGAAGATCGGCAGCAACATCTTGAGCAAGTTCTCGTCGCAGAGCAAGTACACCACTACCAAGAAACCCGGTAAGTACAACAAAGCGTTCATCTTGATGGAGACCGACATGCTGTAGATGTCCAGAGCAATAATTGTCATCATAAGACTCTCGAAATTGGAGCTTCTCTTGTGGTAGGACAGCAGGGCCAATATGAGCACCGCACCGAGCGAGGTTGCCGTGGTGAAGCAGTCGTTGAACAACCGCAAGACGTAGATGGAGTGCAACCGCTTGGACAAGGCCAACAAGTAGACGGCCCACGGCTGCAACTGCGAGTCCTGGAAGACAAGGAAGTACAAGGACAAAGTGAGGAGGTGCGTGGCCAAGTACAAGTAGCGGAAAATGTTCTGCACCAAGGCAAAGTTGGTGCCTCCGTTGGACAACCACGAGATCAGCTGGTAGATCTGCACGTGACCTGCCGGGTACACCAAGGCACCCGTGTCGCCTGAGACCTGCGAGTAGTCCAATTCGCCGTTGGAGATGAGCTCGACCTGCTGCATGTAGGTCTTGAAGTCGATCTCCGTGTAGGGGACCTTCTTGATGATGACGGTCAACGCTGCGGACTCGCACAACATGATCAAGATGGCGGCAAAGATGGAGAGCGCTGGGCTGTAGACGAGGGCGTGGGCGCCCTGGAGGCAGTCCTTGAGGACGTTCTTGAGGGTTAGTGGGGGCAACTGAGGGTCGGGGGACGACTGTGGGTCGGGAGAAGACATGGGGTAGTAATGGGGAAGTAGTTAACTCGAGTGAATATGATTCTGAACTGAATATGATTCGGAGTCGATGAACCGCCAAGTGATTACAGTGAGTCAAATTCTCCGATGAAAAAAATCATTACACCAGATGCAACATTGCACCAGATGCAACATCGTCACACCAGATACAACATCGTTACACCAGATCATAACACCAAGGCGCCAGCGCACCACTGCCCACTTTCGGAAATTCGCCCCCCACGACCACGCAGACAAAAATTTTCGCCAAAAAAATGGAAAACCAAAACCAAAACTCAAACCAAAAAAAGCGCCGAAACGAAAGAAAAGGGATTGAATAGCCATAGGGAACAGGACCTGCGTTTTAATTGATCACCATGTCAGAACAGAACAAGCCATTTTCGTTTCCCAACGAGGAAGAGAAGATTCTTGCGTACTGGAACGAGATCGATGCGTTCCAGACGTCGTTGAAGTTGACGGAGGGCAAGAAGGAGTTTGCATTTTACGATGGTCCACCATTTGCCACGGGGACGCCGCATTACGGCCATTTTTTGACCTCCACGGTGAAGGACATCGTGCCTCGGTACGCCACGATGACGGGCCACCATGTTGAGCGGAGATTCGGCTGGGACACCCATGGGCTCCCAGTGGAGCACGAGATTGACAAGAAGTTGGGCATCAAGGGGAAGCAGGATGTCATGGAGATGGGCATTGACAAGTACAATGCCGAGTGCCGGGCCATTGTGATGCGGTACGCCTCGGAATGGAGAACCAGTGTGGGCAGATTGGGCAGATGGATCGACTTTGACAACGACTACAAGACGTTGTACCCGGAGTTCATGGAGTCCGTGTGGTGGGCGTTCTCGGAGTTGTACAAGAAGGACGCCGTTTACCGTGGTTACCGTGTGATGCCTTACTCCACTGGTTTAACCACGGCGCTCTCCAACTTTGAGCTGCAGGAGAACTACAAAGACGTGAACGATCCAGCCGTCACCATCGGCTTCCAGACTTTGAACGACGAAAAGACCTACTTGGTTGCCTGGACCACCACGCCATGGACGTTGCCTTCCAACATTGCCTTGGCCGTGCACCCGGAGTTGGAGTACGTCAAGATCTACGACGAAAACAAGGACAAGTACTTCATCTTGTTGGAGAAGTTGATCAAGACCTTGTACAAGAAGCCGGCCAACGAGAAGTTCAAGGTTGTAGAGAAGATCAAGGGTGCCGACTTGGTGGGCACCGAGTACAAACCGTTGTTCCCGTACTTCGAAGACCGTTTCAAGGGCCGTGGGTTTAAAGTGGTCGGTGCCGAGTACGTTTCCGACGATAGCGGTACCGGAATCGTGCACCAGGCGCCGGCTTTCGGTGAAGAGGATTTCAACGTGGCCACGGAGGCCGGGGTCATCGACGAGAGAAACCCACCACCGAACCCTGTAGACGACAACGGGTTGTTCACGAAGGAGGTGCCATTGTGGGAAGGTGTCTACGTGAAGGACGCTGACTCCAAGATCATCAAGCACTTGACCGAGACGGGCAACTTGTTGTTGGCCTCGCAGATCCGCCATAGTTACCCGTTCTGCTGGAGATCCGACACCCCGTTGCTTTACCGGACGGTGCCTTCGTGGTTTGTGCGTGTCAAGGAGATCGTACCGCAGATGTTGGAGAACGTGGAGCGCACCAAGTGGGTGCCTCAGACGGTGAAGGAGAAGCGGTTCTCCAACTGGATCGCCAACGCCAGGGACTGGAACATCTCCAGAAACCGGTACTGGGGCACGCCTATCCCGTTGTGGGTGAGTGACGACATGGAGGAGATCGTTTGTATCGGGTCCATTGCCGAGTTGAAGGAGTTGTCGGGCGTCCAGGACATCACCGACATCCACAGAGACTCCATTGACCACATCACTATCCCATCGAAGCAGGGCAAGGGCCAGTTGAAGCGTATCGAGGAGGTGTTCGACTGTTGGTTCGAGTCCGGGTCCATGCCTTATGCCTCGAAGCACTATCCATTTGAGAACAAGGAAACTTTCCACAACGCCTTCCCGGCCAACTTCATCTCGGAGGGTTTGGACCAGACCAGAGGCTGGTTCTACACATTGACCGTGTTGGGAACGCACTTGTTCAACACTGCTCCGTACAAGAGCGTCATTGTCAACGGTATTGTGTTGGCTGCCGACGGTAAAAAGATGTCCAAGCGGTTAAAGAACTACCCGGACCCGACGTTGATCTTGAACAAGTACGGTGCGGACTCTTTGCGGTTGTACTTGATCAACTCGCCGGTGTTGAGAGCGGAGACCTTGAAGTTCAAGGAGGAAGGTGTCAAGGAGGTGGTCTCGAAGGTGTTGTTGCCATGGTGGAACTCGTACAAGTTCTTGGAGCAGCAGGTGGCTCTCTTGGCCAAAGTGTCGGGTGTCCAATTCCAATACGACGCCTCGATCCGCTCAGAAAACGTGATGGACCGCTGGTTGTTGGCCTCGGTGCAGTCCTTGATCCAGTTCATCCACCAAGAGATGGAGGAGTACCGGTTGTACACCGTTGTGCCACGCTTGTTGAGCTTGATCGACGACTTGACCAACTGGTACATCCGTTTCAACAGAAAGAGATTGAAGGGCGAGAACGGGCTCGACGACACCGTCAAGGCCTTGAACACCTTGACCGAGGGCTTGTTCACCTTCACCAGGCTGATGGCACCTTTCACGCCGTTCTTGGCGGACACTGTGTACCAGCACATGAAGAGTTTGTTCGCCGAGGAGTACTTGCAGAGCATTTCCTTGGGCGGCAACTTGAAGTCGGTGCACTTCTTGACGTATCCAACCACCAACGAGGCCTTGTTCGACGCCAAGATCGAGACTGCCGTCTCGAGAATGCAGAAGGTGATCGACTTGGGCAGAAACATCAGAGAGAAGAAGATGATCTCTTTGAAGACGCCGTTGAAGGAGTTGGTGGTGTTGCACAGCGACAAGCAGTACTTGGAGGACGTGCAGCTGCTTTCCAACTACATCTTGGAGGAGTTGAACGTGAGAGATTTGATCATCACTTCGGACGAGGCCAAGTACGGTGTCGAGTACAAGGCCGTTGCCGACTGGCCGGTGTTGGGTAAGAAGTTGAAGAAAGACGCCAAGAAGGTGAAGGCTGCCTTGCCTAAGGTGACCTCCGATGAGGTGCAGGAGTTTGTCGCTACTGGGAAGATCAACGTGGACGGCATCGAGTTGGTCAAGGAAGACTTGACCGTTCTCAGAGGCTTGCCAGAGTCTGCCGTCTCGCAAGGCTACGAGTTCAGAGTCGATGGTGTCTTGATCATCTTGGACGTGCAAATTTACGACAATTTGAAGACCGAAGGTACCGCCAGAAACTTGTTGAACAGAATCCAAAAATTGAGAAAATCTGCCAATTTGCAACAAACAGATGACGTCAAGGTGGAATTCAAAATTTCAAAAGACACTATCGGATTAGCCGAGGCCATCGAGATCAACAAGGAACTTTTGACCAAGAGTTGTAAGCACCCATTGGAAGTTTGGTCTGACGCAGTCGACAAAGATGCCGTCATCATCGAAGAAGACCAAGAGATCGACGACACCACTTTTACTTTGAGATTACTTCGTCTTTAGGAGCGTCATAGAATATCTACCACTCCTCGTATATATAGAAAAGCACGAAAAAAGCCAAAAAAAAAAAGAATAACAATAACACTTGGTTCAACTCGAATGAACAAATATCGAAAACCTACAGTAAGAGTAAATTGTGACTCATAGTGATATATCCAGCCAATCTCAATTTTGTGCCATGTCACAGCATCCTATTATTTTCTGCAGAATACCTCCGTGTCTCAGAAAAACAGCAGCAAATCCACTTGAAACAATACTTAAACATCTCTTGAACATCACGTCAAACATGACTCAAATGCCCCTTGGTACAAGACACGATATTTTCCCTATCAAAACCGTGAGGCAGCCATTTTCCATTTGCCGCTGAACGGTCACATGACTCCGTAGATCAATCTCAATGCCAAACTGTAGCTGCTTCCTTTTCTTTCAATTTGTCAACATTCCAGTTGAAAATTTTTCCTGCTGCAGCGCCTCGACTTTGTCTTGTCATTTGCTCTCTTCGGGTTCTCACCGAAACCAAGACTTGGGGGACAAACTTAAAGTAATCTATGATTTTAGGAAATCTTGCGTAGCTAAGGAGAAGGCATAACTTCCCTGTATCCCTTACCTAATTATCTCTCCGGTAACTCTAAAAAGCATAAACTAGAGAGACCAACTTGAAATTTTTTTTTTGGTTACGAGTGAAATTATGGTTTTCCTTTCTTTTTTTTCTCAAAAGTATATGCATTAATTTCTTTTTTTTTTCTTTCCCACTCGCTAAGCGAAATTTTAATTGACAATATCACACTAATTCTCAATTCTATGTGCTTCTTTTTTACCGACCCCTTCATGTACAACTATGGAATCTGCCTGCTAAGGTCCGATCGTCTTTGCAGGATTCGCTACTGAATATGAGCATATTCCGCGTTTATCGTTGCTTAGTTCGCGGGATCAATTCGTGTATGCCATTGACTGTAGATCCTAATTTCAATTCCTTCCAAGTATGGTATTGTTTCCAAGTACAAATAAGTACAAATATTTGAGCTGTCCAAGTCAGGTAGCAGCCAAATTAGATTGGGGTATTATCTACTTTAGGAGACAGTGATTGTTTCCCAATATGATTCTTCATTTGTACGTTATTGATTACATATTCACTATGCACAGATTTGTAATTGTCGTGGCTTGATCCGTCTCTGTATGACAACCAACTCTAATTCGACTCTGTAATGTGAGAAGGCCGCATCACCGAAACGTGATGGTCAGAAGGGTGATTCTTCTCAAGATTAGAAGAGGTACGGAAAGAGGTAGCAATTTGACTAATGAGGATTTAAACCCAAAAATCAGAGCAATTGAGTGTAACAAATGGGTTGGATAATAAGATTAAAGTTCACTTGTAATTAAGATCTTATGTTCGTTGCAACTCTAGATTTTTCCTGTTATGTGTCTATCACTCATTTTGAAATTTTCACAATTCAAATTTTATCGGTCTCTACTGAAAACCGTGCGTAAGTTTTAGCAGGAAGCTTTGCCTTCTATTTTGTTCAGCACCCCTAAAAACTGATCTTGGACACTATTTAAAAAAAATCCAGATCTTTTCCCAATAGTAAAGTATAAAATTTCAAGTAATATGATAAATTTTCACTAGGCGACATGCACATGCATGTATTGTTACCATCGTCTAACTGCATGAAATTATGCGGCGTTTGGTCGTTGTGAAAAATCAAAAAATTTCTTTTTATTTCTGTTTTTATTTGTTTTTCCATCATTTTTTTTCTTTTTCTTTTCAGATGATCTCAGACCTTGACATCTGAAACAGATCCAAATCACCTTCAACGTACCGAAGGTGATGATTCAGATAGCCCCTCAGGTACTCACTCTGAGACCCTTCTGATGAACCTGTGCTATAATCTTTCAGGAAATTTTTAAATCGTGCAGTGTGTTCGAAATCAATTATCTATGGAAAATTTCGACAAAATCTGCAGCTAAGCAGACTTTTCCCGCCTTGTTCACGGGTTTTCCCAGACAATTTTACTATAGGTTTCGTGTCAAGTCATAACTCAAGTGCATAGCGGGCAAAAAAAGAAAAGGGAGAGGAACAACAGCTTAATGCTGAGTTGCAGCACTCTACATCATCAGCCTTAAAACATCTCCTCGAGAGCTGCAGACCAGCTGTAGGTTGTTTCGCTATGGTTACATTTGGGGGGTCTCTAGAATCTTATCTGTCGAACAAAGTCTGCACTTAAAACAGAATTCCAACTGATTCGCCTCGTCGTTTGGTGATTTGAATATATATATAGATATGGAAATCGCACAAAACACCTAATCTTGTTAGCTGGACTTTCAATTATATTGAATAATAAAATAATAGTATAACTCCCAGCCATGTGGTCCAGTATACCATTCGCTTTATTCTTGATCATATCAGGAGCACAGGCTGCCCTTTACCTGAATACCACCAGTTTTTCAGCTTCCACTTTCACCACCACCAATGATGTTTCCACTCTGGTGATCACCATCACCTCATGTTCTGAAAACAAGTGTTCTGGATCTGTCGTCACCACTGGTGTCACTGTCGTCACCGAGACCGTTGAAGGTACCACCACCCTCTACACCACCTACTGTCCATTGACCTCCACCGGTACCACCGAGGTTCCAGTTGTCACTGAGGTTCCAACCGACGAGGACGACGACGAAACCGAGTACACCACCATCACCGCAGACGTCACCACTGTCTTTGAGACTGTCACCTGTAGCGAAGATGTCTGTAAGACTGCTTCCATCACCACCGGTGTCACCGTAGTCACTGAAACCGTTGAGGAGACCACCACCGTCTACACCACCTACTGTCCTTTGACCGCTACCAAGGCTGTTACCACCTCTGACGATGTTCCATTCTTGAACATCCCAGGTACCACCAATGCTGGTGTTCCTCTGACCACCACCGTCACCACAACCTCTTGTGATGAAGCTGGTGCTTGTTCAACTGGTGCTGTTGAGACTGGTGTCACTGTTGTTACCGAGACCGTTGAAGGTACTGTCACTGTCTACACTACCTACTGTCCATTGACTGGTGCTGAAGGTGCCACTGGTGCCACTGGTGCTGCCACCACGGAAGGTGCTGCTCCAGGTGCCGGCTCCGTCGCTACCACCACCGTCACCACCACTTCTTGTGACGAAGCTGGTGCCTGTGCCACTTCTGCCGTCGAGACCGGTGTCACTGTTGTCACCGAGACCGTTGAAGGTACTGTCACTGTCTACACCACCTACTGTCCATTGACTGCTGGTGAAACTGGTGCTACTGGTGCTGGTGCTACTGGTGCCACTGCCACTGAAGGTGCCGGTGCCGGTGCTGCTGCCACCACTGCTGCCACTGAAGGTGCCGGTGCTGCCCCAGCTGCTGGTTCTGTTGGTACCACCACTCTCACCACCACTTCTTGTGACGAGGCTGGTTCATGTGCCACCTCCACTGTCGTCACTGGTGTCACTGTTGCTACTGAGAGCAACGAGGGTACTACTACTGTCTACACCACTTACTGTCCATTGACTGGTGAGGGTGCTGGCGCTGAGGCTGCCACTGCCGGTGCTGAAGGTACTGCTGCCACTGCTGCTACTGCTGCCACTGCCGGTACTGCTGCTACTGCTGCTACTGCTGCCGGTACTGCCGGTACTGCTGCCGCTGCCGGTACTGAAGGTACTGCTGCCACTGCCACCACCTTGGCCTCCACTGCCGCCGGTGTCGCCTCCGCTTCCGCTTCCAACGCTTCAGGATCTGCCGTTCCTACCGTTCTCACCGGTTCCGCCAACATCAACAAGGTTTCCGGATCCATCATCGGTGCCTTGGTTGCTGCTTTCTTGTTGGTCTAAACTCATTAGCACCACCAATTTTTTATTCCTTGCTCTGCTTTTCATTTCACCTCTTGGATTTTCCCATTTGGTTTCCCTCGCTTGTTCCATTACCACAACTCCCTTCACCATCATTATTCCACTGATTCCACTCCAATTGTTACAACACCCCTCCAATTTATTCAGCACAGTAAGAAAACCTTATTTTTCTTTTTCTTACATCCATCAACTACAGTTTGACTGTACCTGCATCTTATTACATCAAATGTAATACTTTTTCACACGATATTTTATTTTTCCTTCTTTTTTTATTTTCAATTTTTTCTCCTTTTTTTCCTTTTTCCCCCCCCCCACCCCAACCCACCAGAACTTTTTCTCCAACTTTTTTTTTGCTGCTTTGTGACTTCACATTTTAGTCTTAATCAAAGTGTCACAAGCTTGAAACAACTCTTAGATTCGGGCCTTGTACATTTTTTTCATCACAATCTTTTGACAACTCGTTGTCTTATGTTAGATTACCCTTTTTTTTCCACTCCTAACTTTTTATTTTTTCATTTTGCTTTACCGGCGTTTTACAATTGGTTTTTAAATTTTTAATGTCTTTCTGATTTCAAGAACCATATTTTTAACGGGGGTTTTTTTTTTGCAAACCTCCTATTTTCAGTGATACACATAATGGTTTACTATATCCTAACTAGAAATACCTCAAGAATAAAATAATACACAATAGATTAATAATATATTTGTGAAGTAAAATTATTGAAGAAATCATTATTTTTTTTCTAAATTCTCCTCTCACCCAGTTGCCTTCTCCTTACTGATATTTGTAGTGCGAGGAAGGTTATATTCTTGTTCAATTTGTGAAGCCAAGTCGACATCTTCCTTGCTGAGTTCATTCAAAAATTTGAAAATCTCTCCACGGGAATAGTATTTTGCCGAATCTTCTGCATTTGTGGTTTCACCATTGACAAGCCCATCACTCTCCAGGAACATGTCAATGACTTGAAGATCAACCAAGACAAACGACACCCCGGATCCAGGACAGTCATAATTTACAGTGAGCAAGATTTTTTCCAAGATCGATCTCAAACCTCTGGCACCGGTACCGTTCAAGATGGAGATCTTGGCAATCTTTTGAATTGCATCTTTTGTGATCAGCAACCTGACACCGATCTTTTTGAAAAAGTATTCGTACTGTTTTACAATGGAGTTCTTTGGTTCCGTTGAAATTTGAACCAAGTTGTGGATACTCAACGGGTCCAATGCAGTCAAGATCGGCATTCTTCCAACGAGTTCAGGTATTAATCCGAATTGTTGTAAATCTACAGGGGATACGAGTTGCAAAGCGGAAACTTTGGCTCCGTTTGCCAACTTGACTTGGGCAATTTCGCTGGTTTTAAGTTCTTCATCCGGTAATCTGGTGATTTTCTCTTGGAAATGCAAACTCTCAGTCTCATTTTCCAGGGCAGTCAGTGAGTCTGCAGTGTCTGGTTCCTGTTGATCCACCGATTCTCCAGCATCGAAGCCAATATTGGAGGCCACCGAAAACCGTTGCGACACGATTTTGTCAAGACCGATAAACAGGCCCATGGAGATGAAAAGAATATTGGAAGTGTCGATTATGAAATTCTGGTCGCCTGCATTGGCACCCCTTTGGTCATCGCCAGCAGCACTTGGCACGTTCAGATAGTTTTTCACCTTCACCGTGACCTTGGTGCCTTCAATCAACTTCAAGAGCCCTTGTTGGACACCTTCTCCAGCTATATCTTTGGTCCCACTGTACACTGCAGGCTTGGCAAGCTTGTCTATCTCGTCCAACACCACAATGCCCCGCTCACAGAGGTCCACGTCGTAATTGGCATTGATCAAGAGCTTCTCGATGCACGATTCGCAGTCTTCACCGACAAATCCTGCCTGAGTAAGTGAAGTACAGTCTGTGATGGAGATGGGGAGCTTCAAAAGACGGGCCAAGGTCTTTGCAATCAAGGTCTTGCCCGAGCCAGAGGGACCCACCAATAATATGTTGGATTTCTCCAACTCGGGTTCTACAGTTTGTGGTTGGAATTTTTTCTCAATCTCTGCGAGTTGCTGGATGAACTGATGCTTGTACAATGCTACGGAGATGATCTTCTTGGTGGTGTTCTGGCCGATGATGTAGTCGTCCAATGATTTTTTCAATGCCTTTGGAGTTGGGATTTGGAGGAGTTTTGATCTTTCGCGTTCTTCTTGCACTTTCAAGTATTGGGCATTTTCTATCAGTGGAGTTGCTTGAGGATTGGGAGGGTCACTGACCTGGTGGTGGCTGAAATGTTGGTAGTCGGGTATGGTGGAAGGGTCGTTTGACAAGATGGGGTTTTCTTTTGACACGTCTGGCACTTTGATGGAGTTCTTGCTGTCGTCGTTGTTGTCTATAGTGCTATAGATGGATCTTGTTAGGAGTAAAGATGGGAGTCGAAGGGGATGGGCTAGATGAGTGAAAGGAGTTATGGGTCTTGATTTGAGCATGGTATGGATAATGAATAAGTAATGATGAATTTGATTATTAGTTGGTGGGCGCTAGACGATAATCACTAGATGATAACCAATAATCAATAAGTAATCAATAAGTAATCCGTGAGTAAAGAATCACTTCAAGGATCATCGATTGAGTCTTCCAAGTAATTTTGATTTTGAGTTTTAGTTTTTTGAGATGTGAAAAAAATCAAAAAAAAAGTTGCAGCGTTCACATTTGTAGGTGTTTTTTGGCAGTGAAGGACTCACTTTGTGTAATCTGGGATTGTGTCATGAGGATGGAGGGGGTCAGTGATGTTGATGTAGTTGGTGAGTTGTGAGTAAAGAACGGTGATCGGGTAAGTTATTAGATATTGCAGTGATTAGCAAGTGCTAGTCAAGAAATATTTGAAATTGTATTGTTAGGGGAATTTGACATGCTAGTGGTATCTTATCGGTAAATGATTTGAGAATTAAGAGGGGGTCATTGAAGCAGATAATTATAATTAAAAAGTGATCGTAATGTACAATTCGAGAAGATGATTTGTAGGAAATGATGTCTTGGATGAAGTGGGAATCATTGGTGGAATTATAGAGATAACTGTAGCAGAGAATAGAAATAAATTATTTGCACTTTAATTTTGGAGGGGTTAATATGGGGGGTGACTTGAAGTAAATTAATTGTAGGAATTAGTTGGATAGAGTGTTGTAGAAAATAATTTCTAGTGATGATTTGTAAAAACGTAGACAACGATCTGGGATTGGAATGATCTGTATGATTACATGCACTAAAAATAGTCAACAATTGATTTATTGGCATTTACTATTAATCACTTTACTAACATTCATTGAACTGAATAAGTCCCTGCAAAAAAAAAAAAGTAGTGAATAAAATCAACAGCTGGTTAAGTAATCAACTGGATCGAGTGTCCTCACCAACACTCGTGAGCTGTCATTTCAAGCAATCACCATGTAAACCTCATGCGTGATCTCAAATTAAGACACTGAAGCCTTCCTGCGGGCCAAGGCATGAGAGAAACATTACATCTGGGACAAGACACTCATGTCAGACACAGATACATATGACATGAGTGCAAAAAAGAATCCGATCCCATTTGTCCGCGTTTCACCTGCAGTTTCTCTACCGGCGCAGTTCTCGAAGCAATGTGATCTATAAGTCCTTGGGTGCACTCTAATGTGAACTCATGATCTAGGGTCTACAGCAACAATGGTTAATTGTTCTGGGTGTGTCAGTGAAGACCTCAAAGACAGTGGAAGCGATGAGTAGTGGCATGAGTGGAATTAGAGGCGTGTATGCAGTTAATTACTCAACTACTTAACCGCTGAACAACTCAATTATTCGAAGTATTCAACTGCACAACCTTTCAACTATTGATATTAACTATTACTACTAACTAGTTATCATTAGATATACTATTACTTTTACTACTACTATTACTATTCAGAAAATAACTTCTGATATTCGAAAGACTCAAGAACACAAGCCACTTGAGTATTTTAGATTAACTACTCAACTATTGAGATCCACTACTCTTTAAACCTCTGGCCACTGCCACCCACTTGATTCTTGATGTCTCAGAATGTTCGTAAACTTCATACTACTTTCCATACTAACTACCCATAGTGACTTCCAGACTGTCCAGAATGTCCAGAATGTCCCTCCAAACTATCCCTACTACTTCCATGCCGTCCATGGTGACTTCCATGCTAACTCCTATACTTCATAGTTAACTATCACCTAATAATTCTCCATACCAACTTTCATACTAACTCTCTAGTCAAGCCCCATACTTAACTTCCATACTTAACTCCCATAGTTAATTTTCCCTACTTAACTCCCATAGTTAACCTCCATACTTTTTCCCTTAACCCCATACTTAATTTTCCTACTTTCCATGATTAAGTATTTTTCATACTTGAATTTTTCATACTTAAATTTTTCATACTCGATAATTTTTCACTCCCCATTACACGTCAGTAACTCACATCAAACTATACCAGCACAATGCGGAATTTGGTGATATTTCTTGTTGCATACCTCAGTGCATGTGCGGCGTTCACCGTGGGCGGCTCAGAGCACCAATGCAAGATCCAATTACAAGCCAATTGGAACACCACGTCGTTTGCCTTGCAATTGATCGAGACCATCGCTCTGCACGACGAGGCCCTCTATGAGCCCATGTTGAGGCACATCTTGGCCGACAACGACGACTTTGAACTTGAATCAGTCTCCGATAGCCAATTATACGAAAAATTGATCAGTTTTGTCCCGTCGGAGTTCGACAGACGTGTCGTTGATGTGCAATTGGCCAACAAATTGTACACGCCACGAATCCAGTCGCATTACAAGTATTTCCAGGACCAAATATGGCCAAAATTTGAGGCCAAGGTGACGTCTCAATGTGGCTCTGAAGGCCAAGCATGGGCCACCTTGGACGGGTCCATTTACTGCGATGCGGACGACTTGTTTGCGATCAGATCAGTCACCAAACTGTCGAAACTGGACTCTTGGCTCCCATTTGACAGAGTAATCACCGTAAATCCACAAGCTCCAAAGATTGTAATCTACGGGGACTTCCTGGACGCTAAATTCCAGCGGCTTTTCAGCACCCTGTTGCAATTCGTGGACCAGCAGCAGTATGCCGTCGTCTGGCGTTACGCCCCACCCGTGGAGGCCGTGCCAAAGGAACGACTTGCCGGTTACGGAGTAGACTTGACGTTGAAAAGAACCGATTATATAGCCGTAGACGACAGATTCAAGAAACGGGACCTGGTCGAGGACCAACTGCATGCTGGAGACGCAGGTTCGAGCGACTCCACCATCTTTCTTTACCACGACGACATCGAGAAAGTGTACGACATCCAGCATTTGGACCTCCAATTCACGCAGTTCGTCTTGGATAGGGCCCGTGAGGGATACTCCATCGTAAAGAAAGTGCTTCTGGACTTGCCCAAGTATGCGTCGTACCTCTCTTCGTACCCAGTAACCGACGAATCTCGTATTGTAGATGCTGCCTCCGGTGTCTCTGCCTCTCCAGGACTATATATCAACGGTAGATCGATATCTGACCAAGGCTTGGATGTTTCTAAAGTGGTTTCCGCCTTGAAGCAGGAGTTCCAGTTGCTGAAACAGCTCGAAACCGTGCTTGCAACCGACGCCGAAGGCTTGAAAAAAGTGTTCCGGCTGTTGTCCTTGGACCCAGCGGACAAGACCACGCGGGCTGCCGGTGTCAAAACCCCTAAAAGGTACAACATCCACGCCCATTCCCGCGGCATCGTATACTTCAACGATATAGAGCGAGATCCACTGTACAGCCAGCTCTCGAGATCTCGTAAACCGTACCTGAGTGCGCAAATGAGACCGGGCCTGATCCCCCAGGTGCGTGAAAACGTCCATGGCCTGGTCTTAGTCGTGCAGCTCTCGGAACCGGGCCAATTGACAGGGCTCTTGCAGTTTTCCAACTTCATCTTGCAGAGGAAATTCCCGATCCAGATCGGGTTCGTGCCTTTGATCAAGACCGAGGCAGACCGCGAGTTGGCCAGAACCTTCTTGTATCTTTCATATACCAGGAGCATCAGTGCCGGGTACAACTTCTTGCAAGACTTGGGCGAACGGTACCAGGCCGGCGACGTTGTAGACATGTCGGATGCTGGTATAATTCCAGAAGAGGACCTTGCCAAGCTGGAAAAGCTCTTGAAACTCAGTAAAAAATTCGTGGAAACCTTCGATATCGAGACCCCAGTGGCCATACTGAACGGAGTGTTCATTGACATGCGGTTCCAGGACCCGGGGCAGGCCTCGTTCATGCAGTTTCTCGGCGATATTCACAAGATTCACTTGGCTTTGACCACTGGTGCCCTTGAGGACGGTGCCAAGTTGCGGGATGTGCTCTTTGCCCGTGCTTTGGCAAAGAGAAACACTTTAATTGCGCCTGACGACGACGCGTTGAGTCCTCCTGAGTATGGCACCACCAAATCTTTTGGCGAGGACTTCCAGTCCGACTGTAGTGACATTCCGATGGTGTTGTCCATTGTCGGATCGTCAAGTAAAATTGTAGACTTCGTCAAAGAGGCTTCTGATTTGCAAGATACGTGTGTCAAGGTGAGGGTGGTTCGCACTGACGAGGTGGAATCGGATGAGGAGACTGCTCTGGGCGTAGACTCGGTCATTTCTGCCAGTCCCGAGCAAGTGGCCGAACACTTCTCGTTGCCGTATCTCAATTCAGGCGAGGTCTTGGTCGTCTTGAATGGCCGTGTGATCCATTTGAGCCCAGAGACCCGCTTCAAAAAGTCTGATTTCCAGTTTTTGGTAGAGTACGAACGCGAGTCTCGGTTATCAAAGCAGTTCAACACTCTCCAAGAGCTCGGTTTCACTGTTCCACAAACCCAGAACCCGTGGACATGGTTCGAGCAAGTGTCCTCGTCGCTCTCACTGACTTTTGACTCGTCCTTCGACGATCTCACCAGCATCCATGTCAACTTGCAACTGGGCCGCTTGTGTACTTGGTGCCTCAACAAAGACCTCACCTTCAAGTTGAACGACGAAGGTGCTTCGTTGGTTGATGTTGTTGCTGTCATCAAGCCAACAGAAGAGTTCTCGCAAATTGTCGTAGCCATGTTGGAGCTCTTCGAAGCGTTCCCTCCACAGGATGTGTCCGTTTCCATTGCCCTCTTGCCAACCCCAGATATCGAAGAGCTCGGCATCAACATGCTCTACCGTGGAGTGTTCCCCAACAAGGTGCAATTCGACAGCAACGGTTCCCTTGTTGACGATGCCTATGCATTGTTCGAAAAAGTGCCCGAGAAGACCTTGTTCACTTTCGATGTGCATGCTCCCGGGGCATGGGTCGTGGGAATCGAAGAAGGAGATACTGACTTGGACAATGTCAAGTTGGCGGACACGGGCGATGTCTTGGGCGTGTACCAATTGAACTATCTTCTCGTGGAGGGCCACCTGAGGGTGCGGGACCGGGCCAGTCAAGGTGGCATCCCCGTGCAATTGCGACTGGCGGGCTCCCAGATACCGTACTCGGACACCATCGTCATGCAGACCTTGGATTATTTGCAATTGAAGGCCAACCCTGGTATTTGGGAGCTTGAAGTGAAGCCGGGCACGGAGGCTGCTCAAAAATACGTTGTAGATTCTGTTTGTAAGACTTTTGTGGTGGACGATTCTGGTCTGGGCAGTTGTAATGACGAGTATATCACAGTAATGGACCTCTCTGGCGTGACGGTGTTCCCAATGCTTAAAGAATCCAGCTCAGAAGAGTCTCCAAATGGTGTCTTGGCGGTCTTCGACAAGCTTTTCAGCAGTTGGAAGCCGAAAGAACTGGAACCAGAGCCCCAGGCAGACATCAACATCTTCTCTGTAGCCAGTGGTCACCTCTACGAACGGTTTCTCGGCATCATGACCGCCTCTGTGAGGGCACACACCAACCACACGGTCAAGTTCTGGCTCATCGACAACTACATGTCGCCCACATTCAAGAAGAACCTTCCGAAATTGGCGGCCCAGTACCAGTTCTCGTACGAGTTGATCACTTACAACTGGCCGCATTGGCTCAGGCCGCAACGGGAGAAGCAGAGGACCATCTGGGGTTACAAGATCTTGTTCTTGGACGTGTTGTTCCCACAGAATTTGGAGAAAGTGATCTTTGTGGATGCAGATCAGATCGTCAGGACCGACTTGAAAGAGTTGGTGGACTTGGATTTGCAAGGTGCACCTTACGGGTACACCCCAATGTGTGATTCCCGTGAGGAGATGGAAGGGTTCCGGTTCTGGAAGCAAGGGTATTGGGACCGGAAGTTGGGCCAGAGCGGGATGAAGTACCACATCAGTGCGTTGTACGTGATTGACTTGGTCAAGTTCCGGGAGTTGATGGCGGGGGATGCTTTGAGGTTCCATTACCAGCAGCTTTCGAAGGATCCAGGGTCGTTGTCGAACTTGGACCAGGATCTTCCGAACTATCTTCAAGACCAGATCAAGATCTTCTCGTTGCCGCAGGACTGGCTTTGGTGCGAGACCTGGTGTTCTGATGAGGCCTTGAAGACGGCCAAGACCATTGACTTGTGTAATAATCCGCTTACAAAGGAGCCTAAATTGGCCCGTGCGAGAAGACAGATTCCGGAGTGGACGAAGTACGATGATGAGATTAATGAGTTGTTGAGGGGGGAGAAAGAGACAGAGGTGGAGCCGGAATTGAAGGTGGAGCCGGAGTCGAAGCCAGATGAAGATTTGAGAGATGAGTTATAGAGATGGGAATAGTTGTACCTTGAATGTGAAGTAAATATGAATGTAGCTATAAAGAAAATATCAGATGGATATAAATAACTAGAGTGTAGAAACAAAATAGATATAATGTGGATATAAAATATATATGTGGATATAAACTATGTAGATATAAAATATATCGAATGAAGTTATTAAGTAGATATGAACTAAATATGAGTGTAGATTTAATATATGTATAAAGTATGGAGTAGATAGGAAGTAGATAGGAAATATTTTAGAAGGGAAGTAGATAAGAAGTACTTATAAAGTGCATACAAGTAGAGGTAAATATGGATAAAAAGTAGAAAATTGATACCAACTAGAAAGAACTAGATAAGTAGATAAGAAGAACATACGAAGTACTTCTACAAAGTGAATAGAAGGAGATCAGTAGATGAGCTTAGTCATGATATCTCGTCTCTGCCCACGCAGTGGCCAGGGCCCGCCGCCGCCACCGCCACCGGCGCAGCCCCAGTCCCCTTTTTTCAAATATAAAATCACCTGTCTTGCTCTAGCGCTAGCAAAGCATAAGGGAGCAGATCAGAAGTTTAGGAGAATACAGTGCTAGAAAGGTAATTGAATGAAATAACAAGTGATAAACAAGTGCTAGCAAGTATTGGACAAGAAATAAACGATCGAAACTACACAATATTTCACAATATTCGAGAAACCCCACGATATCATACCAACTCACCCAATTCACTGCCAAGACCAGGACTATCAATCTCTAATACCACTAAAAAATACCCAGTAAATACCCAACTAAGCCCACATTAATCATGCCGCCAATCAGACAACCTATCCCCATCACGAAGAAGCTCCAATCGCGGTCGTTTTCGTTCTCCCCAAGGCAGAGCTCCCCCTTGACGATGTCCGATGCCGGGCCTCTCCAAGCGCAAACAACGCCTTTGGACCAAGAATACGACGCCATTGCCGAGCAAAGATGCCTGCATTACAGTCTCGATTTCCCGCTGACCGATGCAGAAGCCATTGAGCTGCTCAATTCCCCTGATAGCCTGCTCTACGCCGCCCAGGACCCGCACGAGCCTCCGCTCCAGCACCATTTACCTTACGAGATCGAGTCCCTCCAGGACAAGGCCCGGTATTTGTCGCACATCGTGTCGCATTTGTACATTGCCGTCAAGTCCTTGGACCTCCAAGGGCTGGTGTCGATCAATGCCCGCGATTTGGAGCTCGCCAAGACCGCTGTGCGGCTCGGGAGCCACCAGTTGGAGGCGGAATTGGCAGCGGAACACAGTTTTGACGGCGACTACGACGACGGCGACGACGGCGACGAGTCGGATGACGATGCATATGATGACGATGACGAGGAGGACGATGAGGCCATCGAAAACGGTGCCTCCACACCTGTGAACAACGTAAAACCTCTGTCTGCAGCGATAATCAACGCCCGGCACTGGTCCATCGAGCTCCACACCTTGTTGCAGATGGACTTCCCGGTGCCCTTGCTGCTCCGGGCGGCCTTGTGTGAAGTCTACTACCTGCTCTGCCTCGCCGAAGGCCAGGGCGAGTGCCCTGCGATCTTCTCGAGCGTATTTTCCAAGTTGGTCGACCGCCATGCTCGGCCGTTGAAGCAGTTCGGGCTCGTCTTGAACTGGCAGTTGCTGTATAAAAGGTGTCTGAAGTACTTCCCGCACGAGGACGGGCTCTTCGACGGCGCCCGGAAGGGCAAGTTCGCCCGGTTGTTGTCGATCTGCTTGCCTCTGAGCCAGTTCTTCTCTGGGGAGCTGCTTCCTGTAATTGTAGACCGCGTGCTAGCCAAGTTCTCCTCCGCCAACAGTCTCAGCGTGATGGGCTCGCTCTATGCATTGATGCCCATGTCGTTTAAACCTGTAGAAGACGGCTACTCGCCGTTGGATGTGCGGCACTACGTGCCGGTGTTGTTCAACGTGTGGGCCAGCACCAGGGAAACCGAGTATCTCGACTTGTACCTCGTGGCACTCTTGGCACGCATCTCGGAGCACGCCTTGATCGCGACCAGTGCCGAAGCTGCCGTGGGCAGTAAAGGTGACTTTGGCATCTTGTCCCGGCAGCAATTGGTCACTTTGTTCGACAATCTCACCATGTCGTTCAACTTCGGGCCCATGAAACGGTCCAACTACCCGCGTAATTTCTACCAGTCGTTCGCTAAGTTGGTAGTAAACAACATCGTATCCAACCCTGCCTCGTCCCGGTCCGCTTTGGACACTTTAGAGTCATTCTTGAACTCCATCCGTAGCTTTGTACACCCGTCCAACTCCGGAGCCTGGTCCTCAGGGTTGAGTTATTTCGTAGAGTGCGTAGTTGCCCAGTACATCAAGCGGTTCCAACTGGAAAAAGACGACCCGGTGAACAACCTGGGCCCTGGCGTGTTGGTGGACTTACCCGAAGAGTGGAAATTGAACCTGGCCACGCATCGCCAGCTCTCCCAGATGGTGTTCCCCTTGTGCCAGACGGGGATCCAGGGCAAGTCCACAGCAGACGTGGACAGGTACATCATCTCCATCTCCCTCTTGTGTCTTATCTCGCCCAACTACGTCTTGGACGCCGTCTTGATCGACTGCTACACCTCTTTCGAGACTTTGACCTCCAGCCATCGTCTCCGTGCCGTCTTGAAAGAGTTTGCTGCCGTGGTGCGGTTCCTGGTGGAGTTGCCCGTGTACCGGGTGCACGTCATGCGCATCTTGACCAATGTCTTGCCGGGGATCGACTCCAACGACTTGGTCAAGAGTCTCCAGACGTTGCACTTGATCGCGGTGACCGCCAGTTTCGTGCCATTTGCCGAACTCGCACCTCCAGACCCTTCGGTGGAACTCTCGCCGCTCTACAGTGTCGACTTCACTGACCAACACTTAGCCTTTTTGGAGCAAAAGTTCTTGAACCAGGGCAAGGACTTGCAGGAGTTCATCTACGACCCCGAATACGAGCAGTTGGCACTTGTAGCATCCACCTCCCAGTTCAACGAGTTGTTGAAAACGTACTGCGAACGGTTGTTCCTTCTTTTGGAGAACTTGCCCGACCCGAAGAAGACCTCAGGCTTGGAGTCCAAGATGGTGTCGTTTGCTCCGCGGGCGTTTGCCGTGGTGGTGGAGTCCTGCTCCGACGACTGTTTCCGGTACCTCTGCGACACAGTGTTCGAGTTGGTCAGCGACAAAGTTTTGTACGCTGTGGCCGACTGTGTAGGCCATTTGGTGGCGGCGTTGGTGAAGCGGGACCCTGCACGTGAATTGGCGCGGTACTTGCCCTTCTTGGTGGCCAGGATCACCGAGGAGCTCGAGGAGAACGGCGCTGGCACCTTGCGCAGCAGCTCCGACGAGCTCCTGCCCCGCGACCAGCCGCTTTTCTGGTACACGGTGCTCTTGTCTGCGGTCATTGGCCAGGCTGGAGAGCACGTGTTGCAGCACAAGGCCACTTTGGAGCGTCTCTTGCTCACCTTGTTGCTGCAAGTGAAGGGCCCTTCCAGCATTGTAACGTCTCTAGTGTTTTATAACTTGTTTAACACCGTAACAACCACCAGATTGAGAGAGTCGCGGCTCGTCGCACCGGGTTCTCAGCTCGGGCCCAGCTCTTGGGGAGGTTCCCAGTTCGAGGCCAAGCGATTTTCAGCTGAATCTCTCGACAGTTTCCAATGGCATCTTCCCAGTGCCGAGGAGATCCTGTTTGCCATTGACCAGTTCGACAAGTTCGGCCACCATTTGATGGGCAGCATCTCGGAATCGATCAGTGGAACAGCACTGAGTAGTGACTTGGCCTTGACAGACAAGCTCAACACGGAGCTCTTGGCTCTTGGCCACTGTCTTGCCGGAATGTCGCACTTGTTCGACCCGGCATACTCGGAGCTGTTGAAAGACGCCAGCAAGCCGAGCGCCTTGAAGGGCAAGTTGGACGTTTTGCAGGTGTTGCGGAGCAGATTCGACAGCACCGACACTTTGGGCAAGAAACCTGAGGACGAGTTGGCCTCTGGCAAGGAGTCAGGTGCTGACACCGATGTAGAGACGGAGCTGGAGATGGTGGAGCCGCAGCACGAGGCCGGTGTGGGCGAGTCCGACGACTATATCGAGGCCAGCGACCCAAATGAAGATGCCATAATGGAGGACGACGCCCAAGGAGCCGTGCCAGAGATCCCCATTTCTGGGAAACTGACCCCACGCTCGGACAGCACCACCATTGGCGAGTCCCTCGACGCCGTCTTGAGCTTCCAGAACCGGAAAATCTACAACTACAACTACTACTTCGGCGACCGTAACAAAGAATCTTCTGTAGGCTACTTAAGAGTGCACGAGTTGCGGCAGGAGATCGGGCAGTTCTTGCACAGGGTGTGTGGGTTCTTGCAAGAGCACCAGCCCAACAACACCAAGTTGTTCAAAGTGTTGCTCCACACTTACAAGATCTGGATCTGCGATGTTGGTAGAGAGAAGGTGTTGAACTTGGACGGCTCATGGAGCTTGAAGTTCAGCTACATCGAGTCGATCCAGTTCATCCGTAGACTCCGCAAGCCCTTCACGAGGATCGGGTTCGGGTTGTTGTTGGAGAAGAAGCACCGCGAGCGGTTGCGGTTGTTTGCTGGGGCGCGGTTCTTGACGAAAACCGACAGGTTGCTCCTTGCCGATGTAGTGACGCTCTCCGGCTCGGCATACTCGTTGATCTCCGGTGCGGCCAATTCCGCTTTGAACAGGTCCATGAAGGTGTTGTTGGGGTGCTACGGGGTCCTGATCAAGCAGTTGGTGCTCTTGATCCGTAAAGCTATAGACTCGAAGGACGTGCAGATGTTGGAGCACTCGCTTGTCACGTTGAACTCGGGCCGTATCCGTAAAAGACTCTCGCAGGACTACGCCAACTTGAGCGGTGTCGTGCAGCTTTTGAACGAGTGCATGTTGATGGAAACCAACGCCAAGATGGACGCCATCGCCTCAAGCATCTTCTCTGATATCGTAAACCGTGTCCGGATTCCGAGCTCCGTGTGTGAGCTCGACGAGTCCCACGTAGATGCCATCAAGCCGCCCGACGAGTATGCCGAGTTCGAGATCCGGGCCGTGCAAAAAGCGAAAACAGTGAAGCGGGAGGTGTACAAGAAGCAATTGAACCAGCTCTCACAGGCACTTGTAGATTCCGTAGGCCCTAACAAGTTCTGGAAGATCAACCACTTCAACTTGGCGTTGCTCATCAACATCCAGGTGAGCCTCGAGACGGAGATCCACCCTGCAATGATGTCGACCTTGTTGCAGTTCATGACGGGCAGTCATCCTTCCATCTTCCGGTTGTGTCTCAAGGGCTTCGCCGGCGTCTTTGAGAAGCTCTACTTGATGAGCGTGTTCAAATACGACGTGACGCAGATGTGCCTTGCCGAGCACCATCCGGAGGAGGTGGTTATCGTAGACACCAAGCCTGTAGAAGGTGCCAACTACCAGACAACCTTCCGTCTGGAGATGGCCAACTTCGACCAGCCTCTGTACTTCATCGACAACAAACGTAATCAGAACCACCTCTTCTGGGGTGACCAGATGACGCTGGTGCGGAACACCACCAACTGTAAATGGGACCTCCAACCGAGGGAATCGCAGATCTTGAAGCAGTTCGGGCTGCAGATCGACTCCCAGTTGGTGTTGCAAGTGCTTAAACTCTTGGTGCAGGAGGCCGAGCACGACGGAGGATTCCACACCAACGACGTGGCTCTCATCGGGCACCTCATCCACCTCTCTGGTGCCGGCTACACGGCCAAGTTCGATCTGACACAGTTGTTCGGCTTGACCGAGGCCTTGTACGAGCTGGACGACAAAGACGTGCACTTGGTGGTGTGCGAGACGATGGCGGCGATGTTGGTGACCAAGTCGCATGCCAGCGACGAGTTCATCGCACAGCGGGACTCGTTTGTCGCTCAGATGTTGCGCCAGGTGCTCTCCAAGGACATCTCCCCCGAGACCCGCGGCATCTGGGTCGTTTTCTCGTGGTGGGTTCCTGGAAACGCCGACTTGCGGCGGTTCCCCGAGACCGCAAAGGTGTTGACATCGTTCAGCATCGACAAGGAGTCGGACTCGGCCTTCCTCGAGGCGTCCAAGTTGATGATGCTCAAGAACTTGATCGCCTCATTGGCCAACCGGTTCCCCAAGGTGGACTCGCTCTACCTGGAGGTCTTTCAGGCATTGGACCATCCCTACCAGCTGGTCCGCGAGCAGCTCGCCTTGGTGCTGACCGGGTTGTTCTTGGTTGCAGCGATCGAGCCTGCCCCAACTTCGCAAACTTTCTTGCAACAGAGCTTGCTGCAGGGGGAAAAGTCGCCCAAGGTCAACCCGATCTTGCACCAGCAGCTCGACAGCTTGTTCCGGTACTTGAACTCGCACAGACCGGACAAAAATCAGCTATCTGCGCAGGAGATCTTGAAGACGCCGTACTTCTACACCGCGAGAACTGCGTTGCAGTTGATCTTGTGTGTGCTGCGGACGTCGGTGTCGTTCCAGTTGCTGCCCTACATGTGCTCGCACATCATGCCGTTCCTTCTCGGGTTGGCAGAGCTCCGCGAGGTGTGTCTGTTGGCGGACATCTTCCCGCAGCACACCTTTGTTGTGCTTGCGACGTTGCCCTACACGCGGGACCAGCTCGACAGTGTTATAGCTTATATAGATCAGTTCGATGTCAAGACCTCAGCATGGCATAATGTCATTCTGCTTGGAAGTTTTGTGAAACTCTTGCATTTGAAGCAGCATCTTGGGTTGTCCCACGACCAGGAACAGACCGTGTTTGAGTTTGTGTTCAAGTTGTTATTCCATGAGCAGCTCGAAGTGGGGGAAATGGCTGCCAAGATCATCACCTCGATCATCCACACTTGGTCCGGTGCAGATCTCGAGCTGAGGATCGGCGAAACGTTGCAAAGAGTCACCAAGATCTTGACTAAAAATAAGAAACGTTTCCAAAAGAACGGGGCCTCCGAAACCGTCACGATCCAATTGCATGGGGCCACATTGGCCTTAGGTGCCATGGTGGATGCGTTCCCGTACATTTCGCCGATCCCACAATGGTTGCCTGTGGTGTTGACCACCTTGTCCAACAGATGCTCGAATGTTCCAGGCAACACCTCGAAAACTGCCAAGGCCACGCTTAGTAAGTTCAAGAAGAACAGACAGGATACTTGGCACATCGACATTAAGTTCTTCACGCTGGAGCAGTTGCAAGATTTGGAAGGTGCCTTGTGGACGAGTTACTTTGTGTGATGGTGCTTGGTGATTGTGTTTGAATGTTTTCTTTGTGTATCACTTCAGTGGAAATCTAAGTAAACGACCTTGGTTTAATGTACAAACACGAGTCAGTCATTGCCGATTACTTGCTTAGGTTACATCTTACTTAAGTGTACCGCTTTTGCTCAAATGGACTACTTCTGCTTAGGTGTATTGTTTATGCGGACTACCACTTTAATCGAGGGCTTTACTTCTTTATTGAAGTGAATCACTTATGCTTAGGTGTATTTCTTCTGGTTAATTGTCTTGCTAGAATGTATCTCTGCTTTAGTATACAATTATCCGGTCAATGCCACGACCACTTCTTATTTGAGTCACTTCTTAGTTCTCGCTTTAGTGCTACACTTTTTCAAGTCTACTTTGCTTGAATGCAATACTTGGTCATTCTTGTTACGATACTTCTTACAATTTTTAGAATATGATATTGAATATGATGTTGAGTATAATAAATCTAAATCATCTGAATGCATCTGAATACATCTGGATACATCTGAATACATCTGAATGCCTTTGAATACATCTAAATACATTTAATCACAGTTCAATTACAACAAGTGCGATAAATACATCTAAATGGAATTCAAATACAAGAAGTACGATAATACCTCTAAACACATTTTAACACATCTAAACATGACTAAATACATCTAAATCCAATAAATCCAATAAATCCAATAATTTCAATCTCAATGCGTATACCAATACATACCAATACTTACACACATACCAATACTTCTCAATAAATACTTAAATAACAATGCTCTATACCATTCCTAAAAACTCAACCTCTCCAAGACCCTCGTCATCTTGGCCGCACCGTCCACCGTGGTGTCGGAGTCGATCTTCAACTTAGCCCTGCCCGCTTCAAGACCCTCCAACAAGATACAGGCCTTGCAGACCCTATTGGACGAGAGATACCCACATTTTTCGCACCGATTCCCATCGACAAAAGGCAACGATACCGACCCATCGGCGTTCACTTCCAAAGGCTGCGGCAGAGACTCCAGAGACACCACTTTGTGCACCTCCTTCTGCCGGAGTCGTCTCTTCTTCTCTTTTAATTTGAAATTCTCTCCACTATATATGATGTCGATTATACAGGTGGGTCTCACGGACTCCAAACTCTTCAACAACAGTCTCGCAGTGCCCCTGAAGGCCTCTGGAGCGTACGAGCACTCCGTGGAGAAGTAGTCGAGCTTCTTATAATGGGCATACAACACGATTTCCTTCTGGTAGGTGTACTTGAAAGGCTTGGATCTCTTGATAGGCGAGCCCGACGACGAGGTCATGATCGCCGTGGAGTTCTCCAACCTGGCGGTGTCCCCACGCAACAAGTTCATCAACACCGTCTCCGCAACATCGTCGGCATTGTGGCCCGTCACCACGTGGTTGATGTTCAACTTGGCCGCACCTCTGTCCAAGGCCTGGCGCCGGAGCACTCCACAGTATGTGCAACTGGACCGGATCCCCGCACAGGCAACGATCTCGTCCATGGACCACGAGTACAAGTCCTTGTACGAGAGGATCTCCAAGGGCATCTGGTACTGCTGCTGGTTCCGCTTCACCGTGGCCAACGAGTCGTCTCTGTAACCTACGATGCCTTCGTCGATGCTCAATAGCACCAAGTTCAAGCCGTAATCGTACCGTTCGTTCAACGTCTTCATGATGTGCGCAAGCACCGTCGAGTCCTTGCCTCCGGAGGCGCCTATCGCGACGCTTTCCCCGCGTTGGAACAAGTTATTGGCCACAATGGTGTTGTGGATCTCCGTTTCAAACACATGGTAGAAGCATTCTTTGCAGAGTTTGGCCAAGTTTTTCGGTCTTTTCATCACTGCCTTACGCAGATGGCAGAGCTCGCACAAGCTGCCGAGTTTGATAGGTTTTGAATCAGCGGAAGGCATCCTGGTGTGGGTTGTTCACTTGGTTTGGATCTCGTTTGGTCTTGGTTAAGATAAAATTTAAGATGAAAAATTTTTGTAGTGCGATGAGTCGTGGAGGTGAGATCAAAGGCTGGATTGGGTTAGTGGAATGTGGAATGTGGGTTAGTGGAGGGGTTAGTTGGAAGGTTGGTTGAGGGTTAGTTGGAGGGTAAGGGGTTAGTTGGAGGGTAAGGGGCTAGTTGTGGAAGCGGTAGTTGCTGAGGGTAGTGTGACGAATTTGAGAAAATTCAAAGGTCGTTACTTTTTATTTACCTGCTCTCTATGTCTTGTCTAAGTGGTGTTACGATGTTCGAGCGAGGTCTGGGGGTTTGGGGGGGTTCGTTAGATGGCTGTGTAGTTATCAGGAGGTGTGAGACATTGTGGAATCTAGTTAAGATGTGGTATGAATGAGTAGAAGAATCGCGAAGGACTGAGATGAACGAAAAAAAGGTTCTGGAACTAGAAGGTGTTGTATTATTGATATTTTATTTTTAATATGTTGTAATTATTTGAATATAATAATTATATAAGAAGAGAAAGAAGAGAAAGAAGAGAAAGAAGAGCGAGGTGTGAAGAACTAAGTAGTGAAGGGTGGTTTTAGGTAAGTGTACCTTAGTGTAAAATAATGCTGAACAGTGACACAGTGTTATTGCTGGTGATTCACAAGTAGTGCAAAAGCAATTCAAGTAGGACAGATACCATATATAAGTAATAGGTGTAAGAGATAGGTATATGTACTTCTGTAAGTGACATAGTCAAGTTATAGATCAAATTATAGATCAAATTATATATAGAAATCCCAGAGGATATTTTCAGTACTTTTTACTTTGATTTTTTTTATTCTTGCCTACAATTGATAGAAGACTACTAAACCAATACATGAAGTGCCTAGTAGAAGCGTACATCAAATCATACTCACATCTCTAAATATCCGTCCCAATCCACTAGTGCTTGGGTCCCTTGAGTCGTGCACAAGCAAATGAACAGCGATGAAAATGCTAAATGCAAAATGCAAAACATCAAAAAAAAAATAAAACTTAGAGAAATGCTAAAAATATTTGACTAATCCAAATAATCCCTGAATACATTTAGACCAAAGGTAAGACTGTGATAGTACTACATTGATATCGCCATAGTATCAATTCAACCACATCTCATACAATGGACAGATTCACCAATTTAGTCCCTAGACACGGGTCGTCCACGTTCAAGGCCATCAACATCCCCGACAACGCCCACGCGCTCACCAACTGTCTCGTGGCCAACAGCAAGGACTTCAAAGACAAGCAGTATGTGATTTTGAACAGCAACTTTGTGTTCAGCGTGAAGACCTACGAAGGGTTCCCCCTAGGTTGTGTCGGGTTGAACGGGAACCAGCGGTTGTGGGCGCGGTTGTCCTTGAACGAGGAGGTCACTGTGCAGCCTTTTGATTTGGGCAAAGCCGCCGGCAGCCAGGCGTATTTGGGTGCGATGAACGTGGAGATCCGGTTCAGAAACAAGGCCAAGGCCACACAGACCCCTTTGGACCAGGACGAGCTCGCAGACTTGTTCATCAAGCGGTTTGCGTCGCAGATCTTCCAACCGACACAGAACTTGGTGTTTGAGTTCAAAGGCTACTACTTTGATTTGGTGGTGAAGACGGTGCAACTTGTGGACTTGGCGCACACCACGTTGGGGGAGTCGTCCGAGTCCAACGTACTCCGGTCCAAGGGGTTCCTCACGGAGAAGACCTTGATCAGCTTCTTCTCCGGGGACGGCTTGGTCAAGTTGAAGTCGTCCAGCTCGTCCAAGAGACCGCGTGGCGACGCCATCATCCGGCCGGACTTCAAGTTCGAGGACATGGGCATTGGAGGCTTGGACACGGAGTTCACCCAGATCTTCAGACGTGCGTTTGCCTCGCGGATCTTTCCGCCGGAGTTGATCGAGAAGTTGGGCATCTCCCACGTGAAGGGGATGCTCTTGTACGGGCCTCCCGGCACTGGTAAGACGTTGATCGCCCGGCAGATCGGTAAGATGTTGAATGCGAACGAGCCGAAGATCGTGAATGGGCCTGAGATCTTGAGTAAATACGTAGGCTCCTCCGAAGAGAACATCCGTAAGCTTTTCGCGGACGCCGAGGCCGAGTACAAGAAGAAAGGCGACGAGTCGTCGTTGCACATTATCATTTTCGACGAGTTGGACTCTGTTTTCAAGCAGAGAGGCTCGCGTGGAGACGGCACCGGCGTCGCGGACAATGTAGTGAACCAGTTGTTGGCCAAGATGGACGGGGTGGACCAATTGAACAACATCTTGGTGATTGGAATGACGAACAGGCGTGACTTGATCGACGAGGCCTTGTTGAGACCCGGCAGATTCGAGGTGCAGGTGGAGATCCACCTCCCGGACGAGTACGGCCGGAAGCAGATCCTCGACATCAAGACCAAGAAGATGCGGGACGCCCACATGTTGGAGAAGGACGTGAATTTGAACGAGTTGGCCCTGTTGACCAAGAACTTCAGCGGTGCCGAGATCGAAGGGTTGGTGAAGAGCGCCACCTCGTTCTCCATCAACAGGCACATCAAGGTGGGCACCGCGGCGGGCATCGACGAGAACGTGGACAAGATGAAAGTGACGCGGAACGACTTCTTGCAGCTGTTGGACGACGTCAAGCCCGCCTTCGGTGTCAACGAGGAGGACTTGAAGGCCGTCACCAAAGGAGGCATCATCAAGTTCTCCGCCAAGATCGACGAGATCGTCAACCACGGCAAGCGGTACTTGGAGCAGACCAAGGAGTCGCAGAACACCTCGTTCATCTCGTTGTTGATGCACGGGCCCTCGGGAAGCGGCAAGACCGCCTTGGCTGCGTCTATAGCGCTCGGTTCCGGGTTCCCCTTTGTCAGAATGCTCTCGCTGGAGTCCATGGTGGGCAAGTCGGAGCTGCAGAAGATCCTGCAGATCGACAACACCTTCCGGGACAGTTACAAGTCGCCGCTCAATGTGTTGGTGATCGACAACATCGAGGGGATCATCGACTGGGTGCCTATCGGGCCGCGGTTCAGCAACCCGGTGTTGCAGCTGTTGAAGGTGTACTGGAAACGGATCCCTCCAGCGGGGCACCGGTTGTTGGTGATCTCCACGACGTCGTCGTATGCCGTCTTGCAGCAGTTGGACGTGTTGAACTGTTTCCACAACGAGTTGGCCGTGCCTAACTTGACCAGTGTCGACGAGTTCTACAAGGTGATGCAGGATGCAGACTTCTTGGACGACCTGGCACGGAGATATGTTGCCAGTGAGCTCATCAAGTTGAGCGAGTCGCAGGGGGCCAGGCTCAATGTGGGTATCAAGAAGCTGTTGACGAATATCGACACGGCCCGGTTCGACAACGACGAGGCGAAGGAGTTGGTGGAGTTGATGGCGCAGAATATGACAACGAGATAGAGACGGGAATCCATGAAGAGGGACTGGAAGAGGGACTGGCATCTGACGTTGAAGTAGACAGTCTGGTATTTGCTGTGTTAGTGTCTAGTCTTAGTCTAGTCTTCGTGTTTAATGATAAAAAGTATCAACTGTTCGACAATGTAGAGTAT